>OY829326.1:6612858-7102858 GCA_963691655.1 Toxonevra muliebris
TAAACTCAAGAAAGGATAGACATTAAATGTGTCAATGGCGGCATTTTTTACGCGGATACAGTGAAAAATATTTAAAGGCACTTTAATTAGTGGACAAGTCCAATGAAGATGTAACGAAAGTTTTAATATTACCCATTAGTGCATAAAGGAAATTAGAAAAGGTAGAAGAACTAAATTTTTTGAAATATTTTATCTTATATTAAATAAGAAGAAAAGACAATTTTTAAGTATCCGAAAAATCATTATCACACTGTTTCAGATCGTCCTTGTTTTAGACCACCGTGCTATAATATTTGGGGGAAGAAAAAGTTATAAACTTCTTATTTATTTTTACAATTGAAGCTAAAGCAAACTAGGCACCTCTAATAATTCATCTATCGGCATTTATTAAAATTTGAATCAAGTGCGATAATGCAAACAAATTTCTTAGAATAAATTTTATATTTCTAGTGCAATACTGTATGCTAACATGAAGTTTGAAGAAACATGCTATATCAGAGTTTTCTGCTTCACACTTGTTGAAAAATTTATTTGCATCCCTTAAAAAGGTTTCATGCGAATAAATTTTCTTATAGATAAAAGAACGCAACAGACCAATAGACTTGTTTCTTTTTATATCCGTGTTCCTCCTCATTATCATCTACTCCTCAATGAGGTCTTCACTGATTGTGGTCTACAGTGATGGTTTTGATTTGGGTTAGAATTTTTAAAATTTTTACGAATTTTAAAATTTGACTACGCGTAATTATGCGGTCTTATAAACATTGCAGTATAAAGTATACTGATTTGTGGTGTATTGGGATAAGGCCGGCTTTTAAAAATCCTGTGTTCTATATATGTGCAGATACAGTTCCGTTATTTTCGTGTTTTGGACTCAAAAGAGTGCATTTAGTTTGAAAGTTTGGTTCAGTTGTGAAAAAGATTGGACAAAGCAAGTTGAATAGTGAATAATTATAGTTGAAATTAAAAGCAGTGAAAGCTAAAAAAAAAAAAATAAATTGCTATTTTTGCGATTAAATTTAGTTTTAATGTGTGTTGCAAGAGAATATGAATTCGCAACGACTTTTTATGAGAGTGATTGCGCTTGTTTGGGTTAAAAAAAAAAAATTAAAAAAGAAGTTCTATATTTTAAAATTTAGCATCTAGTGCGATTTTAGATGTTTTGGTTTTGGATGAGCTCGATATTGATGTTTTCAGTAAAAGCGACGAAGTGGCTAACAACACGTGGCAGTTGTCATCAGGAGTCACCGTAGAAACATCTGACGAAGATGATGAAGTGGAAAATCCGGTTGTGCAAGAGTTGAAGTAGACGAAGAAGTGAATGGTATCCTGACAGTGATGAGAAGAACACTCGATCAGCTAAAAATATCGTCAAGCTGACCTGCAATGCAATGAAAAGCGCCTCAATGACTGTAATCATTGGCCTAAGGAAGAATATTTGGAATCCTCAAGTACTGCTGCTGAAAGTGTAAAAATTAAGTGTTTCTATTTTCCATGAATTGTTTATTTTTTATGGTTAAGACCTACATGAAACAATTGTCCATAAAAAATGATTTATTTTATGTTTTTATATCATAGCCAGAGTCTATGCACAAGCAAACAGATTCGACCTGCGTCGTCCAAATCTTCTAGTTGCTGTCTAAAACTTCAGCGAATACTCTTTAGGATCTTTATTCATGACAATGCTAAGAATATCGTCCAGTACGATTATTTCACTCTTATAATCTCACCTTAAACTCTTCGAATTTGTCGAGATTAGTGCTTTCTAGATTTTGCCAAATCGTATGTAAAATTTGTCTGTAAGCTGAATGTTTTCTTCATGCTTCCTTTTGCTCTAAAAGCTTCTATTGATTTGCGTGTGTGTTTGCTATTGGCAATGCATATTAAAAAATGAAAATAAATCTATTTAAATAAAATATGTATGTATACACTGAGGAGCAAAAGTGTAACAATGATTAGCAACAGGAACTTTGTTGTAATAAAGTGCTAAATTGCAGGTATTTATTTTTTATCAAACAAATGTTTGCTTGTTGGTTTTATATGAGTATGGCAGAGTTATGCTAAAAAATTGTGCGCGAATAATAAAAGAGTTAAGGCCCACTCTAATAAGCTTAAGCTGGCTTAACCTACTGTATGAACTGAACGAAATAGACTTTTTGGTGGCTATAATGTACTTACATAAAATTAACCCTTAAATGGGTTTTGATGCATAATTGCATCGTCTGAAAAAAGTCTCATGGAAAGTAAGTTTTACTGTTTTTCAAATTAAAAAGTAGGTGATTTTTTCCGAAAGATAATTTTTTTATAAATTTAATTCAAAGAATGGGGAAATGACAACAGTGATTACTTTACTAGTAGAAACTTGCAACAATCTGTAACAATTTTTTTGAACGTGAATAGATCTAATATTTGAGCTGAATCATTATGTGCAATTTAAAGCAAAAAATTTAGTGAAACGGGTAGAAAAGTGCTGGAATGCCGGGTACTTCAACCTCGAAATTTGGAAAACTAACCTATTCACAGGAGGATACCGTGGGAGGTGATAATAATTCGTGCTGTTGATCATTGTTATATACTTTTGCTCCTCAGTATAGCTAAACGTCACGCAACAAGGAGAAGTGACAATGGCAGCATTGAGAGGGAGTAAAATGACCATGACCAACAACTTCACTATTGTTAGCCAACGAACTAATATTTAGTCACACTTTGCATGCATATTATTTCTTACTTGAAAGTACACACACATATATATATATATACATACGATGTATACCTATAAATTTCCATTATATAATATTGCACATGAATTTGTAAAGAGAATACATTATATTACATTTGCTTGATGATCTAATGTACTCCGTTGTATGTGTGTGTGAGCTAAATACTCGTATGTATTTTTGGTTACATACTAGAAAAGTGACCCATTTCATTCATTCATTCAGCTGCTCCTTTTGCTCATTGTTGTTATTGTTGTTGCTACTGTTACTGCTGGTGTTACTGATGATGATGTAGATGGCATAAATACAAATTATAAAATTGTCTGTGTAGGTGTAGGTGGTGTTGATGTTGGCATTTATTTTTTATAGCTTTAACGTACCGATTGGTGATGAAAGTATAATGTACTCGTATATGCGCCCATAATGAATTCTAGAAAAAAGCTCACACTTATTTTCTTAACTTATCAATTTATGATGTGAAAGATAAAATGTGTACACATTCTGGACTAAAAGAGTTATTTAACGTGATAAGCATTTTTAAGTGTTTTCTAACTAAGCATTTATTCACCTATTTTTGCCTCGGAATTATAGTTTAATATTTTCTCTATATTCGCATAAATATAAAATAAAGAAAAATTGATTTTTTCAATAATGTGCTGTAATCGAACAACTACACTCATATAGATTTCAACTACATTGTCAGAATAAAACACCTGTTCAGGTTTGATTGTTTGCTGCACATACTGTGAATGACGTATTATTGAAAAGTGTAAAAAAAAGTATTGAAAAGAAGCATAAGTCGAGTAGAGTTTGTGTGGAGAACTGTGGGGAAGCACCTTCACAGTGGATGAGAATGCCGACAAGTGAGTGTATGCTTCATATTGTTCGAATGAGTTTATTTTTTTTTTTTTTTGTTAATAATCTCACATAAATTTCGTTTTTTCTTGAGGTTATTGTCACTAATGTAATTTGATTATATACTATATAAATAAATATTTACTTGTAAATATAAAAATTATATTAAATTTATGTTCTTTATCTTTATTTATAACGCGCTACATTCTCATTCATCATCACCATCGCCGTCGTCGGACATTTAAACAGCATGAGCACAACCAATTCAAATTTCATTGATCCGAATGGAATGAACGGCAGCACTACTACAACCACATTGAAACCAAACTTCATTGTGCAAATGACGCCAGCAAAGCAAATGTCATCCTCGCCAATCGTGGATCCATTAAGCCACGTTGGCGATGGCATATTTCTACAGACAAAAACCGCACAAGGTTTAGCTACGGTATTTGTATGGGCAGCACTTTTCATTACATGCCAACAGGTTGGTGAAATAATTTTCATTATTGATTTTTCCATGTATATGTACATTACTTAATTGAATTTATTGTTATTCTTTTTCCCCTTTATCAACAGATTTATCAACATTTACGTTGGTATACAAATCCACAAGAACAACGTTGGATTGTACGCATTCTGTTTATTGTACCAATTTATGCAACATACTCATGGATCAGTTTGTTCTTCTTCAATTCGGATAATGTTTATATATATTTTTTCACTGTGCGAGATTGTTATGAAGGTGAGTGAGTGGGTGGCAACTGACGAATGATGAAGGTAGCTTTAATTTCGTAGCTACGCAATATAATTAATTGTGTGTAGAGAAAAAGTTAAATTCCCAGATGGAAATGATTGCAAGAGGCTTTATTTGCGCGAATGTCTATAGGACAACTGAGGATAGATATGTATGTATAGGGAAAATATGATTTTGTTTTGAATAGCATAAAAATCGCATAAAAAATTAGTATGGTAAGATGAGGATGTCTGCTGAATAGCAGATGGTCTCTAAACAAAACCAATCAGAGTGATTGAAGTTTTGATAAAATAACATTTCGATTGTATTCAGAAGAAAGTAGATGGAGCTAACTCAAGAACAGTAGATAGTCGCCATATACATCGTAAAAATACGTTGTTGTATTTTAAATGGAATGGTGAAAACTCGAAGGAAAAGCAGAGGTTCTTAAAGTCTAAGAAGAGTTGTTAAGAAGAAGCCGATCTATTTAAAAAATAATAGATAGATAATAGATAATAGATAGCATAACGATCTCACAAAAAAAAAAAAAAAAAAAAATTTGGTTAAAGGAATAGATAGGCTATTAAAACATTGTAAATTATATGCTGAGATCACTGATAAGGAACCACATATAGAAGTACTAACAATTAAAATAAAGCCGATTTTTAATTTAATATTGCTTTTAGTTTGATTATTAGTAAGTCTGGATAGTCTGCTTTGATGAATGTTTTGCACAAAATAATTATTGGGTTGCTAACTTATTTCATCACTACATTATAATTAACTTGGAAACTTTCTATTTTCTCTATAAAATAATTTCAGCATTTGTAATTTACAATTTCCTGTCGCTGTGCTATGAATATCTTGGCGGCGAGGGTAACATTATGTCCGAAATACGCGGCAAACCAATAAAAACCTCATGCCTTTATGGCACATGCTGTCTCAAGGGTAAAACGTATACGATTGGTTTTCTACGCTTCTGCAAACAGGCGACATTACAATTTTGTTTGGTGAAACCTTTGGTGGCATTCATCATAATATTCTTGCAAGCATTTGGACATTATCATGATGGTGATTGGAGGTGAGTTATTTCTTTGAAATCTTCTAAAACATGCTCAATTAACATAACTATAAATTTTAAACTTACATTACAGCGCCGATGGTGGTTACATTTACATTACGGTCATCTATAATATTTCGGTTTCACTTGCCCTTTACGGCTTGTACTTATTCTATTTTGCAACACGTGATTTGTTGACACCATTTGAACCTGTCCTAAAATTCTGTACAATAAAATCGGTTATTTTCTTATCTTTCTGGCAGGGTGAGTCATAGCCACTTATACGAGTATGTTGCATTGAAATGTAACATTTTTTTCATTTATTTCACCAGGTGTTGGTTTGGCCATTCTGGAAAAGGCCAAAGTTATCTCTCCTATTGTTGATAGTGCTGGCACTGTGACCTCGGCTGGTACAGTATCTGCTGGCTATCAGAATTTCTTCATATGTATTGAAATGCTATTTGCTGCGATTGCACTACGCTATGCATTTCCATATCAGGTTAGTATACCAAAATTAATTTGATGATTAATATTATTGTGTTTTTTTATCTTCTTTATTATTTTGTTTGGCGTGTGTTTGTATTGTATGCTTGTCATACTCTCTAAAATTTCAAGATAAGATAAGAATGTGTTAAAAATAATTTTCGCAATTAATTTACACCACATGAGCAACGCGTCGCTCTGCAAAAGAAAAACGAAAAAAAAAAACAAACATTCGCTGAAAAGTCATTGAAAGAGAAATGTGCGATTTGAAGGTTTGTTTTCTTTTCATAACTACATAACTTTACTATTAGTAAACCATCAATATTGCTAATTAAACGTGACTGCGTGATTTTAATCACTTTGTTTTTGCGTTTTACATTTGTCATTAATAGTTATAAAACGTTTATTAAGTGATATCTTAATTTGAGATTATATTTAAAGAAGTCGATAGAATCGATATACTAAAAGGATTTATAAACAACCAATCAAGATTTTGTAAAATTTTTGAAATTCTATCTAACTTTGGTTCGATTGTTTACTACTTCAATGTTATGGCGCTTTAAATAATATACTTTTTGAGTACTAGACTTAAATTACTTTAAAAATTATTAAAATTGATCCATAATACTCAATATATTAGTTATATATCGTTGGGAAGGTGCCGTCGTAGCAAAAGCTCTTGAATGGAAATTTATACACAAATGTGAACATTACTTGAAAACGCACGTGCACTAAATCGTCGTAGATATTTTTTTCCTTTATTCATTTTCGATCATGTTTCCTATTTGTATTTATTAATTTAAAGAGACGAAGAACAACGATCATCCACATTTTTTTTCAATATGTGTTAATGATGCCATTTTGTATCTCTATGTTGGTAGTTTCTAACCGTAGCCCTCATTAAAAAAAAAAAAAAAATACCATATGAAGTGATTAATAACGCCCATCCAAATGCAACGAAAAACGATAATATTCCAAGTGAATGTAATTGCGAATTGGTATTTTCTCAATAACTACACCAGCCAAAAATTTTCGAAATGAATTGTACCAATTGTAATAATCAACATTATTTTGGGTAGGACTTACCAATAAGCTGTCATTCGTGACCAAAAAGCTAGGTTTATACAAAGCACTTCCCGTTTTCATCAGTCACTTCGTCCCAATACTGTTTACTATTAAATTTTAGGAGCCACTACAGGTATAACAGTACTTATCTTCAATTTGGCTTCATACTTTAAAAAGTTTAAAACGGAATCTGGTTGCTATTCCCCACTCTTCCTCAATTGTTTGTTTTTTACTTCTATCTTTATTAAATTTTAAATTTTAATTTTTAATTTTTTAATTATTTCTATTTAATAAGATTAAGTGTGATAAGGTAGTCAACAGACAACAGTATACAATTGTTTCGGAAACTGGCAAGTCTTCTCATCAGTGATCCTGATGATGAAAGAATAAACACTCCTTACAAATATTTCTGATCTGATCAAATCCACTCCTCTTTACTCCTCTAAACAGAATTTAAAAAATTTGTTACTTAAACGTTTACTAATCACTAATACACTTTATTTTTTCTTTTAAATTCAATTTAAATTTCAGGTTTATGCTCGCAGTTGTATTGGCGATGGTCATGGACGTTCCGTAACAATGCAATCAATTTCAAGCAGTCTCAAAGTATACAACAATCTTTAGAAACTCTTTATAGATTAAGAAAACCCACTAATTTTTGTTTTTATTTATAGGAAACAATGAATCCAAAGGATATTATGACAGATGCTATACACAATTTCCATCCACAATATCAGCAGTATACACAATACAGCTCTGGTAAGCTTGATTGCTTTTAATACTTTTATGCTTTTGTGTAAAGTTTATGTCTTAACATTTTTGTTTACAAAGTACTTTAAACACATTTTTGAAAATGATTAATGCACAATTTTAGTTTTGTTTACTAACATTCATCAGGCATGTGCTGAAATTTGCAAATTCAAATAAAAATTTAATTCCGATCAAAAGTGAATTTCAGAACATTCTGGTATGTAAATTCTAGGGCAAAAAAATAAAAAAGCATAACAGCAGCATTAATGTATTTTTTAAAGTCTTGCTATCTAAATGGAATATTCCTGACAATATTCTTAGTTCTGTCTTAGATTCTGTGACAAAATGTCGAACGCTTAGTATTATAAAAATTGTAAAGCTATTGTTTGTTTATCTTGTCTCTGAATTGACCGAAGTAAAAGACAGTCCAGAAGTGATCTTCGTGAGTACGGAAACATATACATATTTGGTGGGGAGTCTCATAAAAACGTGTCGCAACTCACCATTTCTTCGAGAAAGATGTTTAAACTGCGAATTAAGTGTAAAAAAGTAATAAAGTGTATTAAAGGCTAAACTAATACTCTCTTCAGTAGAGAGAGATGGAACATTCAAGCAATATCGATAAAAACTACGTAGCCGCCGATTGTTTGAAGGCCTGCCGAAAACCAAAGGAAGATAATTTGAACTTTTGTTGTATAGTTCTATAATACAAAAAAAAAAAAAAAAAACAATGTTTGAAGTAATTAAAATTTAATTTTTATATCGTTCGAGATTTGTAACAGAACTTTTGCTAGGACTAATTATGTATATAGCTTAAAAAAATCGAATTCTCTATTTCTAGCATATTGTTTGCTTAATTCTGTTCACTATAATGCGTGCTGTGCTGTTTTGCTTTTTTCTCTTTTCCCGTTCGCTTTTTGTAGTGGTCAAGGTTTTTACGTTTTTAATATTTACAGTTATTAAGAGTTATTCAAAATTAAACAAAATAATTTTTGTTGAGTATTTCTTTTGCATAATAAAATTTACCTGCTGGTGTTGGTTTTTAATCTCTACTTCCCACTTTAAACTCACACATTATATACACAAATTATTATATAGTACACTGAGAATAGTTTTTTAACTTAGCGCATTCTGCATCGATACACAGGAAGTCACAAGAATATTTAAAAATAATGTTAATTTTCACTTATGTTTCTATGTTTTGTTTATCACTTTCTACATATTTCTTTTTATTTTGTTGGAATTCGTTTTTACTTCTTCTCTATTCCTTCTTATTTTTATTTTTTGTTTTTCTTTATTTTTTTCTTACAGACGTAACTTCATCTCAGCGTTATGAAAAACTTTAAACAAACGCAAAAAATAGGAAAAGAACAGTTCGAAACGATTTATAAAAACTTAAAGCAATTATATATTTACAAAAACGAAAAAAATACACATAAAATAAACAAAAACAACAAGAAAGACAAATATTGTATTTAAGTACAAATATCAAAAAAATTTTTAAACTTTACATAAATGTACTTATAAGTAAAATATGCTTATGCTTGCATTTTACTTTCCATACAAATTATAGCATAAGTGTTGCTTACCAAAATTGCCTTAACCATTAAAGAATATAATATATTAAAGAGAAAAAAGAAATAAAATATAATAAAAAAAAAAAAAAATATGGTTTAGTAGTTAAGTTTAAAGCGAAAAGAAAATTGATTGTTGCTACTTTTTATTTAATGTGCCTTCATTTCCACTTGGTAAGTTTTCTTCCTCGATTCTTGTAGATTCTCTCTTGTAGAAATATTAAAACAACGAACGATACAAACGGAAACTTGATGGTAGGAGCACGTATGCACCCGTCCCCTTTTGACTTTTCTCTCTCGCCTATGACGACGAACTGCAGACAAGAAAACTTTCCTAGTGGAAATGGGGGCTTAGATTAATATACAAATCGTGAAAGGAGAATTTTATTTTTCAAATGTGTGCGTATTTATGTATTAATGCTTCAAAAATTGTTTATGTTTCTTAGGTGTTGAAGAATGCAAGATCAGACAACATTAGAAACTCATGCACTTTTTTTATATTACAAGTTTCATTTTTTCTTTTTTTGTGAAATAAACAAAATCTTATAACAGAACGCTCTTATAAATAAAATAAGTTTATGAATTCTTCATTATTTGTGCATCTCAAGAATTTTTGGAAAAAATTTAATCATTCATTGATTGATTGAATGAACTCTGCAATTGTTACAATTTTTCATGCGTTCATGATCACTTTGTGATTTCATTAAATAAATACATCCTTTAAGAATTTTTTAATTTATAAAGTAGTATGACTACTTAAAAAATTCCTAAGAATGCATGCATTTGGTGCGCTCCTATTGAATACACGCATAAATTAATATATTCCCAAAATTTCTTTGAAAGCATTCATTTCCAAGTGTCTTCAAAGCGTAAATAATGATAACTCAATCCTCATGAATTCTTCGTTTTGAAGAATAATGAATGAAATGTGGTCAACAGCATCTCGAACATCTCCTTTCCTTTAACCCATTCCTTTGAGTGAAATGATTTCAAAGCTGCATTCTTTAACACCAATCACCTACTTTATATATTGTATTGTAATTCTAAATTAATTATTTTATAACTATTATCGTTATTATTGTATTTTATTTACACATTTTGTATATTGAAATTTATTTATTAAATACAATGTACTTTAAATCAACCGTATACATAAATATTAAGTACAATGCATAAAGTTCTTTTTTGGCAATTGTTTTTTTAAAAAAAAAAAAACAGATTTGAAAAAGAACCCAGACAGATATTTTCTTTTTTATGATTTTAATGATCTTTTTCTTGTGACTGCACAATTTAATTACAACAAATTTTATGGAATGTATTTTGAAAATAGAAATTTAATTAAAAGAATGTTTTACTACTTTTCAATGTTAGCATCAAACAAAAAGTTTTAATTATAATCTTTTTAAGCTTTTGATATGCATATGTAGTAAAACAAATGTGCCGTCTTCTTATTACCTACAAATATTAACGCATTTATTAAGAAAATTACCTATATATCATTTTTATTAATTCTAACAATAATAACTAGTAGTAAATTTGAGGCATTACGCAATTTTAAAATGCTTTTTCGCAATCACCTACTTACACAGACTCAGCAACATTACTCTTAGGCATGCCTAATATTATTTCTATATAAAGAAAGCATTCTCCCTTTGAAAACTGGCAGCAAACTCTTGCAATATCGCATTTTAATACTAAGCTTCCATTGCAAATGTGTGAGTACTTAAATTTGAATGTAAAATCAAAAGCATGTGAATTTTTCCTACCACATAAAATCAACAAAATTTAGCTTAAAGAAATTTTTTTTAAAAACTCAATATTGTAAAACATTTATTTTTTTTTATTCTTGTACCAACACCTTTAGGTCTTTTTTTTCTTCTTGTGATAGCTTATATAACTGTAAAACAAAAAATGATATGAATATAAATGTAATTATTATGAATAAAAACTTATTTTTGCTTAAGTCTAATTCTCAATTTGGTTTCATTTCTTTATATTGTTAAGTAAATTTCTGTTTAATTTTTGGCATATGCAATTTTAACGCTCGCATGATTATAGTAACCTACCTACTTGTTGTATCTGTATGTGAGTTATTCTTTATGAAAATTTTGTATTTGGTCAACGGTTCACAAATGATCAGGAACTCTAAAGTTGTAGAAGAGACTGAAAATTAAAAATTTGTGTCCTATATATTTAAAATGTAGCTACGCAGGGTGTCCGAGTTAAATGCTCGGCACATCTTTTACTACAAATGTCCAAAAGTACAAAAATGTCAAAACAAGTTTTTCACTTCGCAGTTCGGATTCGTAATAAAACTGGGATCTACAGTTCCATTCGCGTACAAATATAACTCAACATGAATGGATGCAGAAAACAAGGTCTAGGTTCTCCATGGGCTGTTGTGCCATAAAAGAAAACGAAGCAGTAGGTCAATATTAAGAAGGAAGGCCACTGTGGCGGTTTTTTTTTATCTTAAATTAAAGTTTATATATTCAAAAATATGTGTACAAAATTTCATGTTAAAATTCCAAAAATTGTCTGAGTTACAGCCATTTTAGTGATAGTAAGTAGACTGAAAACTTGAGGGACTGAAAACTTTAAACTCGTTTTTCTCGAAAAGACTTTTTTCGACATGGTCGCGTCGATAACTCGATTAAATATTAACCGATTTTCAAATTTTTTATTCGTTTTGTTCGTCTTTACAGTGGCTATTGTTGAGTGTAGCCGATGAAAGTTTTTGATTTTCACTATTTTTTAAGCTCTTGAAGCAAAAAAAGGGTCGAAAACACGAACAAATTTTCAATTAGTCGTCATTTTGTGAAAAAAAAAACGCTATGTGCGATGAGAATTATACTCATATAGATTATTAAAAACTAAAAATTTTTTTTTTCAGAAAATCCGTTCTTGAAAAATCGACGCGACCATGGAGGGGGAAATTTTTTTCGGTCTCCACGGCAACGCCCATATCTTCAAAACTATTCAATATTTTTTAATAAAAATTTATGGAAATATTGTTTAAAGTTCACTTAATAAAATGAATATAAAACGATCTCCTTATTCCCTTATTTGGCAGATTAAAAAAATTGCCGAAAATCACAGATTTTTCCAGCCGTCACAGTGACCTTCCGTCTTAAGCCTAATTAATAGTGTTTTGAGCTACCTACGATGATGGGTTTAGAACTGCAATTCAGTTTCCTATCCTTATGAGTAAAAAGATTTTGAGATTGCTAATGAGATTGCTATGATCGGAAGCGTAAAACTTAGAAGTCTAATAGTCGAAGCAAATAGTCGAATAATGAAAGCATTGTAAATGAAATAACGAAACAAAAATTGTGTTATAAAAACAATTCAATTTTAAAGGTTCTTCCTAATTTTTATGTTTTTATCGTTTATAAGATACTAAATTGAAAATTTTTTCACATTAATATTTTATTATCTAAATTTCATTACAACATTTTTCTCTCTTTTTTCTATGCTCTGTTTTTCCGGCAGAAGGCGTCAAAGTCGGCATCTAAAAAACAAAAGCGCTTACGCGGTTGCAACCACAGCTTCATTTCGATAAATCAAAAAAAAAAAAAAAACAAAACGGCATTTTAAAATTAGGACTTTTATCGAGTCTTAGTACGGCAGCGTTTTTTCTTAAAAAAAATTGTTCGACAATATTTGCAGACTTTTATTTAAAAAAAAAAAAATTGTTTTTTAATTTTTTTTTAAATGCGTGGCATTTTTTTTAACTTTTTATAAAAATAAGCCGAAGTACTAACTCACCAAGTCTTAATGCCGTTTTTGTTTTGTATTTTAGATTGGCCGAAATGGTTGCAACCGCAAGAGCGCCTTTTTTAGATGCCAAATTTGACGCCTTCTGCAGGAAAAACGGGAAAAAGATAAAAGAAAAAAAATTTGTAATAATTAGACATAAAATATTAAAGAGTACCTAAATAGTTTCAGCTTAATATCTTATAAAATAAATGAGAAAAAATAAAATTTACAGATTTTCAGTTTAAAAAATTACAAAGGACCCCTTAAAAATTTTTATTATAAAAATTGATAAAAATTAATTGTGAGAATAGGGAATAGGAGCCCGTGATTGTTGTGTGTACGGACTCTTGATAGCTGATAATGAGCAAATTCATAATTTTTTGTTTTCTCGAAATCTCGACGTCATAGACAAATTTTTTTAACAGTTTTGGTTTCAGTAAAGATTTCACCGATACACTACATTACCTCACCCCCGTTTTTCAATTGTATAATATCTCGCAGGTCTGTGTAATTTTTTGGGGTCCTTCCCTTTGGATCCTAATTTCACATTGAATAACTCATATAACAATTGTCTACATCGGTTTTAAATAGTTCATCAATTTAATTTGCTTGATTCTCCTATAATTTAATTCTCTCTATATATATATAGGCGGTAAAAATTCACGAGGCATACGGGTTTCCTCCTACGATCCTGATGATCCGAATACAGCAACGCATGCAGACAGCGGCAGTGCAAGTGGCGGTGCAGGTAATACAGCGACTGGTGGTAGCGGTTGCGTTGCATCGAAAACATTAGGAAATCAACGTAAATTTATGCCGGGCGGCCAAAGAGTAGCAACGATAAGCCAAAATTACAATGAGAAGACAATGTTACTGAGCAGTGATGATGAATATCAATAAAGATAAAGATCGCGACTATCCGTCATCATTTTAAATGTTGAGATTATATTCTATTTATGAATGTATATGTATGTATTTGTTTACTTGTATTGTACTATTGTATTGTATTATTTATGGGCATAGTGGAAGTTAAGTTAATAAGCAAAAAGAGAAAAGAGAGTAGAGCTTCTGTGCTCCTTGTAGAATTAAAATGTGAAACAATTGATTTCATGTATTTATAATTGAATTCAGTTTTATATAATGACATTTCTATTTTCAAACAAAATTTAAAGGAAATGACATTTTGCAAACAGAAAACCAAACAAAAATAGGTGCTAATGGTAATCGTGCGCGCTCTAACGTACGACCGCTCTCTCGCGTTCTCTCTCGCTCTCTCTCTCTCTCTTTCTTTATGATACACTATAAAATGGCGTGCTTCATCAGAGAAAGTTGAAATCTTTGTATTTAAAAAATAACAAGACTGTTTGATTGTGCAGAAAATAATTATTTATCAATACTTCTTGATAATTGGGCCCAGCAGATCGCAAGCACGCAATTCAACCTAATCAAAATTTATTACAAGATATATTAAAAAAACAAAAATGCAGAAAGTTAACAACTTTTACTGTTGAAGTTTCTCAACATTGAGAGGTGAAATTGATTTTTTGTTTAACGCAATTTTAACAGCAAATCAATTTGTGTCTTCATGATTTTGTATATTTCAAACGCTCGCATTAAGCATAAAATTGATGATTTTCATAAAGATTTGCAGAAATTAACTGCCGTCGAATATTTTATTTAAGGCTTCCTTATACAAAAGCAAATTACAAAAAACACAAGCAACAAAATGTCCACAATGTTTTTTAAAAAGATTTTACACATGAAAACCAAAAACAAAAATGTATTTTAAAAATAAATCAACTTTCCAAAAATGCTTTGCATACAAATATAGAAAAATTAAAATAAATTAACAAAATTATAAATGAAAAAAATAAAACAATGAAACTCGAAATGTTAATTATATAAGAATTAAAACAATTACTACTGAAATCGAATTTGCCACAGTGAGAAATTTTACTAAAAATAATTTATTATTATTTATTTACAAAATGAATTCTATAATTAAACATAAAGTAAGGCTCACTAAAAGCAGGCATAACATTAAAATTTGGGAAAAAAAATTACATTGAAAGCGTTTTAAAACTTTCACGTAATAACACTTAGGGGGCAATAATAAAAAAGACGCAGCAAAGAATAAGCCTCAACTATTACAAAATTACTAAAAAGAGAAAAAAATGTTTGATTAGACAAAACGATTTTATTGTAAAAAGAAAGCAAATATGTATATTCCTTTTTTTTTGTGTAATATTTAAATAAAATATATGGAAATGCATTAAAATAATGTATTAAATATTAAGCAAACTAAAAAAAAAAAAACAACAACTGAATATATATATATACATACATACAAATATTTTTAATTAATTAAAAGGCTTAAAATTACTTATTTTTTTAAACTGAAATATTGCAGTTGCAGCAAAGACTTCTGTATTTCTTAGAAAACCCAAAAACAGTAGAATGTTAGGAAAAGAATGTGCATGACAATGGGAAAGTTTTTATTTATTTATGTGTTCTAGTACCATTAAAACTTACATTTTTGTTAAAAATAATACACTATTAAGACATTAAAAACGAATAATAATAATAAAGTCAAATTATAAAAAACTTACGGAAATTTCATAAAAATCATAAAACAAAAAGATAAAACTTGTCGAAAACACAAACACTCACTCACACACATAGACATATGTATAAAAAAGAATACAAATAAATATGATTATAACAAATACGAGAATTTTGTTTTGAAAAGAGGCTGAGATAAAAATACCTATGATTGAAAAGCTGTATTGGAAGTGCTGAGCTCTATTGCGATTCTTTACGAATGGCATCTTCCGATGACTGCTATAAAATATGTTGTGTGCCAAATGAATAAATACGACATACATCGAGATTGATTTGAGCCAAAAAAATATGATTTCTGTTAATACGATCTTGTATAATCGTATTTGTCGTATGGATTTGTCCTAAAACAACTGAAGAAAATCGTAATTCATTGTGAACCACTCACCGTGAGTTGTTCACTTTTTAATAATTACGAACAGGCTCATTAAAAAAAAAAAAAAAAAAAAACATTTTGTTATAGCTAGCCTAGCAGATCAGGATACCATAAATGCTGGATGGTATATTTGTGGGGAAAATGGTATACAGAGATTTCCTTTGGATTAACTGACAAGTTTTATCATCTGAACCAATATTATTATTAGAGACTATGAAACTGAAATCTAATTGTTCATATTTCATGGTTTGACTGTCACTTCATTGCTACCTCAACAGTTAAACCGTTGTTTATCAGGCTTAATGAAGCATCCTTTTTGACGAAGTGACTAAGTCCCAACAGTCCCAGCAAAGTTTATAAAGAGCAGGCAATTCATATGGCTGTTTCGGAACCCGCTACGGTTCCTCATCAGTGATCTTTGTGATGGTTCTTACTAGCATTTTAACATTCTATATAAGAGTCTAATATTTGAAAACGTTGCCGAGAATTACAGCCAATATTCTTTTCAATTAGGCTTTCACGGGCTCCGCGCAATAGCTCCTAACGAATTAACTCCTAAAATATTAAATAAGTCCTAAAAATTTTCATTCAAAAGTTAGGAGTTATTTGAAATGTTAGGTTTTTTTGCATCAAAGTTAGAGGTTACGTCCTTCGTTATTGTTAGCAGTTAATTCACTATGAAATATTTATTGTGAAGTTTTGTTTTATTTTATATTGTTAGGAATTGTTCCGTCGAAGTTAGGAGTTATTTTATATTTCTAAAATTTGCAATTTTAAAAAGTGTTAACAAAAAAATGTATGAAGTAGTCAAACAGTAAGAACATCACATTTTGCTAATTATATACAATGAATACGGGCCTAAGGGCCTATGCCCTTATGAGCTGCTTTCGACGTTCGATCTTCGCTGGTTATCGAAGATCGAATATCGAATGTAAAATTCGTTTATGAGCAGTGCAACCCTGTCGAAATTTTCGTTGCGTATCGAATTTTCTGTCGAACGCAATCTTGCTTTCGATACGGTGCATACTGAGTAATAATTGTTAAAAATTTAAGTATTTTGCTATTTCTTTTTGTTTTTTGAGGACTAAAAACGAATTTTAAACAATTTTTGCAAATTTTTTGCAGGTTTAAAGTGGTGGGCAACACATTGCAGTTATAGAAACTTGTATTCCTCTGATTGCAAAGTTCTGTGCGATGAAGAAAGAACTAAATGGTTTAGGACCAACCAATAATTCCCGGTATTCTCCTTTTATTAGCAAAATATACTTTTACTTGTATAATGGAATTTTAATAATCTTTGGCAAATACAATTTTCCAGGTCATCTAAAGCCTCTGATAACACCACAGACACCGTGGGCTGAGCAAGTCCAAGAGTATTCTCATTCCCAATGCTTAGTTGGAGTGATCTTTGAGCACAAAATCGTAGAACAGTTGCCGATTTTAATATGCTTGGAATTGATCTTGCTCATATGCATTGCTTGAGCAGTTCATCTACAGTAGTCATCAAGTCCACAAACGCCTCTTTGGTCTGTCGTAAGTTCTGTAGAAATCTGTTTACGAATTTCGTAAATGCCAAAGCTTTTTCGGAAGGCTGCACTTAATCGTTTCTACTTCTGGCCAGTTTCATCAAGCTCTCATCCTCTTCCGATGAATCATTGAACCATTATTTCTAATTTGTCCTTATTTTTTCTACTTAATTTTTAAACAAATCGTATTTATTTTTCAAAATGACGATCAGCTGTTTGAAATTTACTATCGTGAACAAGCCAAAATGAACGAAATTCACAATAACGCTATTCTCTGTCGAAAGCACGTCATAATGCCAAACTTAAATTCGTTCGAACAGGGCATTCGACTACAGTCGAAGATCGAACGCAGTTCATAATAAGGGCCATAGTATTCACTTCGATCCACAGAGATCCCTCTTACGAACGCATTTTCCAATGGTTTTTATTTCGTATCTATTTAAAATCTGTTTTTAAATTTAAGGAGATAATTCATAGTGAAATAACTCCTAATTGTTAGGACTAATTTCATCTTCATATTTTTCATTATGAATTAACTTCTAAAGGTTAGGTCTTATTTCATTTTGACTTTAAGAAATATTTCATCTGGAGTTAGGAGTTAATTCGTTTACAAACGTTAAGAATTATTGCATTTGTTGTATTTGTTTGTTTTTCATTGGGACTTACTCCGTTAGGAGTCATTTCGTTAGGAGTCATATCGTTAGGGGCTATTTCGCGGAGCCCTTTACTTAAGATTTTCAAATAAAATCAAGCTTTCAGTTTCAGATTATCTTGACGACGTCTTTTGAACTAAATTTTGATTTACACTTGCGGTTTATTCATAACACTGTGTGATACATTTTTTTAACTTGAATTTTCACTTCAGTTTCTGAAAGAGCAAGCAAGATGGACGTTAAAAAATGTTTTCTCTTTTTATTATTAATTTGAAAAGTTGTTAAACAGTATTTAACTTAAGTGCTTGATTGATCAGTAGCACTTCCTCTTTTAGAATTCACTGTGATACACCGAACTCCAATAAACCGAACCGGCTATAAAATTTCAAATGAAGAATGAACGTGACACTTCAAATGATCGGTACGACACGATAAAATTGTATCAACGATCAAGCTGCTGTCACTCGTTACCGAGAATATTAATGAGTAATAATAATGAAAATGATAGATATATTTATTCCTATAAAGTATTGAATGTATTGATTCACATTAACTGTTACGACAGAATACATCCGAGTCGACGACCAGGTAGAGCTTCTGGTTTTTAGCCGTGCCTTTTAATGTGAATCACTTTCAATATGATATAATTCTGATTTCAATAATTTTCAATTTCATTTGAATTTTATGGTTAAGAGAGTTATTCGCAATAGCATGTGAATATCCTTAATACCTGCGTGTTAATATAGTATATCCATAATATTGGTGTAGATGTACAATTCTACATATATATGAACATATGTACATTAATTATAAACATACATAATTTAGCATATACACATTTAAGTATGTATGTAGATGTTAGCATGCCACTCCCATAACAAACAAGAAGGCTCTAGTTTTCAGTACTAATGATGGGAGGACGATGATTTTGATAAGGATAAACAAATGAAGCGCATACTGCGATCAAATATTTCCATAAATACAATTGTTGTTTTAGGTGGCCAGGGAACGAGTGGATGTGGTGTGGTGTGCTCAAATATTTATTGTACATGCATGTTTGCACTTACATCTTCATAGTGATATAACGTTAAAATTATAACATCAATGCACTTAATGTACATATGTATGTATTAGTTATAATTTTCAACAGGAATTGACCGTAAGATTATCAATTCTCTGTATACATACACGTACACATATTCACTGTTGTTACTCATCATACATTTCAAATATATGTCTACGTAAAATTAAAAGTTTGCTTGCTTGTTTGTTACACAGTATAGTAGAAACAACTAATTTAAATGTTTTAAATAAACATGTATTTATTGCTCAAAATTCACGAGCACATACAATTAACGAAAATTTCTTTCCAATCCACCCATGCATGACCTGGAATCCAAATAAAGTGAAAGCCTACTTGACTTACTAACTTAGTTGGCACTACAAACGCCTCAATGAAGGTTCGCCAGTTACCTGTGTGACAGGTTTCGCTATGCCTGGTTTTTGTAACAGAGATTTGGTCCTCTGCGCGTTCATCTGCGCGTTCCACTAACGTGGCTCGAATAGAACACCTTCCTAGCCATGGCGTTTTCTACAATTCGCTTCCATGCTCTAGCCAGCGAAGTCGCTGGATTTTTATGTGCTTGACTACGTCAATGTTGACGTATAGCTCATGGTTTCATATGGACCATAGATCTTGAGGAGTATCTTCCTCTCTAACAGCCTCTAATCATTGGTGGTCAATTTCTACGTCTCAGTGCTACACAAAGGCTCTGCCTTTCAATTGCTTACTGAGCCTATAGTAACATCTGCAGGTAAGAGTTAATTTCCGCTTGATTTCAAGGCTGACATTATTGTTGTCTTTGATTGGATCCTAAACAGACAAAATCCTTGACGACTTCAATAGTGTAATTAGGACAATTGTCATCAGTGACATTTTGCCAAGACGCCGTGGCATTTCGTTTTGTCCTTGTTCACCACTAGACGCACTCGACGATACGCACTGACTGCTCGCGAGTTGACACTCTGGTAGAAAATAGTATTTTCTCCAGCATAAGGTTGAGGAAGACGCACGATATGGAATCACCTCGTCTGAAACCTCTTTTGGTATCAAATGGTGCGGAGAGGTCTGTCCAAATTTTCACTACGCTGGTGGTGTCGGCCAGTCTCAAGCGTTGTAAGGACGAATGAGCTTCGCAGGGATACCAAAATCAGACATTGCGCGCACAAGTGATTTCTAATCGTGTTGTCGAAGGCGGTGAAATGATGGTGGGTATTGCGTTGTATTTCTCGGGTCAAAGTAATAAGGTTCAATTAGCTTTTGACGATGAGCTTCAGTCTTTTATACTGAGAAGGCTTATCCCACGGTACTTGTAGATTCGACAGAGTACGCTGAGGTTCCAATCACTGGGTATGCTTTATCCGGCCACATTATGCATAAAAGCTCGTGCATGCGTCTTGCAAGCTCTTCACCTCCAGTCCAGGGTATTTGCGACCGCGTCCGCAGACCTCGTCATAGTCGTTAGTGATTGGTGTTTCCAAAATAGCTTTCCTAATGGCGAGATTGTTGCAGAGGGAAGTGTTGCTTACATAACCTCATAATACCCTAGACATCTGTCATCCGATTTACGTCTTCGCAGAAAGAGGTTCCGGTCTTTAAACTGTTAGTCCGGGGTCTTATTCGAAGAATTTTTAAACTTCCATTCCTGTCCCAACATCTCGTCTATCTGCCTCTTGTTTCTTACCCCCTCCCTCTTTAATTGTCTGTATCGCAATTTAGCAGCTCGCGTTGCAACTGACTGGTGGTAGGGGCAGTGCTTATAGGCTTTGGCAAGGAGCTTGTAGAAATCATCTTTGGTGGCTTAGCACCTACTTGACACTAATTTTGAATTTTTTAAAATTTAAGGTTACACTCCTTTTGAGCTACTGAAATGTCTCAGAGCCCTCGTAGGCTCTGAAGTAAATCGTTGAATGTTCCATGTATGTGGAGATAATTTCTTAGGTAAGTTTATAACGAAATTACTTATTCAATACAAACTTTTAGGAGGACCTATTTATATTATTTATTACTATTTATACATATGTAATACCCTTGCAATGCTGGGAGCATACAGATTACTATACTCGTATGTATCTATTTAATATATAACCACATTGTATGTAGATATGTACATATGTTACAGATGCTGTTTTGTTATATGCTAATATGTGCACACTAGGGTTGCCGATCCCGAAACACTTTTCAGGATTCAAATTTCAATCCCGTGGTAGATAGTTTTTTATAATATAAAAAAACAAAACTGAAAAATTATTAATGAGATCCAAGATATAACATGAATTACTGTTCATTTCCGGTCCTGCTTTTCCAAAAATTTTGTATAAAATTCAAGCAGGTTTACAAAAATTCAGGTATTCTTAGCCATTAAATGGTCGAATGGTCGAACCATACAAAATACAGACTCGTTTAATATATTTCAGTTTATACTTCTGCAATACGCACACTAAAATTTTTAAAACAAAGGTTATTAACAGAACACGTAAAATTCTAAAATCCTAATTTTAAAGCAAACTCTGGGATTCCGCGATTGACATCCCTAGTGCGCACATGTGTGCAAACAAATATGCCCACCCACGTTTTCTTCTATTCCTCTTCTTGTCCTGTCTTTCTCTCTTTCTCTTTCGCTAGATATCCCCATTATCATAACGGGAAATTATGCGACAAGCGCACATTTCCAGTAATTATATTTCAATACATCACGATATTTAAACAATGCTGCTGCTTGGTTTCCGCTTTCGCTTAAGTTATTCATACTGTTGCCGACATAAAAACTCTCGCATTAAAAATTATTATTATTTTTGTTTTTTTTTTTTTTAGACTATAAGGTCACATATACATATTTATTAAAAATGGATTCCAATGATCTTTTAAAAAAATTTGTGACAGAAGTGTTCAAAGGCGTCTTAAAGCCATTGGTTTAGAGAAAGGTTGATTAAAACAAAAATCTGATTTGATTTAAAAATGAGCAAGACACAACCGGTTGGAGCTGAAATCTATAAAAGCAGGACACAAACCGATTCGGGAACAAGTTACGTTTTTAAACGAGTGCAAAATTTAACTGGTTTGGAAACGATAGAAGCTCGCCAGACCAACTTATGACTGGTAGGCGGTGTTCAGATGAATGCATTTTCCCGACTGTAAAACTTTCTCCTAATGTGAAAGTGTGTGGAGCAATTATAATGTTTGGGATGGAGTTGTTGAAGATGAGTTTGTAAATTATATTAGATGACGTTACCAGAAGAAGAAGAATGGGGATGAACATAATTTTAAACTTTTTAGGATCGAACTTTGCTATAGCATTTTATAAAACTTCTAAATAATGGCAAAAACGACCAAAAAAATTTTTTCTTTGCACATTTTTTTCCAAACCCTTAAACGTTTCGAATAATAAAAACTACTTTCATTTAATTGTTATTTTATAAATTCATAAGTAATTGGGCTTAAAGTTCTTAAAAAATTTATGAAAAATTAAAGGTAAAAGCCTTAGTAATTCACTACAGCGAGGTGTAAAGCTTTTTCTTAATCCGGTCTGTTGTTGATGTTAGACTTTCATCTTTGGGTTCCGATCTCGATTGCCGGTTAGGGTATGGATTCTAATATTTCTCCCTTCTTTTCTTTTGTTTTACAATCAATGCAATACTTTGCATTTATCCCTTGTGTGTATATTAACTTAAGAGAAAAAAATCAAATAAACAAAGGATTTTAAGAAATTATTTAATAGTGCTTTTTTTTTGTCGTCGACTGTACACAAATATAGAAAACATATACATACATACTCACATACATACATATATATGTTCATGAAGGAATAAAGGCACATCAACATCATTATGATTAACATTATCAACACACAAAATCCATCAGCAACAGTATATGGAAAGTATCAGCAACAACAATATTAACAGCATCAACAACAAAGTGCACAATTTCAGGATGCATATATGTTATGTCCCCAGTTGAACTTAGGATGATCGTAGGAGTAATCATCGAACGGTCCAAAGCGAGTAGCTCCCTATTGCTTGAAATACTCGTTTTATCATCCAAAAGAAGTAATAATGAAGGACACGATTACGAACATAAGTTCACATTCATTCCATAGAAAAACCGCAATCAGACTTAAAATTTATGCTATTTGTGTTTATTTAATATAGAGGAACGTGTTCCCATCCCATCCATGCATACGAAACCGACCTCCACTTTTCTAAGAGATGGCTTTGGCGGCTGAATCGTTAACATTAATTGATAACACTGATAACACTGACAATTTGGACGTAAGTAGCCATAGCCATCTTCGCTTTTCTTTTTGAAATGAGGTTTAGAGAATGTCGAAAATGTAGACTTTTACTATGCCTTTGTATCTCCTACTTAACCATACCCATTAACGTTATCAACCGACAGGAAATGAAGAGGGATAATCCTTCTACAGAGTACAACGGTTAAATTAGAAAAAACAATGATTTTTAAAGCATTTATGGCCATTACGATTTGGGGCGGTCGGTTTGGGACCACCCTCCCTATTAATTTTTTTTAACACATTTGTGTATGTAAATGAAATTTATTTTAACTCTAATTTACGATCTTTTTCGGAAAAAAATATTTAACAACTTTTCCTCTATAATTTTTTCTTTAAATATTCGTTTTCAATGTTAATACACTGTGCTTGAATCGGAAACTTTTTTTCGTGATAATCGGGGCACCCAAGTGTTAAACCTAATTTGAGTATGCTTAATCCAATGGTGCTCTAGGTTAGCTCTTATTTTCAAGATATTTCATTTTCAATATTGGACGATGTGGGGCTGTATTCACAAGAATATATTAGAAAAAAAAACCATTTGAAAAAATTTCAATTCAATGCCAATTTGTATGTTAGTGAGAATATTACAACAAATTTAAGAAATTATTCCTTCGAATTTCAACCTGTATTAGAATTACAATTTACAGCAAAAATAATAAAAAACGCGTCCCGTGGTTTATTTGATGGAATCAGGTGGGCGCGAAAAACACTGGTATCCAGCCAATAGTGGAAAAATCGGCCATTCCCCATTTTCACAGTTATAGTGACTGTACAAAGTTTCATTAATTTTAACCCAGCGGTTTAATAGCGGATGGAAATGGGTTAAAGTGGTTTTTCATAATTTTTGGTAAATTGATGGTTTCTTGTGAATTATATGAATTACCCTTAATTGCTCAAATCGACAAAATTTATTTAAAACATTTTTTTTTATATCTTTATTAAAGTTAATAGAGCTAATTTTCATTCATTTACAATGATTTCAAATTGAAAAAAAAAAGAAACGAAAGCGAACAAATTTTGAGTTTAGGATAAAAAATTACGAAAAATCAATATCGATTATATTTTTTAAAATTTTTTTCTTTCAAATGTTTTGTTTTCTAATGTATTCTTGTTGATACAGTAGTTTTCGATTAATATTGAAGAATTATTAAAAAAAACCAGATCATCAAATTTTGAAGCCGAAATATCTTGAAAACAAGAGCTAATCTAGAAAAATTGCTAGCATTATTGGATTCAGCGTACTCGAATTAGGTTTACTACTTGGGGGCCCCCGTTATTTTTCGATTTGCACAGTTTAATTGATACCAAATGTATCAAAATCTTTCCTTTAACATGCATGGCGGAACTTCTGCAGAGTGCATTGGCAGAACTATAGCTGCGCTGCACCAATTCGTATAAATTAGGACAGTAGGACAGTTTCCAAAAATACGAAAAATAAAAAAGAAAATTACTTCTTCTCTTAAATAAATTCGAATTAACTTTTTCTTTAGGGGGATTTAGAGCCAGCTAGATCCCTACCTAGCTATGCCAATGTCGTAAACTGAATGAAAAACTGTAAATAAAATATTAAACTGTATGGCAATAAGTTATTTCAACAGCATAAAAAGCTAAGCAAAAGTTAGGACAGTTTTTGCTCTCCTTAAACTTAAAGAGTTTACTAGGCAAGAAAGCGAAAGATATGCAAATTTTAATGGCTCAATCATGTTACCTTTGTTTATCATTATTTTTAAAAATAGCCGATAAAAAATTATGAAATTGTGTTAGTGAAATCCAAAAATTTTGTTACTGTATTCGAGTTTTTTGTTTATTGCTCCTTTTGAAGTAATGAAATCATTGCTCTTTTGAGGAGTGCTCACAATTTGTGCAACTGGGATATTACGTTGAAAAATACACACATACATACATATGCACACATATATTCGTATGTGAAAATACATATAGATGCAGTAGTGTGTATGCGTACTTGTAAGTACACAATATGAATGTATAAAGTGACCGTTATTTGCTTAAAGCGATTTTCCATTAACTACTTTTCATATGACATGAAGTTATTTATATACATTCATACATACGTATGTACATTTGTATGTGTGAATGTATGCACATATTTATTGGAGTCAACACAAATACACATACATATTGCATTTATATGCGTGTATGCGTGATTAATTAAATAACAACGATTGTATTAACATTATTTGTTTTCCTTTTTTTCTTCACCCATTTACCATACATGGTAAATGGGTGAAGTGTGTGTGTACATTGCGTATGTATGTATGTGTGGGTGTGTGTTACTATTTGACATAAAAGCAGCAGGAAATTAAATTATTTTTGTCATTGTTTTGCTTACATGTATTGTTTTCTAAAGGATTATAAGGGTATATACGATTTATATTATAAGTAGATACAGGAAGAGAAAAGATTCGGGAAGCGGACTCAAAATGGACTATGACCGTTAAAGTTATTTTCCATTAATTACTTTTCGTACATACGTATACTCGTACCCAAACACTAGATCCGGTCTATTCGAAAACAATCAGCACCATTGGTAGTCACTACTTGTCAAGATCTGCATTAGATACTTAAAAATTTTAAGAATATTCTCCCAAATTCCATAGAATCCTGAGGTGAGTCGAATAAAGTTAAAATAAGGTCTAAAATTATGTTTTTAAAATTGCATAAATACCTTAAAAAAGCGAACGTTTGGCCAAAGCAACTGTAACTGGAATGGTTAGAAGCAAAATTAAAATTAAGTATGGTCACGAAATAATTTTTACAAAGTCAACGCTACATTATTTCTATATTTCTAAAAATGAAAAAAAAAAACCAACTATAAAGATTTTTTTTAATATTATTTATTTTCAGATAACGTAAAAGATTTTATTCAACCATTGGTGTTTTAGCGAATTCACGCACTTTTTTTTTAAGACCTGCCATTAGGTTTTTGGCACAGTTTTTTCCAAAATTATTTGTACCTTTCTGCCACTTTTTTGAAAAGTCTGATATATTTTTTGAAGGCTTGTAATATTTTCGCAATTTTTGTTTTATTATAGCCCAGTATTTTTCAATCGGCCGCAGTTTGGGGCAGTTGGGGGGATGGAACTGCTTTGGTACGAAGTTGATGTTGTTGTTTTTATACCATGCCAACGTTTCTTTAGGATAATGACAAGTCGCCAAATCAGGCCAAAATATAGCTGGAACTGTATGCTTTTTATAAAAAGGCAGCAAGACCCGATTGAGGCACATATTAATATAAATTCTGGAATTTATGGTACCAGATGTTATAAACGGTTTTGTCTTAAGGCTACAGAAACATATAGCTTGCCACACCACAAATTTTTAGGGAAACTTTTCAGTTTTTTGATGCTTAAAAATTTTCTTTACACCTCCTTTGGTGTATGTAACATAATTTTTTTTTTCTCCGGGTAATTGTGAAAAATCTGCTTTTACATAAGTTTCGTCATCAATAATGACGCAACCTCTATAGCCGCTTAAGGGTTTGTCATGCAATTTACGTGCCCTTGATTTTGCTTTTTCGTTACTTAAATCATTGCGATTCGGCACTTTTTGTACTTTATACGAATAAAGATTTTGTCGGACTTTAATTTTATGTGCGAAAGATTTCGATATGTTAAATTTTTTTGCAATATCCCGTTGTGATTGGTTTGGTCGCTGTTTCCACCACTTCACTACTTTATTCACTAAATTTGGATCTTGGAGACATGAGCGCGACGTGCAATTTCAGCATATGAAAGTGCGTTGTTTTCCGAATAAATGTCAGTTATTGATTCTCGAGTTTTTTCTTTTTTCGACGCCATACTGTTACCCGCACTCGCCAAGAAACAAATTTGTACTAGTGACTAGATCTACACACTTTAAACTTTTGACTGTAAGCTTTACTTAACTGTAAATTTACCGTTAACTGAAATGCAGCACTTTGCTTTTGTAACAATTATTTCGTGACCTGGCAGATAATGCAGCGGTTTCGATTATCAAAAGATTCGCCTTGTTCACATACTAATTAACCCGATTCACTATGGTCCAAAAATCCTATTTGGCGGCAGAAAATCAAAAATTTTATGGCGGAATTTTTGGTAACGTTATTTTCATTTGTAATAAATATAGTCTTAATATCAAGAAAAAAAAATAGCTTTTTCTGTTCTATTGGCAATCCTCTTTGTCTGACATGCTCACGAATTTGTAATATAAGAACTAAAAATTTTTGGGTACGATAAACAAGAAAAATTTGTGATTTTCAAGAAGTAAATTTTTTATACATATCTTAAAAATTAATATTAATATCTTAAAAAGTTTTTGTTGTAATTGTTGCAGTTACTGCGAAATAGCTTTGCAAATGTGTAAGGGTTTTTGGGGTGAAACTAACAGTCGTGTTTGTGTTCTGTCGAATATAACTAGCGATATTGTTAATGTGGAGTGAAAGGTGGTAATGTGTACTAGCGATATAATGTGGTGTTTGAATTTCCTGTACCAATTTGCACCTTTTCAAAAAATCTTATTATAACTTTTCAGAATCAATAAAGGTGAAAAATTCTGATATGCCAATGGCGTGGATGGACGGTGAAAAATATCTATTGGAGTTAGATATGAATGATAATAATTATAATAATTATAAGATTAACAAATGTATTTTAAGTTGCACAAATATTTGATTGATTTTTTTTATTTAAGGATACCTTGGAATTTTTGGGGGCTCCGTATAACCTAAACCGGCTAATGGTACGCCACTGATTCAATGTAGTTTTTCATAATTGCAATGCAATTTTTGCATAGAATTTATGAGAAATTCATCAATGACTTACATGAGTCAAGAACAAAACTTACAAGATAGTGGGATTTATGAAAAAATTCATGAACAATTTGTTAGCTCAGTATCTCTTATTAATTCATTTCAAAAAGTGAGCGGTTTTGTAGAAATCGTACTCACCGATTTTGGAAACATTGCTTTGAGAAAAATGCGTTTAATGTTTCAAGTCTAAATTTTATAGTTCTGTATAAAGTTGCAGCCGTATATTTCTAATAAATTCTATCGGATTTCTTTTAAAATATGACAAATGACGTCCTCGATATCCAATATGCGATTTTACGTATGTGTATTCCACTAAAAAAAAAAAATAACTTTTATAACACTGTTCGACAAAACCAAACTTTTTGGTGCACTCATCAGGAATTCCAAAAAGTTCTGAAAATGTACGCAAAAAAAATTATAAGTGTCTCGACGATTTCAGAATTTTTTGGATTTCCTGATGGATGCAAACCGTTGTCGGACCGTGTAATTACAAAGCAATACTGTTGGATCTTTTCACATACCAAGGCAAATAATCTTCACGTCAAGCGTTGGCATTAATTTGGATGTATTTAATTTAAACTCCTAAAAATGCGGCTGATCAAAAGTTTATGATAAATATTTTGTTACGCTTAATATGTGTAAATATGTTAGTAAATACCCAGTTGCACAAACAGTGAGTACTTCTCAAACGATTAAGGTTTTCATTACTCCAAAAGGAGGGATAAACGAGCAACTCCAGTACAGTAACCAAATTTTTGAATTTCACTAACACAATTTCATAATTTTATATGGTCTATTTTTAGAAATAATGCTAAACAAAGACAGCCTGATTGAGTAATTTAAATTTGTATATCTTGCTCTCTCTTGCCCAGTTAACTCTTTAGGGTTAGGTAGGGTAAAAACTTCCCCACTTTTTGCATATTTTTTTTACGCATAGTGTGATATATTTTAACCCACCTCGAAAAGTTGAAATTACTTATAGTCACACAGTTTAATATTTTATTTACAGTTTCTCATTCTGCTGGTAATGATATAAACCAAAAAAAATCTGTGCAACTGGTGTTTTTATTTTCTTTAAAATCGTGTGCATCAAAGAGTTAAAAATCAGTAACTAGTACTAGAATCATTGCAAGAGTAAAAGAAACAAAATTCAATGACAATAAATTTGCTTGTGTTGCTCAGGTGGTAAGCGCGTCGTTCAAGCCTGGAAAAAGGCAACTCAAGAAAATAATGAAATTATAAAACGAAAATAGTAAATAATAAAAAAAAATTAAAAAATAATAATAAACAAAAATGAATATAACATTATAATTAAAAAAAAAATAAAGAAAAAATGTTGTGGGATTTGAACCTTGGCACACACAAGTGCTTGCGTGCTTACTGGCCTTTTAGATAATTAGTCTATGGCGTCATGAATTTTGTGAGGAACTATTTCGGAGTTTTGTTTTTCTATGAGATGCAAGTGAGCTCATGCTCGTAATCGTGTCCTCCTTTATTACTCTTTTCGGAGGCTAAAACGAGTACTCCATACCCTAGGACATGTAATGTTAAAAAGGAGTACAAAATGCAAGAGCTCTGGAGCAATAGGAAATAATCGATTGCTCGCTTTAGAGCGCTCAATGATTACTCCTACAATCATCCAAAGTTCAACTGGGTATGTCACAATCATTCGCAAGTGCACACAAATAAACAAAATCACAAACGCACACTCACACAAATAAGAATACAAAAGCACGCAACAATGATAAATTTTGACAAAAACAGTGTAAACATTTAGGCCGGAAAATTAAGCGTAACATTTAAGTGTGTAACATCTTTGTGTGTGCCTGTGCGCCCTGCAGTGTCTACAAACGTGTGAGTTGGTAAATTTATATTGATGTGGTTGTATTGGGGCATAAAATTAACTCATTGTAAACAGATGTGTACAAATACAAGTGTATGAGAATACAGTTCAAGTCTATCAGAAAATTTAAGATATATATTCACACACACATGAATTTGAATTTTATGCAATGAATATGAAGAAATATGCACACAGATAAATATACATTTTAACATATGCATGCAAGCACATATACATAAATATATGTATATATATGTGTGTGTATAGTATATGCAACATAATTATTATCATGATTGAATCTGACATAATTATACACACACATACAATGCTCTTGCTGGCACATACGCACACATACACATACTCATATGCGCTCACTGCTACTTTTGCTAGGATATGAATGTAGAATGCACTCCTTGTGTTTGTGTGCTGCAGCTGATCTTGTGGCTAGCCACATGCATGTTGGTGGATAATCTGTAAAGGATACAATTGTATGTATGTATGTATGAATGTGTGCTTTTAAAAGTGTGATACCATGCTTGGGAAAAGCTTCTCACTATGTATGCAATATTGTATGTTTGTATGTATGTGTATATGAATGTTATGTAATAATATTTAGTTTTAATGCAACTAATATATGCAATTATAAACTAACAGCAACAATTTGTAATTTGTTGGCATTTTCTTGCACAACAATTCATCAGTTTCAACATATGCATGTAAGCCCATCTAGCATTGAGAAGGATTTGGATGAACGCAATCAATGCGCGGGAATTTTCCTTCTGATTGTTAAAGAAGCTACACTAACGTAATGCATAGACTTTGAATTTTACTCCCTCGGAACTCATCATGGCGATCGTTTTCAGAGCGATTTTGCATTCACTTTTCTTTATTATTTAATTTTTCTGTACATCCAGACGATTAAAAGATGATTTGCAATTAATTTTTCTGTGTTGTTGTTTTTAGTTGTGTAGTAATAACAATAATGAATAATGAAAGATGTTGCTGTTTAAAGTAATAAGAATGAAGAATAAAAGAAAAGCCTGCCAAACAATTTTTAGAAGACACCGGAGAAAATGTATTCGCCTAAGGCATTCATATTTAGGTAAGATTCTTCAGTAGACACAATATAATTTGGAATGAGTATTATATTTTTGCGGCAGCCAGTATCTTTATCTGGAATGAAAATCTAGCTAATGAAATTTTTGCAGGAATATCAAATGAAACTCGTAATTATCGTTTGAAAACACACTGTTTTTTTATTAATAGGAATTATGTATCTATCAAATAAATAAAAATAAAAAAGCATACTTTCAGGCATAGGTTTTAATAACACTGTAAAAAATAATCTTTCAGCGATCAGGCAGCCGGCGGTGTCGATAAATACCTTTTCTCGACGAATCGCGGGAAGATCTTCCGGAATAAAAAATGATAGCTGGGAGCACACACACATATGCATAAATTAAGATAAGATATTTTCAGTTTTGAATGGTAGATAATTTTTCGAATTTGTTGTCTTCATACAATAATATTATTTTATTGTTCAATGTTTATTTAATTATTTAGTATATAAACACTTAAGATTACACCACACACATAAACGTATATAAATTGTTTATTCATATATGTGTGTGTGTATAATAACAATATTTCTCTTTCAGTTTTATTTACAATGTTTGTTGATTGTTACGAATTAACTGCTTAAAATTCATTTTATCACAGTGAATTTAGGCGACAAAAGATTTGAAAGGATTTTAGCACACACAAGCAAACACACATATGTTTTTATGGATTTACTTTGCTTAGAATTGAAACAACTTTATAAAATTTAATTATCATATATCATAATTGTATATTTAATTAACAAAATTTGAAGTATTTCAAGTATTTATACTGGAGTAATGCTCAGTTGCTATCGAAATATAAGAAGCTCGAGCAATGCTTTTAAAAACTGTGAATAAATTGAGTTGGAAATTAGCATAGGATCTGAGATGAGATTTCGAAGCGTTGCAACTACAATCTCATTACAACCAACGGCTTAATTTAAAATTATTACATAATATGTGAGATGTACATTAGTCCCTTCTGGTTAATGATTAAAATTAGCACCCATATCGGTTTTGTAGAGAATTCAAGGGTATGAAGTCAGCCAATGTGCCGCTTGCAAGTGTCCTGAAGTAAATATTTTTTACATGATCGAATTTTTTGCACTTTTAAAGCAGCGAGTATTTAAAGTTAACTCTCTGATGCAAATACCAAATAAAATAAAACAGTAATAAATTTTATTTGTGAATATAATTTGATTACATTTTATTATTGTTTGTTGAATTATACCATTATTATTTAATTATAAATAAAATCAGTAAGTAAAAAAAAAAAAAGAATTTATGCAGATTATGTTTTGTTGAAGGAAGCGAACGGTAAAATATTTATTTATATATGTATCTGAAAGTAAAAATAATTTTTGCACGAATTTGTTAAATTAACAATAAAATGCAATCAATGAAAATCATATGCAAATAAAATGCATAAAAAATCGAGTATATGTAGGTATACATAAATTAACAAATAAATTAAAAGCAATAATAACCACAAAATCATACTGTTAAATTTACTGTAGCTATGAAGCTACTTTTTCTCACGACCCCAATTTGCCTCTCATTTTCTCACTCTCACACTTTTACCTTTGCAGTTTGAGCATAATGTATTCACAAGCGCATTATTACAATTAAAATTAATTAAATAATAAATTTTAAAATAATTACATTATATTTTGCTTGTTTACACAAAACCACATGAATACACGTACATACATACATAAAACTACATACACATATGTACATAAATGCTGACATACATACTCACTTATGTACATAAATATGCATGCATGTAGTAAGTAGGTAGGTATATAATAATGTATGAATATTAAACCAATCAAATTGTCAATATATTTATACAAGCAACTATTTACACATACAAACAAGTAAATATATGTATATATATAATGACATATACTGCATGCACTTATGTAAATGTACATGTAAATATACATATGCACATAGGTTCATATACATATATATTGTAAATAATTTTTAAATTTTTTTATTTTAAATTAAGTAAAATTTTAATAATTTTTATTTTGCATTTGTTTTTTCACTTAAGTTGATGTTTGTTTGTAAACGAATGTTTGCACAAACGGATCGAAGAGGGATGGATTTCGGGGTTGAAAACCTCTGTTATTATTTTTCGATAAATACCTGAGCCTGATCTAGGATTAAAAGACTTGTTGAAGGTACGAAATTATCCGAAAGCCCCCGCTTTCAGAATATCTGGATCTATCAGTGACTATGTCTACACGTTAGTGTGTATGTATGTGTATGCATGCATGTTCAACATTATAATAATGCCATGTTAACTGTAAAATGCACTTACTACACTGTGGCGAATGTGGTTGAAATCGTGCAAGAAAAAAAGCACACAAAAAAAGCATTGCAATTTTTGTTCATTTACTGCAAGTGCATGTCACCTGCTGTGCATTGCTGTACATTTGAGTGTGTATTAGTATGTACATGAGGGTGTGTTCGTTCGAAAGTATGTGTATGTGTACGTGTGAGTAGGTCAAATGATAGTGGGAAAGTTGTAAAAATATTTACACCATCATTTGCAACAAGCGTTTTGTTCAAGTTTTTTTAGTGCTTTCATATAAAAGAAGTTTAATTTAATATATCATTCCATGTTCCTCTATCGAAAACTTTCAACTTTTAACTTTGCATTCATGTATAAAAAAATAGCCTCGAATAATAAATTTAAATAAGTTTGTTCAGTGGAAGCACTTAGATTTAGCAGAACTAAAGAAAGGAGAATCTAAAAAATAAATGAGTATTTCGCGTGAATTCATATAAATGTTGTAGATTTGTCTCCTTAAAAGTAAGTTCACACATTTCGTCACTAACAAAGGATCAATGTAAAAATGGTAATTTTATTCAGTAACACCTTTCGATTGGTTCAGGATTTGTCTATGATAAATCCAAGTAGAAATAATTTTCTCAATTGGTAAAATTCCTTCATCTGCAGTAAATTTTTTCAAAATTTTCTTTATAAATTCAGAATTTTCTTAAAATGTTTATAAATATCTGAACATGTTCCACCTACTGCCAACAGTGCGTATGAGTAACATTGAATTATGTAGTTTTTAGTAAGTAAGGTAACTGCTAACTACAACAAAAAGGTACGACAGATGAGGGAGAGAAAGCGAGAGATAGAGAGAAAGGAAATGAGAAAGTGTGAGGTCAAAAATCTTAGTTTCACATAAAAAAAACTATAAAATCACAGCAAATAAAAATGAAAAGAATGAGCATTTGGTTATAAGAAATTTAAAGCCACTTTGAAAATTATTTGTACGGTGCATATACGTGCTGCGGTGCTTACTTCCTACCCCTCTATTTCTCTTTCCCTATCTCTTCCTACTTCAACTTTTTATTTACTGCAACAAAATGCGTTTAACTTGTAATTTTGTGAATTGCCAAAGTTTTCCAAATGCACAAAAATGCATACATATACACAAATATAAACTTTTAGACATACTAAAGTATAATACCCAGAAAAAAATGGAGTACATAGTTAATTGAAAAAATAAAAACAGTTCTGGAGTAATGGGTTTCAAAAACATGATTCCAAAACTGTCCGAAAACTGTTTACCTTCAGGGTCCACTTCAATTTTAGAGTCTAACTTGAATTCATTACTGACACTGTTATGTGTTTTTTAGAAGCTAATACCAACATTTTTTGCTGGCTATGTATGTACTTCGAAAAGTATGTTGGTTTGGGATTGCAACGAAAAAGGGATCATGATTTTAATAATGCAATTTAAAATGTAACAAAATGAAACACATAATAGACAAAACAACAACCACCAACAACATTAGCAACAAAAATGGCAACATAAACAAACAGTAAGAAAAATAAAAGACCATAAAAAACAAATACTTGAAAAAGAGAATTGAATTTTGTAGCGCGCATTGTACCCTTGTTGTATTGTATTGTAGTTGCACTGTTGCAAGCTGTAGCAGCAACATATACTACTGTATGTGCGAGTATCTATGTATATGTGTTTGCTTGTTTATGTGGCTGTATCTGTATGCAATAACAATACAAAGTAAAGAGCATAAAACAAAAGTATAAGAAACGAATTTGGCAAATTTCTGTGCACTATCTAGATAGTACACAATAGACAAACACACATACATATAAAAAAAAGACAACAAAAATACCAGTAAGTGAAATTGCAGCAAAAAAATTATAGCAAGTATGTAGTAGCTGCAAAGGGAAAAAACTGTAGTAGAAAATATTCACACTTTATTCTCATACTCCTGCAACGTTTTATATTCATTTAGAGAAAAATTTTAAGGAGTGGCAAAGGAGAAGAAGGCACGGTGCGGAGGAACGGGCATGTAGTCCTTTGGGTTTTCCTTGTCATGCCGTATTTTCACAGTAGAAAAACTTACCTTTTTTTATTTTTTATTTTGTTTCTGCTTAAAAATCAGCAAAGATGAGAATTACAGAAATTTTGTGGAGTGGTTGGGTGAAACTAAAATCTGAAAGTATTTGTTCAAAATATTAAATCGTTTCTTGGTATTTTGCAGTAGGAAGAAAGTTTTAAACTGGTGTAAATTTTTTAGGTATGGGTAAATTAGTTACTAGATTTTATATTTTCTTACTTTAACTTTCAGATATAAAATCCATACTGGGTGATTTTGTCAGACTGCTTATTTTAGATATTTTTTTTTTAATACTTCTTTTCTTACTTCTCTTGCCTTTTATTACTTATACAAACCGTTGTTTGTATAAATTGTTTAGTACAAACTTTTTGATACGCTTCTTTTGCATTCATAATATTTAGGAAGAAGAAGAAAATCCTTATATGTAAATACGAAACACGAATATTTATATTTAATAAATACACCGTTAGGCTCCACTTTTTGGTTTATTTTTTTATCGTAGTTGGAACATCACATCTTTTGAATAATACAAGAATAGATAATGTGATTTGAAAAGCCAATTATGTAAACAAATTCCGAGCAAGTCAAATTAGAGGAACCTGCCCGAAAATTAGGTGCCAAAAAATATATTGCTCATTTGTGGAGTTAATGATCTTTCAACTGTCAAAATTTTCCTGATCTATTTACAAAAACCGCTATACAGCAGGAGAGCAAAAGTAGTTTTTTTTTAGGTTCGTACAAAATATATAAAATTTAAAACTTTAAAAGCTTAAAGCCTGAAAAATTCAAAATTTCGAGTTATGACCGTATAGTCGCAAATGGGCGATATACAGTACTATCGCTTAACAAGAAGTAAGACTAATCTCCAAAAATGTGTTAAGAAAGTGGCCGTAGCCTAGTGGCTTGTGTTGGGCTGCTACGCAGAGGTGCACAAATTTTTCTACACGACATCACCTCTTGGCTGGCAATGGCAAACCTCCAAGAGTAAAAATTGGCTGTTAAAAAGCTTTTCACTTCGCCGTCCGGATTCGGCATTAAACTGTAGGTCCTTTTCATTTGTGTATAAATATAACTTGCACATCATGAATGGATGCAGAAAGCTCGGTCTAGGCCTCCATGGGCTGTTGTGCCACAATAGCAGTAGTAGTGGTAATAAAGCCATACTTTATTACTTTACTTTAATATTGAAATTATGACGAAAATTAAATATCAAATAGAAGAAATAATAAAAAATAATTATACAATTTTATGTGCCACTAAAATAGAAATTGCAATGATGATGAATCCAGTTAAGTTACATTTGAATTTTCATAACTACAATCTCACACAAACATAAGTATGTATGCTTTTTTGTTTTTTTGTTTTTTTGTTTTTTTTCGAGGGGGGAATCTTTCAATAGACGGTATGCACGATTCATACTGCACACTAAGGGTACACCTTATTAGGGACCACTCACAGACTATTTACTATGCTGGAGTTGCAAAACAGTAAGCTTACATACTAAACCCTTAACTCCGACAACTGCAGCTTTATTATAAACACTGCGGAACCGCCGTTAGGCATCACAGGGCAAGCTTAGCTCTTTAGCTCACATCGATTTGGTTCACATACTATTTATGGTTCTAGCTTCACTACTTCTTTGCCGTTCTGCTTTCCTCAGCTCTTGGAGTGCCATTGCAGTCATCTCCTTCACAATATGCCACACTTGCTTTGATTGCAGCATATGACGCACTATATTGTCTTTTTCATATCTCGGGCAGTAGAAGAAGATGTGCTCTGCATTTTCGCTGCTGCTACCACAAAAGGAACAAGCTACTCCATCGTCGTGTCCGTACTTATGCAGGTACTCTTCGCCATGTTTTCGCTCCACCTAAGCTTGCACATTTCCAATTAGTCGGTGTGCCCATCTTCCCTTGTCTGATGCATCGCACCGACTTTGCCATTCATTTATGCTCTCTTGCCGTTCTTCTTTTCGTTCTACCAACGTTAACCGGCTACCGATACTTTTGCTTCTGTCATAGACTTTTAAGCTCGAGAGCCATTATGTCTGGTGGCATTATACCAGATATAACGCCTACAGCTTCATGCGAAATCGTGCGAAATGCGCTAGCTACTCTGATAGCACTTAACCTAATCACCGATTTTGCCATCCTGGCGTATGTTTTATGCATCAGTGCTGGTCCCCAAGTGCTGGTTCCGCATACATCAAAATGGATTGGCTAACCTTTGCCAGAAGTACTCTCCTACTCTGACTTGGCCCTCCTATGTTGGCCATTATTCTGGATAAGGCCGCGTTAACACGTGCAGCTTTTTCACATACTTTCTCGATGTGGTCTTTATAGCTGAGTCTCGCATTTACCATTACACCAAGGTATTTCAACGATGCTTGCGTTGTGATGTTATAACTGTCTATATTAAGAGAGCTATTCTCAAGTTTTTCCCTGCTTGTAATAAGCACTGCTTCGGTTTTTTGCCCCGCAAGCTAGAGCTTTGACGTCGATAGCCACTCTTTTATTCTTAGAGCGATATCGCTGCATATACTCTGGATTTGGTGAAGTTCCTTTGCTACTATTACCATCGCAATATCATCAGCATACCCGATTATTTGCACTTCTTTAGGCAGAGGAAGATGCAGCATTCCGTCATAAAGGAGTGACCCCAATACGGAGCCTTTTGGCACCCCACCAGTCATCTCATACCTTTTAGGTACTTCATCCGTGACGTAGAACAGCAATCTCTCAGACAGATAGCTCTTTATGATACGCAGCAGATACACCGGTGTTTTTTTTAGACTCTAATGCTCGTACTATATGAGGCCAGCAAGCCGAGTTAAACGCATTTTTAACATCAAAAGTAATGACCGCACAGTATTTTTTCGTGCCATACATCTACCAATTTCCTTCAAATTGCAATTAAATATTTTACAACATTTTCCAAAACTAAGCTACAAAGGAATCTGAATTGTAAATATTAGATAAACTTAAATGACAAAATATGTATACACAAACACGCATAAACATACATATCACGTAAATATTAATGCAAGTATGTATTATGTGAGGTGTGTGCATGTACATAAACATTTATTTAACTACTTAGATACTAGGGCAGTTTAAAATTCACTTCTGAATTGAAAACGTCGGGTGGATTATATTGCCTCATTCCTCAAACAGTCATGAGCTAAAGTTTCATTGAAACCGGTATATTTTGTCACTCTTTGCAAATGTGATTTATTTCGAAGAATTAAGATAATTTTGAGTTTTTTTTCTATGATGTCATTCACTCAACATAATTCGACTTTGGCCACCTCTAATTTTTTGTTTCGATGTTGATTAAGCCTTTTGATTAGACGTCGTTTAAAGCGTTATACAAAAAGCTAATTATTAGCCAATCTTAACATTTTATTTTAAATGTTTTACTGGTTTGCGTATGAAAAATCGAAAGCGGTTAATGTCAATATCGGTGAAAACGAATAAGGTTATTCAGAAAAGTTTTGATTTTTATTTCTAGCACAAACTGCACATTCACTAAATGAACAAAAAATTACTAGTCATAGAAAAAAACTCAAAATTGCTCAAAATCTTCGAAATAATTATATGTCGATAGTATACACCAATTTCGATGAACCGATTTCAATGAAACTTTAGGTCAAGACTGCTTAAGAGAAGAGAGAATAGGTATAATCTGCGCGATGTTTTGAATTTGATGCATTTCTCTATACGATTTTGAACTGCCCTAATACATATATAGGAATGTATGTGTATGTAATGAAATTTTTTTTTGAAAAGATTATACTTGAATGCAAGTTTGAATGTATATGCAAGCATTTGTACATGCATGAGTATATATTTACACATATGAATGAGTATATGTATTACGAAAGTGCTATTCTGTAGTAACAATAACAACAACAGCAATGATAATAACAATGGCAACAACTACTGTTTGCTGCTACTTCCACAAGCAGCTTAAACATTTAAAGTTGCAAGTGATGATGGTTGTTGCTAATGGAGAGAATGAGAGGGGGCATTGATGGAAGGTGAATGGCAGGAGAGAGTAACAGGAAAATGTTTTGGCTGTAGTTGAAAACTTTTGTACATGTATATATGTATGTTTGTCTTTATGTCTCTATGGTATTGCATATTATATTTAAAATTTTTAGTACATACGTACTAGGTATGTCAATCCCGTGTTTCCAGGATTCATTCTAAAACTAGTCAGTGAAATCTCATTGCAGTAACACGAACTTATTGAAATTCAATCTTTTTTTGTTTTATTTAATCTTCATTTAGTATCATTTGTTATCTTTGAGTATAGAGAAAGTTTTTTTCATCCAAATTTTTTTCCAATTCGTTTATGGTAGGACCTCTGATGAAAAGCCGATCAAGTTTGTGACACAAATTTTTTTTTTGCTTAACTCCAGTGGTGTAGAGAGGAATTTTCCTTAGAGGGGGGAGGGGTGGGGGTGTGAAATAAAATATTTTTTTTTATATTACTTATACAATATATATATTAGAGTTGCTTGTTTTTTAAGTTATGTTATTTTAATCCTTATTGCGAAGAACAATATTGCCAATTAAAATTTTTCTTATTTACATATGTTGGGCCGTTGAAACCGAAAATAATGTTGGAATTCCTCCGATTTGTGGTTTTTGAGTTTTATAAAATTTCATTAAAAAATTGTTATTATTTTCTCAATTAACCCTATTCAAGCACAAATTTCTCTAGTTGTTAAGTAAAATTTCGTCTTTTTCTACATACTAATTAACTGACAACTGAAATTTGAAGTTACTTGGAGTCACTTAAATATCCTTGGAGCCACATGAAATCGCTTCAAGTCAATTGTAATTTGCAGTCAGTTTAAATATACTTAATTAATAAAAAACTATGGAGCAATCATATTTCCAGCTATATACAGGTTTGCAGTTGAAATAATAATTTGAAACAAATGCTTTTCAAAAAGTAAAATCTTTTGGCATTGGCCTCTTATAATGGGGTATTTCGCGTAAAGGTTGCGTGCAATTTGTATAAACATTATGAATAGTTATGATTTTCAAATGTGTTCAAGTGACTTCAAATTTTAATTGACTTTAAGTGACCTCAAAGTAGTCACGAATCAGTCATAAAATTTATTTTTGCAAGACTCCAAAAAAGATTGCCTTCCTTTGTCTAAAAAAGAGTCTTTATTAAGACTTAACTTCTAACTTCACAAATTAAACTGTGCGAATTACAAAAATTCCTTCAATATCGAAACCTTTAAGGAATCTTTTAAAATTATGTATGACCATTCGATCATTTAAGTAATTGCCAAGAATACCCGAATTCTCACAAAATTTCATATATTTTTTCCCGCTTGAAAATTATAAAGAAAAAATTAGAAAAATTCGGAAATGGTTGACAGAAGGATTAAATCAAATATCTTATTACTAAAAATATTCTTGGTAGAGTTTCCTTTTGAGTATAGAAAAATTATTTTCATTACTGCAGAAATTTCAGATCAACGATGATACTAAACAAGGGTTTATAACGCAATGCAAGTTTTCGGATGTTCCAGTCCCAATTTCATAGAGCAAAGAAAATTATTTATCACAAAATACACTGTCACAAACTTAGTCGGCTTTAAAAGGTTAAGCAATGAATGATTGAGGCAAAATATTCTCTCGACTCAAAGTCATGCCGTGATTGAATTAATTCCGAAATTGAAATTTGAATCCCGAAAAGTGTTTTGGGATCGATATCCCTAATACGTACATATGTACATCCAAGTTAAGTATATTCACATATTGTTCTATACATACATGTGTATGTGTGTAAATTTTGCCATGAAAAGTTTTATAAAATGAAACATTTGAGTTGTTTCCATTGTGGCAGGGAGTGAATATTTCAAAGCATTTTTCTAAAATCCATATGCACAATAATATTTTGTATTATTTTTATTAAACAAATAATTTTATTGCTTGATAAATAAAGATGACTAATGTACATATAACTGGATGACACATATACATACAATAAGCAATTTATTTTTTTAAAATATACGCATAAAAATTTAGAAGAATTAGTATTAAAAAATGATTTTTTAATAATATAGGTGCAATAGTAATTATATTTTATGTTTTAAAATTGATACAGATTGAAATTGGCTTGAATTACTTAAGTTTATTTTTTTGATCTTGATGTAGTAAACTTTAAGTAATTTTTAGCAAGTTTTAGTACTATATATATATACGCTCAGATACTTATGAACTTAGTTCGCATTACTTTCATTAAAATAGATTCACGTTAGATTAAGTTGATATCGATTAGGTATTGGCTTGAATTTGATTACTTAGAAATATACAGTTATTAACTAAGCATTTAAATTTATTGAGTGATTAGTTAATTTTAAATCCACATTGCTTGGATGCTAGTAGCTTAGTCTCATACAGCCACTGATCGAAAATGAAATCGACTTTTAGGCTGAAAGAAATTATTTGCTCAATAATAGTAAATTACACTTCTTTAGGTCCTCACAAGGATATTCTGAATACCATATTTAGTAAACAAGTAATAAACACATGTACAGACATTCAAATTTCTATATTATTTCAGACGTTTGCTCTTTAATATTTATATCCTCTGTCAATTAATGAGTCTATTATAAAATTTCTTTTCCTACGCGTTTGATTTTTATAAACTTTTATTTCCATAATAAAAATAGCACAAATTCAACAAATTGATAATCGATTATAAGTTATAAACTTCTGCTTCACCCACATTTTCAAAAAAAAAAAGAAGGATAAATAAATAGATAGATAAAATAAATGGTTTTCTCAAATAGGTTTGTGTATGTAAATGTATGTGTACAGATAAGTCAGCCATTCAAGTATACTGACGAAGAATATTTTTCAATACAATTTATACACTTTTAGCTTATATATTTATGTACAATGACGTAATCATCTTTCTGACTTTCCATGCTGACATCCCGATGACGTCATTTCTTAAACTTACACACCTATACATATTTACACAACAATTACTAGCAAAGCCATTTGCCTACACATTGATTTCATATGAACTTTAACCTTTATGCTTTTTGTTTTTGCAATACAAAACATCTCTATTAACTGAAATGAACGTACAGCACTAAAAGTAAAGTGAGATAAAAGTGGACAGACAACGAAAGAACGAAATGAAATGAATTTGCAAATGTACAAGCGAATGAACGCACTTGCTGCCTATTGTTTGAATGTGTAGGTAGTTATGTACGTAAGTATGTGTGTGTAGGTGCCAATCGTTTGGCTTTTGTTGCTGATAGTTTTGTTATCTTATTTACTTTTTTCCTTTTTCATGCTTTTTTAGCTTTGGTTACTTTTCAAATAAGAACAACCTACGCTGAACTTACTTAGGGTAAATTTTTGTACATAAGTATATGTATGTATGTGTTTGTGAGCATGTATTTAAATATGTGTGTGTTTATAGATAATGTCAAATAGTTTACATATTTAATAAAATACTTAATTAATTAGAAAATGTCACAAGAATTCTCCAGGAATGTGTGTGAGTGTAAATGTGAATAACTTTGGTTTATCGAAGTTTAAGAATATTAATTTTGTAGAAATGTTAACGAATTTAAATAACGAATAACAACACTTATTGTATACGTTCTGGAAACGATATAAAAGTACTGGATTTGTATTTGCATATGAATATATTTCTGTTTGCGGAAACGGTACAGTTTACGAACTGTGTATACTTACTGAAATCGCATACTTTTTCGTTAACAGGATATGATGAACCGTTTCCGAAATATAAATATCAGTTTCGGTCATTATTTTTTTATAATTCCGCTTGCTAAAAGACAGACGACGAAATGTCAAAATACATAGTATATTCATTACATATTCTGTAAAATAATTTTTTTTTGAAATATTGGCTTACAATATAATCATTTAAAAACCAAACATTAACTTACGAAATATAAACGGTACACAATCCGATACAGACATGACAGGGAATTTACGGAAAATAAACGGATACGCTTAGAACGGATGCGTTATGATATGAAAATCTCCTGACGCAGTAAAAGCTGATTAAAAATGGAAAATTGAATAAAGATTTCAATAAGCTTGATGATGCTTTTGATTTTAGTGACAACTTTTCTAACTCTTTGAGTGATATTTTAATGCGTGAGACTTGTTATTTAGTATGAAAGTTAGGGTTGTACCTAAGTAATACACATACTTAGGTTAAATATTCAGTTTTGCTTTAATTCATATGTCATTTTGTTACTTAAAATCAGTTTTGTTCCTAAAAATCAGTTAAAGAACGCACCACACCCTAGAAAGTGCTACTACCAACAACTGCGTGCTAGTATACTGCCTTGCGAAGGGTTAAAATTAAAAGACTAGTCGGTAGATCGCCGATCATCATGTCTATATTGTTTGTATAAATTAATTTGTTCGCATTTGTGAGCATTTATTTGATCAGATTACGCATAATGAAAAATTTTTCCATTCAAGTAATTTTTGGTTGTTTTTCAAAAACAATTCAGCTTACAACAGCTTTTTCCTAGAACTCATATATTTTGGGAGTCTTCATAAAATAAACCAAAATTATTTATCATTTTTAATTTATTATTATTTATTTATTATTTAAAATTAATAGTACCAACAAATTTATTTTCTGGTTCGTTTTATTACATTTATAAATATATATATATATGGGACATTCTCTGTCAATGAGAGACGTGTCCCAAATCAACAGAAAACTTCCCAAAAAACTTGTTCTTCATTATTAATTTTGTTTTTACTCTAATAAAGCACGGCAAAGGAAACTTTAACCTACTAAGTTTACGTCGTTACTCCTGGGTAACACTAAAAGTATGTTACAGCCAAGTTAACAAATGAAAAATTAAGATTAAGTTTTTTTGCGAAGTTTTTTGATGACTTGGGACACGTGAGACACGAAAAACTGTTTTTTGAGATTTTTCATTTTTGGAGGTTAGGGACGACACATAACATTTCCTGTGGAAAATAATATTAGCTTCATGTTCATCAATTGAAATTACACACAAATAGGCTTTTCCTGTCGTTTTATGATGACTTTGGTAAGCGTAAAACCCGAAAAAAGCTTTTTTTTTACCTTTTTTGAGGTTAGAGACAACACGTGACATTTCCCAAGGAAATTAATATTAGATTCATATTCAACGGAAAAAACAATACGAAAAAAGGCTTTATCTGTTTTTTTTATGATGACTTGGGTAAACGTACGCTTGATAAAACTATTATTTTAAGGTTAGGTGGTAGACTTGCAGCCGCCATATTGGTCCGCCATCATGCAAAACTAGTTGTTGCATTCGAAGCTAGAGATAATAAGCTTTCATTTGAGTCTAAACATGCCCTAAAATACCTTAACCAATTTTGGACAGGTTGCAGTGTGTAGTGCAGTGCCGCCGAATTATGAACGTAAAAATAAGAAAAACATGATATATTTTTGGATATCCAGTAATATCATCCACGCTAAACCCTTCTAATTGGATGATTTTTTGGTAACAGTGCCTTTTAGCTTTAAGAAGGAAGACAATAGTTCCTTTTTTGTCATGAAAATTTCAGGTTCCCTACTCAGTCTGCATTTCGTATAAAATATTGAAATAAGTTAATTTTATGTTTAATGAACCAACTTCGCTAATTTTTGCACTTTTCCAGTTACAAGGGCATAGTATAGGGAATTGCAAAGTTAACGATAGTGAGGAATTAGCGAAAGCCAAGTAAATATACTTACCTTGTATTGTATTGTATTGTATTGTATTAGAGGTTTCTGTCGTTGTACTGCGACCTATAAGATCTATTGTACGTCCCTTTTTTTTATCTAGTCTAATCTGCTTAGAGTACCTCATCCAGTCCAGTCTCACCTCAAGAATTTGAGTATTGCGCCCGGATCTTTGGATGCTTGTTCAGTACTTGGCACTTGGTACATAACCAGACATTTTATTCTTTTGTGGATCAGTGCTCCACATTGAGCTAAAATATGTTCTGATGATTCGTCTTCTTCATTATAAAATTTACAAATTGAGCTTTGCTCAACCCCTATTTTGCAAAGGTGTTCTCTGAGCCCGCAATGCCCAGTCAGAATACCAGCTAATATGCGCAAACTGGTTTTGTTGAGACCAATATAGAATGCATATCTACTCTTATTATAGTTGCCTAGAAACACTTTGGATTGCCTCAGTCCCGTAGGATTGGTAAATAGTTCTTGGTAAATTGGTAAATTGATTGGTAAATAGTTCCTCTCTTCCTGCTTGAGTAATTCCTTGATTACGCTATCTCCTCTTCCACAGAAGGGTTCAGGTCCCACGAAAGTGGTCGCTGCCCCCTTTCTGGCAAGCTCGTCTGACTGTTCATTACCCTTGTAACGAACCTTCCTGGTTCCTTTTCTTTTAGTCAGGGTATACTCAGCGAGTAACCAGGGTGCGGAAATAATAACTCACGATAATTTGTTTCTATTTTCTATGTTCACTTGTTTATTGAAATTCTTCACTGTTGTTTTAATTTACACTTGATTCGTTAGTATTTTTATCCTTAGTACGTCGTGTGTTGTTTGTTCGTTCGCCTTCGTTCGTGCTCGTTTCACTTTGTTTGCCTTTCTTGGCGCTCGGGTTTCTTGCTGTGGCTTCGTTGCCGCTCGTTGCTGTTCCTGTATTTATGATGCGTGTCCTCGTGACACGATGGCTAAGTCTTTGTCGTTTGCTGTATGGTCAGTGGCAACTTTGTTTATACTACACCAGTGAGGCTGTCGCACACCCTGGTGTTTAATGAATACCTGATCTTTTTATACCTTGGAGTGATGTCTCACTCGCAAGGTCCAATAAATACCTGACCGATTTCTGAGAATCAAAGAGGAATCAAACGTGCTGTCGCTTCGTTTGATATTAGCTACCAATGTCTTAGCCTTATCCTTCCGTGCTGACGCAACCGTAAGGAGTATTTCATATAATCTAACAAAGAGAAGAAGAAATTACCCGTGCCACAGTCTAAGTCTGAGTGCCTTCTTTTGTGCGATGCATGTCCTTTTATATCAATTTCTTCTTGTTGTACCGTATTTTTTCGTTCTGTGAAATATATACATTATAATTAATTAAATATAAATGTTAATATATATTTTAACGGCATATATGTGCTAGTGGTTTAGGGTTGTGCGATTAAAATTACTGATACTTTTATGTCGTCACACCCTCTATTCCTACGTGTCCAGGGACCCAACATAGAGCGACTTTGTTGTCCTTGCCCAGTTGATTGAGCTTGCTCAAACAGTCCCACACCAGTTTAGAGGTGATCTCAAAGGAGCATAATGCTCGAATGGCTGCCTGGCTGTTCGACATGATAGCAATATCTTGCCGTTGTACTTCATGTCCAGGTTGAATTGCACACATATGTTAATTGCGTGAATTTCAGCTTGAAAGATGCTAAGATACTTACCCATCGGCTCAGAGTGTTTGATTCTTGGCCCAAATACCCCTGCCCCAGTTCCATCCTCGGTACGTGACCCATCTGTATACCACTTAATCCTGTGCTCTTTGAGTGTGTAGTTGTATTCCACACCCTCCCATTCGTTCTTACTACTAAGTTTTGCAACAAAGTGTTTCTCAAAACTAAACTGTTTGTTCATTCTGTCCTGGGGACAGTCCAAGAGATAGTTGTCTTTCACCGGGTTATCTCGTTTCCAAGCCCTATAGATTTCCCAGTTAACCTTTTATCTCTTGTTGCTCCTACGATTGCTGCATTGGAGGTGTATACTTACCTTAAATAAGCATGAAGTCCACTTCTTAATTTAATTTAAAACAGCAATGTTCATAATTCGGTGCCATTGCACTATACATACTCTACACACCGGATCTCCCGCGTATCTGTGCACGCAGCCCATATTTTTTTTGGCGGGCAGGAAATCTGCTAAAACGCTTTTTTGATATGAAATTTTTTTTAATATCAACCGCAACCTCCGAGACGCACAATTGCCTAAGATAATCTATTCAAATCGAAATTCCTTTAAGCATAATTGAAGTCGTTTTTCGTTTTTCTAATGACGAATTTTATGTAGGGTGTTGTCCAGTTCGAACTAAGCCAAACTTAAATTCAACTAGTTTTTTATTTTAATTTCGGTGTGTATATGTAAATAACATAAACTCTAAAAAATTTTAACAACTCAAACTGCAGTGCAATATAGGGAAAAAGTATGGGAAAATATTTTTTAGTGCAAAAGCATAAGTATTTGTATCTAAAGGTGTGCAACATATTCGATTTTTTACTCTTTTTGTTTTGGTTTTGGTTAGAAGAAATTTTGTTACTTCTTTCTGTTGTTACTGCTGTTGCATTTTTGCATGTTCTTCTGCTGCGAAATTGAAAAAGTCCAACAGTGAAGAGCAAGATGAAGATGAAAGCGAGCAAGAGCAGAAAAAAGTTGATAGCAGCAGCTAAAAATGCTTTAGCAAACAGGTTCACAGATTCCTTCTGCCTCCACCAGCGTTGCATGCCGCTGTCAGTGTATGTACTATATTAGTTGAATAAACGTCAAAAACGTTTGTACACATATGCAATTAAAATACAGGGTGCGAAGTAGAAAAAAAGGAAAAAAACTTATTATTTAAAAGTAGAATGGAATTCAGGACTTTGAAATAAAATTAGTTTTGAAATTTATGTAAGTTTCTTATTAATTTCATACGATGTGGTTAATTACCCTGTATAGTATTGTAAGCAATAATAAACTTGAGGAATTTTTATAAACTGCTGAAATAAAACAAACAAAAATAAATAAAACTAAATGCAAGTATAAAAAAAAAAAAACTAAAGCTTGAGAACGAAAAATGCAAAACTCAGCAGAAACTGAAGCTGACGCTGAATCTGAAGAACAGCAGCAGGCAGCCAGTAAATGAAGCAAATAAAGATGCCCGAAAGATGCTCATAACAGCAGCGACCAGAGCAACAACAACCACAACATACTGAAGAAAAAAGAAGCTGCAGTATAATAGCAACAACAACAGCAAACAACCAGAGCATCTCACAGTCAAAGCAAAGATTAAATTCAAATAAATCGACATGGTCACATTGAAAGAAAGAAATGAAAACATTCATATTAAAAAAAAAAACTGCCAGCTCGAGTTCGCGCACTTTGGAACAAACACATACACAGAAGACACAGAAACAGAATCTTCTGAAGAAAAAGTAGAACAAGAAGAAGAGCAATCAGTGGACAAGATCCACTAACAGTGTGCAAAATTGATAAAATGGATACAAAAACTTCTCAATAACTAGAGTTTGTTTCCCCTTTTCGCCCGCTATGCATTCCTTTAGAAATAGTTAAAATTCCTTCATGATGAGTTCTTGTGTGTTGCATTATGTTCAGGGAATACAAAGATAAGAATACTGGCATATGTGCCTTGGTCTACGAAACAGCTGTTAAGTAAACAAGTTCATTGTGTTGCTAGTATTTCTTTTTGAAGTATATTTCTAAAAAAAAAATAAAGCTTGAAATCTGTGGTTTGTTTCAATAAGAAGAACATCCTTCTTTTCTATCAGCATCGCAAAAAATAACAAAAAACTATTTTCCAAACGTTAGGTCCCATTTCGTAGACCAAGGCATATGTAACCGAGGAAATTATGAAATATGCTCTTAAATATTTAACGGAAAAATTAGTAAGTGTTACATGGGGGAGGGGGGAGGTCATTAACTGCGTTACGTAACGTCGATTTTATACTATCCGAAAATCATGGTTAAAATTTTTTTATGGATAATTTTGTGAGATATTGTAATTTTTTCAACTTTTTTATGATTTAAAAGTTATATCTCGGACTAGAAATGTCCGGTTGGTCTTGAAGCTAAATGAAAGGTATTGTGATAGGAACTGATTCAAATCTCATAAAAAAAATTTGTTACATTACTAGGGGAGGAGGTGGGGAGCCATTTTGTTACGATGAGTTATGTCAAAAATTGTGAACGGCCTTATGTTGAATCAACAGAAATTAGGCATAGAATAGAACCATTGAATTTCAATACACCATTTATTGCCTTAGAAATGGTTCATTTTTAACCACATAGAATTTAAATTTCCTACACTGTGCCACTGTGAAAAGCATCAACAGCAACAAGAAGACTCAAATGTTATTTACACATACAACTTCTGCTTCTTGCTACTCGCGCTCAATTGCAATTGCTGCAGCAATAGCAGCAGCAGCAGCTAAATATACACAACGACTTCGACTATATCCACCGGCACCATGCGTCGTCGTTGTCGTCATCGTGCAGCGAGCAAGCACCAACACCAACCATTCTCATCAAGCACACAATCTCTGTTGGCTCTGCTGGTGTGATGATGTGTTGCTGTTTCTTGTTGTTTGTGTGCGACTGCGATTTGCGCCTGTGCGACCAATTTGCGAATATTTTCATTTCAATTGCAACTGCCTCGGCAGCTCTCAGGTTTTGGGTTTTTCTTTTTTTCTGCTTTGATTTTTTATTGCAATGTTTTCATTTGAAACTGAAGATGTTGCTGGTGCTATGGCTATTGCTGTTGTTGGTGCTGTTGACGATGATACTTGCTGCTGTTGCTGCTTGTTGCAGTTATCATGTAAATGTATTTGCGGCCATTGACACAGGTCACAATTTTTGCGGCTGCTGCAGATCCAAGTAGTAAGTTAAAAGTATCTTAAAGATACACTTTTTTATAATCGTCTCACAGTCGTCATTGTTGTCGTTGGTATTTATTTAATATATGTACATACAGATATACATACGTACATATGTATGCATGTTTGTGTTGTTCTGTGTGTGCGTGTTTGCGCCATATTGTTAAATTTGTTTTTAAAAGGCGCGCAAATGCATGTTGCTGGATCATTGTTGTTGCTGTTGTTCTTTGTCCTTTTGCTTCACTTTACAGGTGTTTATCCTTATGAGCTCCAATTTAAAATAAACTCTTCGTGTATTACGCATACACACACAGACACACAGACATAGTTTTCATCTTTTTAGTTTATTTTATTGCATTTTGTTTTATTTCATTTTAATGCGAATATCTGCAACGATCATCTCCATCAACCTCATCATCCACAACAGTAATAAGAACAAAAACACAAACAACAATAATAACAGCCACAAAATCATCTTTCTTGGTCGCTTTTCTTGGGGACTCTTTGGTCTTGGTCACTTGTGCACCTTAGCAAAGATGAAGGTATGGTATATCATTAGTATTTTTAGCTTAAGCGTCGTCGCCTTTGTTTTTTATTATTCTTATTGTTGTTATTTTTGTTGTTGCTGCTGTTATTTCTTGATAAAGTTTCAACAACAAAATCTTTTGGTACTCAAGTATAATAAAAATTATTTACGATCATTTTGTTTGTGGTGCGGAAATTTTTGAATTGCTGACTTTTCTTAAAAGCTTAGGAATCAATTTTTGTGGGAAGATTTTTTTTTCATTGATTTTTCGAAGTTGTTTTTGTGTTGTTGTGTTGTCAATATATGTGCTTAATTGGTAGTAGGTATTTCAAGGAAGTATGATTTTTTTAAAATGAATTTTATTCTTATTAATTGATCGTTATTTGTCTAAAGAGGAACGTTTTTCTTTGCCTGAGAAAGCAAACGACTTTAAGATTGAGCTAATAAACTTATCTCCCACATAAAATGTGTATGCCAGATTTAATTATTTAAGGTAGGAGGGATTTATGAGCTAGTCATAGTGTTCTGTGTGAGTATGTTCGAAGTTTATCCGTGGGTTATGAGAATTGTGAGCACTGTGGCATATTAAGTATTCCAGTGATTTGCCTATTTCACTTAATATTCTACTGCAAAATCTCGTTTTTTGTTGATAGCGTGTTCTGTGATATGGATTAATTTTTTGTTCCCTCAAAAAGTCTTCTACTTAATTCAAGAGTTCCGATCATAACGGTTAAGATGTATTTCGGTATGGGGTTGTGGCTTATTCTCCTTGGATTCGCTAGTATTTGTATGCAACTCAATGCTCATGCAACAATGCCTAAAGAAATAGTGCCTGTACTAATTTTTTTTAATTTTTACAGATTTCATATTTATAAATAATTTACTTTTGAATAAAATTTGAACATTTTTGTCCGTATATTTAATTGGAGAATAAGAGAAGATAATACTAGTTATTTTGATACTTTTTTGTGCTCAGGGCCTCTTTAAACTACTTCAATCAGGTTTTGTTTTTTACTAATAACTTGAGTTCATTCCGCGATTCTTGTATGGATCGGACGCATTGATATATTATTTATCGTTATGGCTATTAGATTTTCAGATACAATCGGGGTAAATGCTATCGAACGCACTGTTGGAAGTTGAAGTGTCGATAATACCTAGGTAGCTGACTTTTCGTAGGATTAGTAAAATATATTCAATAGAAATAAACATTTTACAGGAGCTAATGCGACATCCAGGTGGATCCACATATCCAAAAAATATATAAACGTTATGTATGACAGTTTCAATGCTGCTATCTTCTAGTAACCAGGAATATGAATTTCTACATGTATTAACGATTACCCCTTGAATTAGTTTTTTTCTGTTCACAAATTCATATTGAAAGCAGCTCCAATTACAAATTTAAGTTGATAGTTTTAAGACTACATTCATACGTTTTTGTTTTTGTTTGCATTTTTTTTTCTTTTGTTGAGGTAATATTTGAAGACTCTTAATGGGTCCAGGTGAAATACAGAAGATACAAATATTTATGCTACGACATATTAGCATGAGGTTGATGGTTGATGTTGTTGGTTCTTTATGTTGCATATGCCTGAAATGTGTTGCCGAAAGGCAAACGATATATGCCTGTATGCACAGACAGATAGACAGACAGACAGACAGACGGAAAGCGGGTAACTCCAAATCCTACAGCTACCAATAATTTTAAGGCCTCTCGGTGTGTCTGCCTGTCTGTCCGCTTGTCTTTACCGACTTTATTTTTTAACATATAGCATATTTTTTGAGAAATATTTATTTCAACAACAAATAAAATGCTGCAGTTTCATGCATTTCTCAAAATTCAACAACAACTTGCTGTTGCTGAGAAAACAGTAACAACAACAAAAGCACCAGCAGCAACCTCAACAAAGGAAAAAATTGCGACACAAACGCACTCTTTGATGTTTTTTCCAGCTCCAGGACTCGTGTGTTTTCGATTTTTTTTTGGTCTTTACTTTTATTATGTTTCTTTCTTTCCTTCGTTTTGTTGCGTATTTATCTTCCTTTTTTTGTTTTTTGTCTTTTGTTTTTAGCTTGTACGCGTCTTCCTTGCGACGACGAAGCATTCGTTTACTTTGCAACAGGGTGTGTTTTTTGCACCAATTTAAATTTTATTTTTGTTTTTGTTTTTAATTTGGGTAAATTTTTTATTAAACATTTTCATGTTGTATTTCTTTTTTTGTCTGTCTTTAGTACGTATATTTTTTCTATATTTTGTTGTTGTCGTTGTTGCTGGTTTTTGCGCTTCTTTCAAGAATTTTAATTGAAACGAGTTTAAGTTGAAGTTTAAGCAACTGCAATTTTTACGAATTTTATCTGCTGTTAACTTTTTTTTTGAATTATTTTTGTTGTTTTTGGGTGCTTCTTATATTTATGCGTATCTCAAAGATACAATTTTTGCTGCTGCGATGGTTGTTGTTGTTATTGTCAGTCACTTTGTTTTCTACGTTTACTTGAAATAAAATATAAAAAATATGCGTCGCCTTCAACAATTTTATTGATGTTGTTGCCGGTGTTATTGTTGTTGCTGTGGTTCTTTTTTCTCTGCATTTGCTTTAGCTGTTGCTTGTTGTTGTTGCAGTATAATAAAATTTTTATATAATATTCAGTTGTCTTTTTTTTTTTATTTGAGAGAAAGATGATTTCATCATAAAAATTCAATTTGTATTTATGTAAAACATACGCATACTCACACACAGACAACACATATACCTACACCAACATGTCGATGGAAGCGCTGCCTGTGATGTTTCTTCGTTTTTGCGAATGTGTATGTGTGTGTGTGGGTATTGGTATGTGCAGATATCTGCATCTGAAGGAAGCAGCTGCTGTAATTCTTGGAAATTCCTCATTATTTTTTTATAAATAATTTTTTTTTTTTATTTTTCCTCTTTTATTTCATCTTCACTTTTCTGCTGTTTTTTTGTTGTTATTTTACATACAAACAGCATTTGCATTGGTGTGCAATAAAGTTAAATGCATATAAAATATTTTGCATATATATTTTTTTCTTTCAACTTAAATTTACGTATCGCATATTTACTGTTAAATATCCATCGAGAACAACAGCAGTAACAAACAATGATGACAACAACAACGACAATCATAATGAACTGCTGAACAACATGTGCAGAAGTATTCATAAATTTAATTGAAAGAAATTAAAAGAGAACAAGAGCAAAGCAGAAGAGCGTTACTTCTTATTAAAAAAACGCTCACACACACTCAACCATAATTTAGTATCATTTTTAATTCGCAGGCTCAGTTTATCTACTCAATTTTGCGCTTGAAAACTCAAGCACAAGGTAGGGGTAGATTCATTGTACTGTCACTTGGGGGCGACTAGTGATCTTTCTTCCATTTCTTGTATCTAGAATCGGCTGAGCAATCCTTCATCCTTCATTAGTAAAGATGTGACAGCTATAACGAGTTATTGCTTCAGTTACAGATATGACACTAGCTTGGTTTACCTTCGAATGACTTCTGTAGAAGTTGCAATAGTTGAATAGTGGAAATATTCAATTTTCCACTATCTCTATTTCTGTACAGCTTGAGGCTATTGCAGAAAAAATTCATTAGAGTAACAATCTGAAAAGCCCCATAAGCTCGTAAACTCGTCAAGTTTACATGAATCCGACTTTTATAAAAAAAAACACCTAGTAAAATTATAAAAAAGTATGAGTAGCCTGGTTGCTTAAGAGTAGTGAAATTAAGATCCAGTTAGTATCACACTTTGACATATATGAGTCCGCAAGGACAACCCTTTTTACTTATTTTCCAGTCTTTTTAACTTATTCCTCTAGTTTAAAATTGGTGACGTATATCAGATTCGTGAAGTCATGTTAAGTGAATGGAAGAAAAAACTCCGTAACATTCCCCATCGAAAAGTAGTTGGGGTCACTGAAGGTCAAAACTATTTGACTTTAACTTTTTTTTTTAAGAAATTAACAGTTGAAAACCGAAAACTTTTTATCCTTCATTATGCAATTGTCCTTCATCGCAAAAAAAAAAAAAAAAATCGGAGTCAATTCAATTCAACTTATATCTAAAATATGATTACACCATAACATAGTGGATAGTAGAGCTTAAGAAATTACTGAAATCAGTTTGATTTCATTTAAATACCTGGAACTTAAATCAACTTATTTTAAGATTTACTCAATCACCTTTTACTATCCGCTTCGTTCCCTCACAGGTAATAAAAATGGTATTTAAAATGTCTACATAAATAGTAAAGAATTCAAACTACTCAAAACAATTACTTTCAAAAGTTTCTAAAACCAACAAACGAAAATCGCATTGCACTTTTCTGTTCACCATATGACGTTAGTAAGTGCCGAATGTGTCCGCTTGTTTCAATGCGCACATGAGGTCAATACAACTCAAGGAATTCGATACTATTGCAACTATAAACTAACTACAACTACAAGTTTGCAAAAAGAAATCTACAAAAAGATGGAGAAGGAGAAGCGGAAGAAGGCAGGAGAGGAGCACACAGTATTTGTGTGCGGCTTAAATATATAAGTAGTATCTAAATACCTGCAAATGGATACACACACACACTATACTTACATACTTATTTATGTATCTAAACTATACAACGGCAACAACAACAAAAGACGACAAGGAAGCGCTTTCAAATGCCAAAACAAACGTAAAAATGATTGCAGTTTACAAGTTGTGGCCAAGATGACTAAAACGAAGAAGAAGAAGCAGCAGCAGCAGCAGAAGAAGAAAAAGCGCGCATGTACGATGAACGTAGTGTAGCTAATGTATAGATGTGTACGAGCAACAACCACAGCAGCAGCAACATCATCTCTATCGAATGTCTGTACGTATGTGTGTGTTAGCAACGATTTGTCCTGTAGCTAAACCGCAAAAACAACAAAAACCACAAACTGCCTAGAATCGACTTAAGAACCTCTTCCTCTTAATACTTGGGATATTGCGAATCTCTAACGTTTTGTTGCTCTATTGCAACCGATGATGTTGCTGCTGCTGCTGCTGCTAATGCTGCTGGTTGCTGATGCAAAAATATTTTCGCTTAACTAGTTTCGCTTAACATTTTCTTCTTTTTCTACTTCACTTCTTTTCTACTTACTACTTGTTTACTTCAAAGACGAAGAAAATACAATAAACTTTTTTTGCGCATTTACTGCTGCAGTTTCTAGCTCATCCTCAAGCACAAACATGTCTACGTACGAAATGAATAGAGGATGATCGCCAAACCAAATGATCAACATTAGAAGATCGGAGAAAGAGCGAGGGGAAAGAGAGTTGTAACTTGAGTGCGATGCATTTTAATGACAAATAAAATAAATCAAAATCATATATAAAGTAACAACAAACAACAACCAACAGTAACAAGTAAAAATGTTCAATTTGTGTGCTGAAATGTTTATCGGCTGGTCATATTCTTTGCTGTTGTTGCTGTTCATGCTGCTGTTACTGCTACGTTGCGGAAATTCAAAATTGTTTCAAATGAGAAGAACTACCACAATGAAGAAGGAGAAGAAGAAGAAGCAGCAGCACATTAGCTTTTGAAGAATGCTTGCCACATTAAACGCCAGTAAACATATTAACAACATGCAACAAAACGAAATCAAGAACAGCAACATCATCATATGCAAGCCGAGTACGAGGACTAATATTCAACGCAAGATCAACCGACCACAATTAACATCATTATCATCTTCATCTTCATTACTGCGTTCATTCTTATGCGCGTATGTGTTGTTGATTCTTTAGATTACAGCGCGCTTAGCTTAGTCGCCTAAGGTTATGCTTTCGTTAGCAACGTGTAGTAGTAGTCGTAGTCGTTGTAGGCATAGTTGTAGTTATAGTTGTAGGTTGAAACTGTTAAAATTGTTGCCGCAACCTTACAATTATTTTAGATCAATGCTTGAGTCTAAAGCATTTCAAGTTTTTATTCGCTAGTTGTTGTTGTTGCTGTTGCCGATCCTATAGTGTAATGAATTAGCTGTTTTTTTTATTAATGTTCATTCGTATGCGTTAATGAAATGAAATGCCTGCTCATGTGCAATAAGGTGAAATCACGCAATTGTGTCTTTTTTCCTAATATCGTTCACTTTATTACAATAACACTTACTCTTGCAATCGCTTAAAATTTTACCTTTGTAATAACTTTAACTTGAACAGAACCGCTGAAAGCAACATCAGCTCCACGTGTACAGTAGAGGTGTCCTCTAGCAACTTGTCTTACAATTTTTACTGGTGGAAAATCATAAAGATTATTTTAGTGTTATTTGTACAGCAAAAATGTTTTACAACTTCAGAGTCACAGTCGCTTAATAATTCTTAAAAAATAAAAAAAATATTTAAAATTTTAAAGCCACATTGGAAGTGTAACTTCAACTTTTATAAACCGGTTTTTGTTTAAGCGAAAATCATGGCAACCCCTAACTCTAGCTAAAAAAACTTTAGAGTTCAAATTGCCAATAAAAGCCTAAATCATAGAAAACCCGTATCTCCAATTTATGCAAGATTCATTTAAAAATAAATGGCTTAGCTCAGGGTAGAACGGCGTATGCCGATGAATAAATAGCTTGGAGAGTTCAATGTCGCGATTATATGAATTTAAGATGTTCACACACAGCCTCATTCCACCACTCTCATTGAGCCCAACGATATACTGAAAAGGTACAAAGTTTATCGGTGCATAACTGTCGTAATTTTTCAAGGGCATCAAAAACTAAACATAAACCTCACAAAACTAATTTTTCGTTACAAAAGTATCTTAACATTCAAATAGAATTGTTCAACGATGTAAATACACTTGGCGAAGAATGAAATCGTTTTGGGGATCATTAGCAAAGTGAGTGTAGCATCGATAGCGCAAGAAAAACAGCAACAGCAATAATATAATAAAAACGTAAAAAAATACAAAGAAAAATAATAAAGTAAAAGAAGTCAAAATGTGTATGCATGCTGCAACTACTTACCCAAAAACATTTGTCGACTATGGACAGATACTTTAACGACTTTTTGTGCTTCTTTGGAGTAAATTTTTGCAGAGAGAATAAAATGACAGCAGCAGCAACAAGAACCAACCAAAAAAAAAAAAAAAAAAGATTCCCTTTAGCAGTAGAAGCAACAGCAGCAACAACAAACCAACAATCGCACGTGCATTCAAATGTTGAGAGCGCATCGATTACTTTTAGCCTTTGGATGTTGGTTGGGTTAGCTACAAATATAAAGCTGGTTAGCTTACGAGTATGTATTTATATAGGTATCCCTTTGCCACCATGGCTGACTGCCGACGATGACTATGACGTCGACGACAGTCACCACTGTTGTAGATATTGTTATTGCAGTTGCTGTTGTTGTTGTTGCTTTTGTTATTGCCATCAGGTGTCTTGTATTTTGTCAGCATTATTTGCGCTTAACTTTCCGCTTGTTTGTTTCTGTTGCTATCGCTGTTGCTGAATGCAGTTCAATGGATAGCAATGGTGGCGAACAATAATACATACATACATACGCACGGTAGATGAATTATTGCAGGGCATCATTTTCATCGGGTGAATGTAAATGTTAGCGCAGATATTATGATGATGGCAACCAACGCTGTTGCCAATGACGTTGCCGTTGATGCTTTTGATACTAGAAGTGCATAAAAAGAGAAAGATCTCGCGCGGGCGCATGCATCATGCATGTATATACAGTATGCGCTCGCTAATCCGAATAATTTGATTGCACACCTAAATTAGGAATGCTCCAATTACTTTGGACGAAATGGAAGTAGTTACTGGAGAGCTATAAATATGATGATAGCTTATATGTTAAGGCGGGATATTGATACTATTAATTGAGAAGAATTTTGACACTATTGGATAAGTGGGTGTGGAATTACTTATGTAAACGATTTGAATGATAAGTGCAACAATTAAATTGATATCGAATGTTGCCACCCTAACATGATATATGTTTTTTTGTTGTAATTTTCGTATCACAGGCCGAACAGGGTGGGACCGAACAAGACAAAGTCGCTCAGCTAAAAGTAATACTAATAAGTATGCATATTTTATTTAAGTTAAGAAATGGCAAACCTCTAAGAATAAAAATTGCCTAAAAGAAGCTTTTCATTTTGCCGCATAGGTTCGCTATTAAACCATTCATGTAAAAATACAATTTACACAACATCAACAAATGCAAAAAGCATGGCCTAGGCCCCCCCATGGGTTGTTGTGCCATAAAAGAAGAAGAATGTATAAGGAAATGCCAATCGGTGATCTGGATATTTGGATTATAGGGAGTTCAAATTAGCGAGTGCATTCTGTATATACATATATTTGAACGAGTACACGTACGTGGCTAACAAAATTTATTTATTTATTTGTGAAAATGATTCTTTTGCCTTTAAGGTGAATTTGCTTTCTTGGGTTATTCCTCCACTATTTTGTCGATTTTTTTTTTACAATATCACTCATCAGAGCGGGTAGGGGTGAACAAAGAAGTGAAGTACTTGAGAAAAATCTATTGGGTTTTACATATGAAGAATGCATATATGTATACAAAAACAAGTTAATTTTTGCAGTTGCTTAGAAATTTCAAATATTTGAGAGGTTGTAACTGTTCTCAGAAGTTAATAAAACGGTTACATATGAAATGACAACAATTTTTTGTAGATGTAATAAGTAAAAACGTTTTGAAATTTATGAAAAATAATGCACTAATTTGAAAATATATTAGTAGTTTTATTTAAATAATGGCGTTTTATTCTACATCTTTCATTTGTGTATTATACTCGTACACAGTTTTTGATAGTGTATCTCGAGGTTGCACCTAAACCGTGGATGAAACGAATGGAGCCTTCGGACAACTCAATAAAATCTGTAAGTCTTCAGACATATCCACCAGAACAAAACTGCATTGATTTAATTCGAATATCACATCAGTTTTTTCTTTTGCCTGGTAACTGACGTTTTAACATATAAGCATCTCGAAAATCTGAGAGCCGAATACCTTATCAAATAAAGATCTATACGAAAGATTGCAAAAGGGATGGAGCTGAGGCAAGTCTTTGGCGGCAACCGTTCAATACAGATGTGCGAAACTGTTGAAAAATGGAAAGTAGCATGCGCAGTTGGGTCGCAAATTAGAACTGCACTATGCGTTGATGAAAGAATGAGAAGGACGACAGAAATGCAAGAACTAATCTAGAACTGAACTGCTTGATCCAGCCCCTCGAAAAAACACCCGATGGGTAATTTCGCGGGGGAGATCGGAAGAAGTGGAAGAAGGTGGTTTTAGTCTGTAGGACTTTTAAAACCGCAGAACATGATTTCTACCTTCCAACGAACGTAAATGATATTAAAACAGGCTAAAAAAAGATGGATCGACAGAGCTGCAGCTGTAACAAGCCCTACAGTGAAACCTTCGGAACAGGTAGCAGGAGGAAACCCGAAATTCTACAAAGAAGTCAAAGAAACGGAATTGGCGGGGGAAGAAAGCAAAATCATCACGAGAAATCGCATTCGTTGGATAAGTTTTATTTTTCCTACGAGCTACATGACATAGTAGTAGCATATATTTTACCAAAACGATAAGTAACTACATTTCGTTGTGGAAAACGTTTGTTACACAGTGCAACAAAAATTTTATGCGCGAGATTTTCGAATGGTTAATTTAAGTCGCTAATCACGACTGTGTCTTTAGATTTTCTCCATCACATCTAGTTCTCCTACAATATGGACCTGAAGTCGGAAAAATGGGGTCTTCAGGAGCTTTTAAGAAATTTCTGTATTTTAACAGATACGAATTTGATGTCTGAAGTAAAGTTTTTAAGCATAAAGAGAAAACCATTTTTTGCGTATCCACTTTTTCTCCATCTCTTACCCTTCCTCTGGAAAATGGGGGTTTAAGCCCCCTTTTCAAAAAATGGCCGATGAAACAAAAACCGTTGAGAAAACTATTATACTGTCTTTGGAGAAAATTTTACTTGTTAAAAATTATAAGGGGCTCCAAAATATCGGAATAACCTATGACGTACACTTTTTCCAGAATAATGCAAAAACCGAATTTCTTGCTTTAGAATTGATACAGTTACACTACTTAAGTAAATAATGGAATTCTTTGTTGTTGTAATTACATTAGGCTTCCATGTGAAGGTTGTTTCAAAAATTCATACTTTGTCTCTAATTAACAATAACTAACCATTAGCATTTCCATTTAAGTATGTATGTGTAAGTGTGAGTGCGGCATGAAACAACTTTCTTGAATTTACTGCACTTTTTTATTTTGTCTGTCAAATCGTCATTCAAAACATGCAAAACTCGTGTCGATTTCAATCCACACATATCCACGCCACCAGCACCACTCAACAGCATATCATTACTTCGCACCCAGAATTGAAAAAAAAAAATAACAACGGCAGCAACAACAACAAATAATGTTGTAATACCTTTTGGTAATTACATACAATTTGCTAGCAACTTAATGCGCATGTGCAACATAAACTACAACAACCACAGCTGTAACAACAACTTCAACAACATATCACACAACGTGCAAAATTGCAATTAAATTATCAACATTAAAGAGACGCATACGCGCATGCGCCGCCGCGGTCACAGCACGAACACGAAAGCACACATACAAATACAAAGATATCATGATATTGAAAAAAAGAACCTCCAATGGACGGAAATTGGTTACAGAGAACGACAGCAACAACTTTACCATACAGAAGCCACCTTGATATCACCAGAAATTGAAATTGAAATGACAATTTATATAAGCTTGAACATTTTATTAAGTAGTTTTTCAGAGTGAAATGAAACATAAGCAGTACCCAATTGTAGAATGTACACATGCCGAAATGTATGTGTATATTTGAAGGCAGCTGCTGTGAATTTTTGAAAAAGAGAAAGAAGTGCAGCTCAAGGTGTTCACCTTAACAATAATATTCTTTAGAATATATTAAAATTATGTTTATTCATTTTTAAAAATGTTGAAAAAGGGAATAGCAAAAGGAGGAAAATGGGCAGAAGGAATTCCTCACTTGCGCCATCTTGCTTGTGTATACTTCAAGCAGCTACTGCTCAAGGTTGTTGCCACCCAAATATGGTCACGCTCATTATTTGCTATATGCATTCATAGCCTAAGCACGAAGAGGAATTCATTTATGTAGACTGATTTTACTTGCACAAGAAGGTGGAGTGGAAATTTTCAAAATGTGCTCTGTCTAGAAGAATTTTGTAGCCAGATTTGAGGTTAGGTTAGGTTGGAGTAGCTGTCTAGAAACACACTTAGGCGTGAACGGCCTATTGTGTTACCAAATAAGCCATTCCGTGTGGCAATTTATTATCAATTGGTGGTTTTGCCATTGACTACCAAGGTATGAATTTGTCCTTTTTCTTATAATTCTCATAGAGTTCATATTGATAGTGAATATAAGAAGGTTATGAAAATTAACGACCAGACCAAGACGAGAATTCATCTAGACATTAGAGAAAATGCAATTGCCTAAGATTAAAATATCCTTATATCTTATAAGTTTTTCAAATTAAAATAAATTCGGAAACATGTTGATTTCAAAAAAATGTCCTCAAAAAGGACGTTTTGAAGAGTAAGATAAAATTGGCCACAAATATATGAAAACATGTCTAACCCCATTCAAAATGGCTTTAAATCATTAAATATGAATTAAATATTATGTAGAACAACTTTAAAATATTTTTAGTCGAGTGTTGTAACATTAATATTAGTTTAATTACAGATGGGCCATTTTCTTTAACTCATGAAATATTTTACTTTTTTGATTACTGATTTTTTTCTGTAATTATATAAGTGGGCCTCATTCTATAACCTGCAATCCATAAGTTATAAAGATTTCTGTCTAAGGCGAACTGTAGCTGGGTGCTCCACACTTCGAATTGAATTGCTGTTGTTGTTTTGCCAACTAAGTTACATAACGTTTAAGAATTTATTTTTGAATGAGCTTTGAGCACACCCGTAAATGGGTGATCCAATCAAACCGTTTGTCTTAAATTGATGTAAGATAAAACTTCCAACTTCAATTGTTTATCGGCAATACCATTAAAAGTTTATATGAAGTGTTAATGAATAAATATTAATCTACAAATTTAATAATTTTTTACATTTTTTAAATCACCATTAACCCTCTAGTAGGCAGGATCGTCTCCAGACGGGCCATCGCTTGATATAATTTAAGAGATGTTTAAAGAGTTTATATGTGTATTCATCCCACTCAAGCAATAGATGACTACCGGGGCTATACGTTGGGTAGCTTCAATGCTCAGTGCAATGTTTCGTTTTGATGTTATCGTTAGTTGAAGATCAGATTTCGAGTAATAATTTTAATTATTAATAAAAAATATCTATAGTTGTTTTTTGAAGCTGAAAACGTATTAGAAAGTACAGAATTGATTACATTTTACATTTATGCAATTTGAATTTGAGTACATAATAATCTTTTAATTTTCCATTTACCGGGAACATAAGCTTTTTAATGGAACACCTATTTTTATATATATAAAAAATTGGCCTACTAGAGGGTTAAATATAAGTTTCATCATTTAACACCACTTTGGCACGTATACCTACTGGGGTGTACCAATACCTAAACATCTGCACATGCGCACATATACTAACACAAGCGACAATCACAACCACAATAACAACAAAAACCAGATACTTTGTATTCAGCTCATAAAACTTTAATTAAAATCTTTTAAAGAGTAGTTAACAACAACAATAAAATCAACTAAATATATACCGCATACTTGCTGCCTGCACATGCGCGTAACAAATGGATGCACACGCGCACACTTTCTTACTCTCTCTCTCCGTTTCGCTTATTCCTGCTCTTCCAGTTTTTCTTTCTTTGTATGTATGTATGTGTGTGTGCATTCATGCAGCTAATTGAAATTACACATAGGACATTGATACTAATTAGTAAAACTAATTAATTAAATAGTACACATACACACACACACATATGGTACATACTAAACTAAAACGTTGTTGTTGTGGCCTTTGCTGCTAATGTTGCTGTGATATTGCTTAGAATATTAATAAATGTTGTTGGTTTGCTACAATGTTTCAACAATTATTAAAATGGCAAGTGTGCCGTCGCCGCACACACACACTCACACACACATACAAGCACACATATTCAAAATGTCAACACTATTGTCGATTATTTATGACTTTTATACGTTTTTCTGATGATCTCGATGACAATCGTGATGACGACAATCATTATGAGGATGATGATGTTGTTGATGATAAAACACTAAGACGCCAACAAATTTTTATGTTGGTGCTGTTGTTGTTGTTGTGCACAGGCGCAGACGCAGGCAGGCATATAAAACTCTTTATGTTAGTTTTCGTTGTTGCTGCTGTTGCTGTTGCTGCTGCTGTCGTTTCATTTCTATTACTGCAATATTTTATATTGTAACAACAATTCGAAACTGGTTTTCTGTTGCACTTGTGTCTTGCGTTTAAGTGATTGATTGATTTTGCGTTTCTGTTGCTGCTGCTGTTGCAGTGACTTGTTGTTGGTGTTGGTTTAAGTACCTGTTGACATGATTGCTGCTTTTTTTAATATTAATTACACATGTCATTTAGTTTAGTTGAAATTATAAATGGTTAACAATATTTTGTAATTAGCAAAAATATGTATGCATTTTATTTAAGAGAAAATGTATATGTTTTACAAGCGCATATAAATTAATAATATGCAGGTAAAAAGACATCCGAAGTAGTTGGAACTTAGTGCTAAATTATTTTGGGTTAAGAGAAAAAATTTCTTTCCCATCTTGAAATAATCTACTGGATAGTGCTAAAAGGCTTCGCTTAGGTTAAGTGGTTATTTCTTCTTAAGCAACGAGAAAGCTTCATTACAGTTCCAGCATTTCAGGTCTCACAAAACTACAATGTTGTATTTAGATTGACGTAAAGGCCTGGTTTGACGGGCAACCATATAGAAAGTTTAGTAGACTATCAAAATTAAATCCAAGCGTTAATTTTTCAAAGTCTTGACTACTGTTCCATGTTTTTAGTTAATTTAGGTTATGTACAACAGGTTTAAGGAACGTATATATATAGTAATCACAACAACATTGTATATAGGGACGGGCAAATCAGATGGTCGTTTCGGAATCCGCCTCGATTCCTCATCAGAGATCTTAGTGATAGTTCTTAGTCTTTCAATATCCTATATAAGCTACTAATATTTGAAATCGTAACCCAGAATTATAGATTCGATTCCAAATATCTTCACTGAACAAAAATATTTAATGAAACTTCACTACCGTTCTATTTCCTTATTTGTTGTGTTTTCTCATTGTAACTAGCCTGCATAACAGTTTGTTATTTGAAAGTCTAGTACATGAGAGAGTGTGTGTTTTTGTGAGAAAATGATTCTAATTGTCATTTTTCTGAATCAGGCTTTATTCAATCAATTTATTATGTTTTTTAAGACTATGAAAATTAAATCTAAGCGTTAATTTTTCAAAGTCTTGAATACTGTTCTATGTTTGAGAATTTCTTCCTTTTCAATGATATGACAAGAATACACAGTCTCGGTACACAGTATCCCGTATATAGGGCTGTAATTCATTCGCTTTTAAACCTGTGAAAAGTTGAAAGCAGTTTAGTTTTGGAGAGATTAGATTGATACCCTTCTATTTGATGACGAATTGACATAAAACCAAATTTAATAGTATTAGAACTTGTTCCGACTGAAATTTAAGTCCCTATGGCCAGAAACCAAGTTGTATGTTTAGTTAGATGGTTATTCTAGTCTGATAAGTTCTCTCTTACACTTGCCCACTAATTTTGATTTGGTAAGTTTGGAGATCATGATTTTGATCGTGGTTTGACTATCATTACTTCATTTTTCTCCTCATGGCACATTGACATCATTTACCCGACAAACTGTATAGTAAAAACTTTTGCCAACAACGCGCTAGTTGAGCCAAGTTGACACCTTTCCTCATGAACAATATAGAACAGAGGTAGAAAAATCAAAGGAATTTTAATACATAGACCTTCAGTAAGAAGGTAAACTATTTATTGCTTTTTAAAAAGTGAAATTAGATTTCATTTGCTAACTCGCAGTTAAATGTTCAGCTTGATAAAATTAACATCAATTATTTTCAACAAATGTTGTTAAACAAAGAAATAGAGAAACAAGCATAAATTTTCTTCGTCATGTTGACATTCTTCAACACCAACACATCATCGCCATCATCAATTTCTAGCAGCAATAGCAAAGAAACAATCAAAGTATAGTACAATAATAATTTGAACAATGTCAACGAAATAACCTCGACACATAAATGCAGTACACAAACACATACACACTCACACATATCCTCACCACCTTCCCCTAATGCCACTGTTCCATGACTTGCTGCTTATGAATAAGCATAAATACATAAATATAACTTTGAACTAAATACTAAGTAAAACAATAACAACAACAGCAACAAGAACAATATAAAATAAATAAATGCGACCTTAAAGTCCTTAGAGTGTATATTAGTGAAAGAGAAAGTGAGACAGCGAATGAAGGGAAGGAACGTGTAACATGAAGGCAATTCAAGGTCATTTTTATTGAGTGTATGTATGTATATGATATGCATATATGTATGTGTGTATTGTGCCTTTTTTATTTAGACATTTTTATATTACATGTTTTTGTTGTAATAAAAAATAAAAAAACTGTGTGCGTGTGAGCAAAAATGAATATATCATATTTTATGCGCGCACACCCACGCATAAGGAGTGAGATCGAAAAAATTTTAACATATATAAAATTTAATAATTTTTAAACGGTTGATCTTAGAGTTTTGATTTTTTTTTTATTTATCTGATAATATTTTACAAATTACAGAAAAATATAACTTTTACAGTTCTAACCACTATTTATGAACTCGTGGACCTTTTTTGGTAAGCCTTCCATTAGAGATTTGATTGTATTGTATTGTATTAGAGAGGTTAATGTATTTGTACAGCGATCTATAAGATCTATTGTACGTCTCTCTACTCTATTTAGTCTGATTTGCCTAGAGTGCCTCATACAGTTTTGAGTACGGATCTATGGATGCTAGTTCTGTACTGGGCACTTCGTACATACCCTGTTTCATTCTTTTGTGGATCAGTACTCCACACTGAGCTAAGATATATTCTGATGATTCATCTTCCTCATTATAAAACCTACATATTGAGCTTTCCTCAACTCCTATTTTGCAAAGGTGTTCTCTGAGCCCGCAATGTCCAGTCAGAATACCAGCTAATATACGCAGTCCGTTTTTGTTGAGTATTTGATTTGATAGTTGTTTCAGACACCAAGAGCCCAATATCTTTCCACTGGTCTTAGCACCGGACAATTTGGAGGATTGGCCTCTCTTGGTGCAAAAACTATGTTATTACTTTGGTACCACTCCAGAGCTTTCTTGCCGTAGTGACATGATGCCAAATCGGGCCAAAAATATGTGGACACATTGTGCTCTCTTATGAAAGGAAGAAGTCTTTTTTTCAAACATTCTTTGATGTATATTTCGGTATTTATATAGTCCACTGTAACAAATGCCTTGCTTCTTTTGCCGCAACTGCATATAGCTTGCCATACCAGGAATTTTTTAGGAAATTTTGTCTGCTTTTGGATTCTAAATTATTCTTCGACATTTTCTCGAGCCTCAGCAACATAAAAATTTTGACCCGGAAGCTGCGTAAAATCTGCCAGTGCATACGTTTCGTCGTCCATTATACAACATGAATATTTTTTTATGAAATTCGATTTTAATTTCCCAGCCCTACTTTTGGTGTCTAAATTTTTTGCAGCATTTCGTTCTGGAACTTTTAAGACTTTGTATGTTTTCAAACCTGCATTGGCCTTAACTTTTCGCACCAAATAGTCAGAGCACTGGGCTAACCGGGGAGCTTTTCTACCAGATGTGTTTGTAGATCTTTTCAATATGCTTTTTATTTTCTTGGCTTTCCCAATATCTTGAGGTCCTTGTTTTCTTTCCGAACAAGGTTTCCTATCGATGATCAAATTCTCCTGAAACTGTTTAATAAAATTGAAAACAGTTTGACGGCAGACCTTCAATTCTTTGGCCAATTTTTTGTAGGACCAATTTGGATTTTTTTTGAAAATTTTTAATAATTTTAAGACGTACTTCCTTTCTTCACTCATTTTGATCAAACTCACAATAAATCAACATGTTTTTCATTAAAAATAACAACTGACATATTTTTCAAAGATAAAAGATCAAAGAAATTTTTAAATTTTACACCCAAAAAAAAATTATTAGGTAAAACGTGTGTTAAGATTTTTTAATCTCACTCCTTACTAACATTTAAATACGCTTCGCTTTCGCTACCTTACAAACTACGAGCACACACATATTTTAATTTGTATTTCTTTTTTAATTTCAGTAGAAATTATGTTCACATAAAATATAATTGCCTCATTCATTTTTGCCTCATTTATTTTGCTGTACATTAATATGATTCAAATATTGAATATGAACAAAAAATAATCTCTCAAATGTCTTCTTAATAAAAAGCTAACATTAAAAATGTATGCCTTACTCCCCTTACAAAAAAAATAAAATAAAATTAGTAAATATCTATAGCCAACGCCCTGTGTCGTCTACAACCTACATTGCTTTCGTCCTTTTCACTTCTTAAAGTACCGTGAATTTATGCAAAAATATTTTAACAAAAATATTATGTTGTCATTCTCTTTTTCTTTTTCCTGAAATTTACATAAAGCAAAAAATGATGGTTGTTACCATGCGGAAGGAGCTAGGAATGCGCCTTAAGGGAGACGAGCTGCGACATGGTGAAAGGGAGTGTAGCATTAAATTATGACTTAAGTAACAACGACAAAATAAAGAAAATATAGGAAAAACAGCATGGAAGAGGGAACGGCGAAAACTCTAAGTATCTGTAAGAATAAGACAACAGGAAGCATTTATAAAGCGTGAATAACATCATCATACAACAACAACAGCAGAATTAAAATGTTGGTAATAATAATGAAAGAAAGCAACAGCAGAAGCAACAACGATGACGACGCCGACGAATAGCAACGACATTAATAATTATATAGAAACGGCTGTTAAAATACATAATAATTATAATTATAATAATAATAGCAACAACAAAAATAAATAAAACAAACACGAAAAATGACAGTAGCGCACTCACCTTACATATTCAGCAACAACAAAAATAAATAAAACAAACACGAAAAATGACAGTAGCGCACTCACCTTACATATTCATTTATAAATATATACATACAAATATGTAACTACATGAAAGTATAGCTCTTATATACTCCCTCACTATATTACGTACACAAATGCTTTGAATGAGAAATAAAGGATACAAAAAGGATACAGCAGGTGAAAGATAATAAAGCGTTGCAGAAAATTTCCTCCTTACGTGTTTGTATTTTATACAAACACATAGCAAGTCAAAGTTGCTAAGTTCGAACTAGGTCGAATATGGGATACTCTACTATAAAATTTTAAGGATTACTACAAGTACCACTTTAGATACTCTTATTGGTAGTTAGTATTATGGTACTGACACTTGAAAAAGCTCAAGTACCTAATTGTAGTTTTTAAAGTATCCGTACTCATTATTGTTACTTAATTTTCAGGAATTTCAACTATTGCAAGTATTTTCAAGTATTTTAAATGAAGTCGATAATATCTTTCAAATAAAAAGAATGGATTTTTTTTTTCGTACTTGAAAAAATTTAATGGTTTTAAGTACCAGGACTATAATACTAAGTACTAATAGGAGCATTAATATTGATACTTAAATTTGCAATTGAAAATGCTCAAATAATTTTTTAGTTCAATTCCCAAAAAACAAAGAAACAATTTTTTCTAATTTTTCCATATAATTCTAAAAATTTCAAAAAGGCAATACCAAAAATTTGCTGCGTTTGCTATTAAATATACAAAATAAATTTGCTGTCAGAGCGTGTAAATTTTGCTTAAGAAAAAGTTAATTTTTACGTAAAACATCACAAATATTCAAAAATTATATGGGAAAATTCTTCGAATTCTTTTTGAATCATTCCAACTAAATTGGAATTTGCTCCTAACAAAACAAAAAACTTTCTATTCAATTACTCTTTTAATTCTTGTACTGGATGTATTTTCAATTACAAAATACAATTTCCATTACACGGGAGTTTGAAAATTTGCAATTCCAAATTACAATTCTTTGAAATGGAATAGAAATTTTTATCAATTCCATTACTATGGAATGGAAAACAAAAAGTACCATTTATAAATTCCCAGGTATTGGAATTGGGATTGTAATGTTATGGAATTTACTCAGCTTTGCTATCGAGGCGGAATAATCACATACAATGGGAGATATAGATACAGGAGCAGGCACAGTAAAATAAATGAAATCTAAGAAATCTAAATGAGATTACTCAATGTCGTTGGTGTTTGTTTTGTTATTTGTGTATGCAGATAATTCGTTAGATAATTCTGAGAGATGCCGTTACTCATGTCTTTTCTCTCTCTTTTATTTATTATTTACTCCCGCTTAAGCAATGATTTTTACAACGATGAATGCAATGCTTTGTTCAGTGAACGAATTTCAAAAAACTTCCGACGCTAATATTTTGGAATTGGCTTAACCGATTTTAAATCTGAAATCCTACTCATCGAGCTCTTCAAATTGATATATATTATGATGGTGTAGCACTTCTGGATCTTCTGGAATAAAATTGTAGTTTACACTAATAAATATAGAGATAATTTTTTCTTCGGAATGAAAAGCGATGCGGTCAAATTGGAAGCAGGTTTTTCTTTTTGCTTTATTCCTGTCAGTGATGGAAAGGCACTTAAAAGCATGCATAATTTCTATAATCTCTGCTTTTACCTCAGTGTGCTGGTGAATGAGTGCTAAATTGTAGTCCCAGCTGCCTCAGGTTCGATTTCCAGATATTTTATTTGTTCTAATAAATAAGTCACTTCGGTTACTTAGTGCCTAAATGCTTAACTGGAGTTACAATTGAATTTGTTCGGCTCTCAGGTAGAGAAGTGTCGATGTGGCATTATATAAGAGCTTATGTACCAATACTCAAAGATTTATGCACATAGAATTTAGCGATGACTTTCCACCACTCCAAGTAAATACCTTTAAATTTTAATTTAATTTTTCCATTTGGATAAATATTTCTTATATTAAAAGTTATATAATTCAACTTCTCCAACTTTAAAATTATCAAAGTAATTTCATCATCAAGCTCAAAAACACCGAATTGCTTAAAACTTTAACCAAAAAAAATAAATGCAGAAACACATGAATAAATAAACAAACAAATAAAAAGCTGCAAAACGAAAAATAATCTCAAAAGTATGGCATCATAGAGTTTGAAAAAATAAATATGCCAAGCGATTGTCTAATGTTGTAATAAAATAAAAGTGTTTTTGTAAAAACTAAAAATATGAAAATGTTTTACGTTTTGGCAAGCGGGTGAAACAGTGGCGTGGAATTTTCAGGGAATCATGAATTTCCTAGGGTTAATATTACTCATACGCCATGACGCACCGAAAGAAATAACCTTACAATTTTCGTATCTGTGAAGTATTTTTTATCGATTTAAAGATAATATATGTACAGGGTGACAATCGTAAAGTGACGCACACATTTCAGCAGTTATTTTCAAAAAGACGTACTTCCATTAAGTACAATTAAGTGATAACATTGCTGAATATATAAGCATTCATTTGAACCCACCTCATTCAATATAACCTCCTTTAGCTTGCACACATGCCTTCAATCGATCCGGAAATCGTAGGACTGTTCGCCGCAGGACTTCCTGATCAATTTCAGTCCAGGCTTTCTCTAATGAATTTGTCAGCCACTCCAGACTGTGGTGTTGAGATGCACAAGCCTTGCTCTCTAAAAAACTCCAAATAGAGTAGTCCATTGGATTCAAGTCTGGGGAGTATGGTGGCCATTCTTGAGATGTTATGAATCCAGAAAAATTATCTTTTATCCATGTTTGCGTTAATTTTGCCATGTGGGAAGGTGCAGAATCTTGCTGGAAAGTCCATTTCATTTCCAAATGTATCTTGGGCCCAGGGAAGAACATGTTCATTTAAAATGCTCCGATAAACAACCTGGTCAATTTTAACACCCTCTTCAACGAATATTAGAGGGGTTTTGGCATTAGCGGAAACTACAGCCCATACCATAACGGAAGCTGGCTTTTGAACTCGGCCAACAGTTCTATTTTGTTGCGATGATGATGTTAGCCACATTCGGTCATTTTGCGCATTGAAATGTTGTTCAACCGTGAAAATTTTTTCATCTGTAAACAAGATATTTTCAACATTTTTTAACACGGAGGAGCGTAGCAACGCCTTGCATCTGTGCAGTCGCAAATCTTTCTTTTTTTGTGTCAGATCTTGAGCTTTTCGGAGCTTGTACGGCTTAAGATTAAGCTTTGATTTTGCAATGATTCGCACTGTTTCACGGTTTACTCCCACTTCCTTAGCGGTTTTTCTCATTGAGCGCCTTGGATTTCGCTTGATTCGTTTACGAATTTTTTCTGTTAAACCAGTAGTGGCAACTGTTGAAAATTTTCCCCGGTCTCTATCTCCAAAACCCCCAGTTTTATTACATCGAATAATAGCTCGGTCTACCGTACGACTTGACAAATTTAAAGCCTTTGCAATTTGACGGCTACTATAATTTGCCAAATGAAATTTCATAATTTCACGACGAATATTTTCCTTGTCCATTTTTATGGAAATTTCAAAATGTAATAACAAAAATTCAAATGAAATTAAAAGCAAAGCCAATGATGAATGAATTTGCTTTTTAAATTAAAGTAACGGTAAATGGCAAAGCTTGCTGCAGAGTATTAAACTTGCGTCACTTTACAATTGTCACCCTGTATATCAATTTGATTTTCAGTTATATAAGTAGTTGTCTGGGTACCAATTCTCATTGACTTTGTATGATTTGAGTTTTGTAATTGAAACAGATAGTGATATGGAACTTGTTTTCAGTGTTCCGAAATATCTAGAAAAAAATACATGATTCCTCAATAAAGCATAAGTATACGATTCTCGGAGTACCTGAAAAAGGAAACTTCCGGTGCAACTAATGAATATCGTAATTTGATATTCGAAAGCCGGTTTCAAGTGATTTACTCAAGTTTTTTGAGCATATTTTCTTTAACAAAAAGAAAATCTATATACATACCTACCCAGAATCACCAGAATAAATGGTACACAAATTCCACATAGTACCAAGAATAATTTGTATTTTTATGCTATTGTCTTTAAGTGACAAAGGAATAAGTAGGAAGTAAGCTACAGGGAAACTTATGAGCATATAATAAATTCAGCTTAAATGTTACTCATACGTCATGTAACCGTTCTACCAACATAAATTGAACAAGCATACAATATACTCATGTATAGATGAGTACTATGGCGTTTTGCTTGCTATTGTTGGAAATTTCCACTTTATAATATATAAACCGTTACAGTAGACGGTAACCGCTACTGCTTAACAAAAAATCATTTATCCCTATTCACATACACACAAATGCACAAGTCAAACTTACATATATTTCTACCTAGTACTTATGTATGTATAAAGTATGAGTTTATAAAATAAACGTACCAAAATAGACACATAAAATGCAGCAAAAAAAAAAAAAACAAAAAGTAATAGAAAAAAAAAAAAAAAATAGAAAAATGTTGCTAAAACTTTTGCAGCAACAACAAAAACATCAAAATAACAGCAAAAATGAAGAAAAAGCAACAATAATGAAAACGAGAAAGAACAAAATAAAAATAAAATGTTGAGAAAATTTATGAAGTGAATGAGGACACGCTTCAACGTAACGTTTAAAATGTGCTGCCTGCTACTGCACCCACACATTGTTAACTTTTACATTTCGAGTATGCACTGCCACCCTAAAAAAACATCCTAAAATTGGTACATAGATATGCTTTCGTACTCTTATAACAACAAAAAAATAAGAAAAAAAAGTAAATAAAACGAGGGAAAAGGCCTCATGTCTATTTATACCCTAAAAAAGAGTGAACCCTTTCAACTTTTTGCTGACGTTGAACGCCTTTAGTACAATTTAAACGTAAGTATGTTTATGTATGTGTACGTGTTGGAGTGAGTGTACGTTGTTTGTGTATATTTGTCTCTCTATGCATTGCTTACACTTTCTACATCAACACCAAACGAAAACAACATTGTTATATTATGCGTCGTCAACGTCAGCAACAACGACAACTAAAGCGTCAACGGCGCTGACATAGTCGGCGCCGATATCATTGCCAAGTGTCAAATGCTAGTAATGCATATGTTGGTATATACATACGTATGCATATATGTAAGAATGTATGAGTGTGGATGTATGTTTGTATGTATGTATATGCAATAAAACAGTTATTGCATTGCATTCTATTGTTGTAACAACTATGCATATACAAATATAGTATATACACACAGCCCCACATACATACATACATACATACATACAGTAGTTGTATAAAAAATTCAATAAAAATATCCCTGTGATACAAATAAACAAACACAAACATATACACCCATACATACATACATATTTATATGCATATGGTTTAATGTTCTATTTTGTGAATGTTTGTATGCAAGTGTGTATACTCGTATAAACTTTTATATGTATGTGTGTCTGTTCAACGAGTTATCAGCAAATACTATGTATGTTTGTATATGCATATATGCATAAATATATTTACAACAACAACTTCAATTCAGTTACAATCAACTTTACTGCTATTGTAAAATTACTATATGTTTCGAGTTGCCATACTCCCACAATTGCAAATATTTTTTTAAGAATTTTTATGTGTATGTATGCATATACCATATGATTCTTCGAGCGAATGGTATAGGTCTGCGGATTCGTTTTGATTCATTTATATTTTCTTACTTATTTATTTGTTATCATTTCATAAAAATAGTTTATAATAACTGAAAAATATTTTAAATTAAGATCTCGTGTAAATAAAAAAAATGTTGAAATTTTAAAATTGATTATAAAATTAATTTTCGGATTTGTATTTATTTGTTAATTCATTAAGAAGCTTAAGCATTGTGACATTTGGCGCTGCCTGGCCATAGTTTTTGCTGAATTTAGAAACTTTATATTTCACTGGCAAATGTTTCGATTTTGTATTTGCTAGCTAGTATGCTTATATAACATTATTATGAATCTGGCAACGCCTTTTCAATAGGTATTTACACAAAAAGAATGCCATTTCAGTTTAAATGTTCATTTACTGTGTGGCAAATATACACACACACACACACACACATTTACTGCAGCATTTTCAAATAAGAACATATTCGTGTCGCTCCCTTTATCGTTTTCTTATTTTGTAATTCACCCACAAACTTGCAGCCGTTTATAAATTTACCTGTTTTTCGCCCAACTCTTGCCCTCCACCTTTGGAAATCTCATATTTTCATGGTTACTGCCAGCTGTTTGTTTTGGGGCTGACATCAGGCAAAACAAAAACGGTGTATGAAATAACTTTAAATTTGTACAAATTAAATGAAGAATTTAAAATTCAAAAATATTTAATATTAAGTATGCAATGACTATCAAGAATTCTGTTTGCATATGTAAAATAACAATTTAAAACTAATTACAATTATTTATTTTTAGTGCATCAAAGTTTAAGTTCAGAAATTATTAGTTTTTTGCCACTGTAATGTTTAAAGCGCTAGCTTTTGGGAAGTTTCATTGTTGTTGTAGTAGTCTTACTTTTGCTACTGTTGCAATGCAACACCCACTGAAATCATAACTAATGCCATTACCTTCTACTATCTCCAGCTGCTGCTCTCATTCATTTCTCCTCTCTCTCTCTCTCACACATTCTTTTCTCCCTTTCTCTTCCTCTCATCATCATCATCATCATATTGCATGACATCGCTTCATTTTGGTTTGGCATCGTTTTGTTGTTGTTAAACACACAAGACGAATATAAACACACACACACACAGACACACACACATATACAATACTAACACATAACATCAACACAAATCCAAGTATAAAAACAGCAACAACAACATGAGAGCGAACAAATAAACGAACACGAATGGAATGCATGCGATCCATACACTCTCGTGCTCATGCCAAATTGTGTTCATTGTTGTTTTTGCTTTTCGGTTTTATGCAGAAAACGTAGTTTTATTGTAGTTGTAGTAGTAGTTGATGTTGTTGTTGTTGGCAGCTTACGGCTTCCGATGAAATGTTACGGTAATTTCTGTCGTTTTTTGTTTACTTGTGTGTAAGTTTATGTATGTATAGGTATATGTATATAAGAATATCAGTATGTTTGTATGTATGTAGGTATGTATGTACATATGTATGCCTGAGAGTATGTATGTATTCTTATACCGTTGTGTTGGTTTGCTCCATTTTCATGTTGAAATTTAACAGCAAAAAAAAAATGTAAGTAAAATTCAACAACAGCAAAACGAAAATGGCAACAAATGCGAATATGAGACAAGAAAAAAAAAACCGAATAAAAGTATGAAATTCTGACGATTTAACTAGAGCATGTTGGCTGCCTAGCTGACTGAGTGGGTGGTTGTTTGGGTAGATTGCAAGGCAGTTGATGTGCAGGTACACCGTAAGTTGTAGGTGCTGCGTATAAAAAAAATATTTATGTTTCTAACTGCTCTTGAAATATATCAATTTAAACAATCGTGCTTACTGTAAGAAAATAAACTAAACCAAACGAACCTACAGATTAGACTAGTACGCTTATGAATTTTATTAATCTACAAATATGGTTTAGATTTGGTGTACCTAAAGCTTAAAGGTTGTCAAAAAGTAAACAGAGAATTTAAATACATACAAGTAAATACATTAATAAAACATTGTTACTTATGAATCTAAGCTATTTTTTTAATTATTTTTAATTCCAAGTATGCCGAATTTTGTAAATTAAAAATCAAATCAGAAGTTGAAGGAGCTTGTATCCATTCCCAAAATATTTTCATCTGGGAAAATTTTCTATAACTTGGCTATGGCATTTAACGCAGACTTATTTGGTTAATGACGTTGAGAGCTTGCCAGCTTTAATGTTAACTATCAAGAGGCTTGAACAAATAGTTCACCCTACGCAGGGGCGTAACAACGAAGCAAGGAGCCCTGAGATAAAAGTTTCAAGGGAGCCTCAATTGAACCTTATGTATACATACTGAATTAATCAAAACAGAAATAAGGAAACTATAAAGAACATAAATTTTATTTATGCTTCTATCAATTTAAACAGATCCAAATGAACAAAATTTTTTGATAATCTCATTTTTAGAATTGTTTCCTGCGAACTTTTGTTTCGGCAAAGGTGTCGATAATATTATCGGACCCCTCTCTTAAATTGTTTGCAATTCGATATACGATAGAGAGAATACAAATACTTTACTACCTCGGATAACCAAACTTCCCAAACTGGCTGTTGTTGCGACAATGAGACTACGACATGAGAATGTTTCTTCTGATGCCTGCAAAATCGAATGTTGTATATTGGCACTTATACAAGTAGATGCTGCCACGGTATATTTCAATTATATTTACACAGAGCACACAATTTTGTCGTAAAATATCCCTAATGGCATTTCCAACGATGTTTTGTGTAAATATGGCATATAATAGAAAAAAAAAAAAAAATAACTGAGAAAAATTATACAAAAGAAGAAAAAACAAAATTTAATCCAAAAAGAAAACAAGCAGAAAAGGAAGAACAAGAAGAATAAATATGAAAACAAAAACATTTTTCTCCAAAGAGGAAAACATGTAAACAAATATATTCCACACCTACAAATACACATAAATATACACTCTCATATACATACATATGTACAAACACACTAATGCATACACAATCATACATACTGATACCAAAAACATAAAGTAAAACTTTTGTTGTCCTTGTTGTAGTAGCAAGAACCTTTTGTGGCATGGCATTATGCTCATACTCTGCATACCCACGTGTGCTCACCCTCCCATTCAGTTTTAGCGAGCACTGATGGGAAGTGGGAAAATAAGTGGAAAAAGGATAACTGACAAACTCTCAATAAACTTTGAATAAACGTGTTTAAACAACATTTAAAGCAAAATATAAAAAGAAAAAACGAAATGTAACGAAATAAAACGAGCAGCAATATACACCCATACTCTAATATATAAAAGGACACCCCAAAAAAAGCAGTGCACCTTTTCATAATGTAAAACAACACTTAACGTGGGTGACTGGCGAGCGTTGGTTAATGTAAGAGAGTTTTTTGAAATTATTGTTCTCTGAGAGAAACAGAGAAGGAGAGTGAGTCGTTAGGCGAGTAAATAGTAGAGAGCGTTTATACATGAACAAAGCACAAGGACGTTGCGGTAACCAAAAAAAAATTATATTTTATGAGCGTATATGGCAGGAGAGTGTGAGTGCGTAATAAAATGATACTCTCTTGTTCATTCTCTTGTTGGCCATGATGGTTATGCTCTCATTCCTTTTTATATAAACATTTTTATATATATATATATATATATGTACAAACGAGTATACAGAGTTGCTTTTTAGTTTATGATACTCTCATTTATGTTGTATAGAATTTACACCATAATCTGCATGTGTATGTGTGTGAGTGCTTATTTATGTTTATGTTATTGTACACGCTTCAAGTGACAGTAGCGGAAATATAACCAGAAGGATAATGTTATAATGCCCCAGTGTCCTTCTGTTTCCAAGTGAGCGAGATCCGCTCGTGTATTTTTTCCGTTTTTCTTTTTGTTTATTTCTTTTTTTGTTTGTATTGTTCTTTATAGTCTTATGCTCATGCATTTTTCTTCTGTTTGCTGTTAACAATTTTCATGCAGGCAAACGAGTATGCAGGCAAATTTGTGTGTTTTAATGTATATATGTATGCATGAGTAAAGATTTTGTTTAATTTTGTAGCTTCATTATTATTTTTTTGGTGGGAAAACAAAGAAAAAACCGTTCAAAGAAGATAATTCAAACACATTTTGGTTTATTCAATTCTAATGGCATCGCACAGTGGGTAAATGTGCAGGAATTTTATGATAAATTGAGTTAATGAAAATAGAGAAGGAAAAAGGAAAAAGGAAAAAGGAAAAAGGAAAAAGGAAAAAGGAAAAAGGAAAAAGGAAAAAGGAAAAAGGAAAAAGGAAAAAGGAAAAAGGAAAAAGGAAAAAGGAAAAAGGAAAAAGGAAAAAGGAAAAAGGAAAAAGGAAAAAGGAAAAAGGAAAAAGGAAAAAGGAAAAAGGAAAAAGGAAAAAGGAAAAAGGAAAAAGGAAAAAGGAAAAAGGAAAAAGGAAAAAGGAAAAAGGAAAAAGGAAAAAGGAAAAAGGAAAAAGGAAAAAGGAAAAAGGAAAAAGGAAAAAGGAAAAAGGAAAAGGAAAAAGGAAAAAGGAAAAAGGAAAAAGGAAAAAGGAAAAAGGAAAAAGGAAAAAGGAATAAGGATAATAATAATAATGAATAATTAGATGAAATCAGCGAAAGATGGAAAACGAATTCTCCAGAATCAAATAAATTTTCAATCCAAACGAAAAAAATTACCATAACTACACACATTCCAGCATTTTAAATTTATAGTTCGTAGTATCATGTTAATATATAAAGTACATACGTCACATATTTCATACAAATGTGCAGCAACAACACAACATGCACACAACAACATCCTTTTACAAATACTTTTTCTACCTTAAGTCATGCCGAACACGTGAAGTATGCGTGTATGTATTTGTAAATGCATATATCATACGTGAGCATATATATGTATATGTACAATGTACATATAGTATGTGTTGATGTGTGTATATGCTTTTAAGTGTGAAAATTCCGAATAAAAAATTTTACTTCAAATGCAACACGGCACACATGAGAAAATACACATGCACACACACAGACATACGTAAATATTCATGTCTTTCATTGCTACCCATTTCAAGTGTTAAATTTATACTTGTTGTATCCAGTGTGTGTGTATCGCATTGGCATCATGCTCTGCTCTTCTGCGCTGCTCTCTTCCCATGCCATACCCTTGCATGTTCTTTTATTAGTATACACACACATACGCATATATGCGTTTGTGTGTGGGTTGGTATGCGTAGTATGTTCTTTGGCGATGGTGATGGCGATGATGATGATGATAAAATGAAATGACTTTTGTGAACCTACTTGCATTTACCATTCCTAAGAGGCACAACCGCTGCAGAGGAAGCAAGAGGAGTAAAGAGAGCGCGTGAAAGAGACCGACATAAGTCCTTGCAACGAGTGAGTGTGTGTGTGTGTGTGTAAAGCTCGCGTCGCAGCTGAGAAAACAGCAACGGAGGCCAACAAAATCAGGCGCTCAGCATGTGTAGAAAGTGACCTTTAACGTTTTCAGTGTGTTGCGTTTTTTCTTTTTTCTTCTTTGCGTGTGAAAAATTAAAATAAGAAGAAAAAAAAATGTATTCTTGTTGAACAAAATAGAAAGAAAGTATAGGAAGAGAAAATAAGAACAAAAGGAAGGTAGGTACTTGCGTAAATTTGTTGCTTTTGTTTTTATATGTAAGGAATTATTATGCCGCTGTGCACGTTTTCTACATTTAAACTAAACGACAAAGTTTCGTGTTTCTTTTGCTGAAGGTGTGAAATTGAAGATGAGATATGTTTGAATGTGCTTTGATGCAGTGGGTGGGGTGGGGTGTGGGGTAGTGGGGTAGTGCGGTGTAAGGGGCTGTGTAGTGTGCGGGTGGAAGTGTAAATTGTGTGAAATTGCAGAAAACGATAAGAAAATGAAAAGGCACTATGATAAAGCTAGGAAATCAGCGTATAGAAAGAAAAATGTAAGAAAAATGAAGTGGAGAATTTTCCATTGTGTTTATTTCTTTTTTGGGGTAAGCATTTGTGTCCTATTGAAATACACACGTTCAAAACCTTTAAAACAAATATTTTATGTTGCTAGAAACTATGACAGAAACTTTTAGATAAGCTTCCGCTAGATTCTTTGTAATTGCAGATATGAGGCTACTACCTAAACATTGAAGTCTAGTCTAAGGTAGATTTCTGACTTAAAACAAAAATGTTAGTTTTACGGCAGAAAATATCAGATTGATACGTTTTGAATGAATAATCCGTTTTACATTGTCATATCAAATTCTAATTTTTAAATTACATTAAAAATGTTCTCATTACTTAATACATTTTTCATATAAAATTCATATTATCCTTTGCAAATTTAGCATTGAAAATGTAAATAGGCTGGTATGGTATTAAAAATTAAGACTGGCAATCCTGTTTGCATAAGTATAACATAGAAAATTTAAACTGGAAACACTTTTTAATTATGAAATAGTTTTTCGAGTGCTTTTGGTTGCCGTGGCGCACAACAAAATAAAAGAATAAAAGTGTGAAAAAATAAAAGTTTTTTAAGTTTCTTTGCATTAATTGCAATAATAAAATAAAATTGTATAAAAAGTAAAGAAAAGTGAATTAAATATATATATATATATATATATATATATATATTAATAATAAACTTCTTTTATTAATAGCAATTAATTTCTCCGCGGCCATTTTGTTCTGCGTTGTGGAGACGCCACAAAATGCAACGAAGTCCAATTTTTCTGATCCGGTTGAATGCGCCTCCTCGGACGATGACTTGTTTGTATGTATATTATATTAATTATTATAACTAAAATAAAATTATAAAAAATAAAAAAAGTTTCTTTATTGTGTTTTATTTACCATTTTAAATTGTCAATTTTACGTTAAACTAATATCAAATTTTCATTTTGTAATATCAGTTATATATTGTTGTCATGTTAATTCAACATTATTGTCATATCAATTCTACATTGTTGTCATATCAATTTTACATTAATTTTGCTTTAATGTTGCATTTTGTTATATCCTTTTGACATTTTAAATACACTGCTCTGCATTGGTTTTGCGAATAAGATGATTCCTAGTATGAATGAATTTTTCATGCTGAGAACGAATCTGGGGTCAAAAACTTCCCATCACGTCACGTTTCTTTCCTGCACTCCTAGACATAATCTCATTCCTGCTCTAAGGGCGCGTGCGAACAATTTTACTTATTTTGCCCAGTTCAGTCTTTAATTTCTGATATTAGCGAAGTTTGTAGCACTTCAGGGTTCAGCTCCACAATTTTACAAAAATGGCCAAACACGCTGATTTCAGGGAGTCCAACCCCGTTTTTCTCGGAAACGTGACGTGATGGAAAGTTTTTGATTCAGATTCGTGTTCAGCATGAAATTTTATTGGAAATCACTAGAAGCATAAGAAAAGTTGAAATTTGCAGGGCAGTAATATCAATATTACATTAAAGAAATGTATGTCTTTATTTTTAATGTCAAAATTACATTGTTTTCTCATCACTTACACATTTTTCACATTCAATTCAGTAATGTTAAAATTACATTTCGTAATTTCAATTTTGATACTTTTTCATGTTGGCTGAATATTGTAAACAAAAAATGTTATTTTCACAGCTGTTTCATGTACTTTTTTTTCTGAGTGTAGAAAATAGCACAGTTGTCACAACTGAAACCGTTTCAAAACGTCTAATTCTTAAGTTAGGTTAGGTTGGAGTGGCTGTCACACTTAGGCCTGAACGGCCCATTGTGATACCACATAGTTGAACCTACAGTTTAACGCCGATTCCGAACGGCGGTGTGGTAATTTTTTATCGGCTTGGTGGTTTTGCCATTATCAACCACGGTGTACACTTGTACACTGTCTTATAATTTTCGAATACTTCATATTGATAATGAATATAAGAAAATTATGAAAATTAACCACCAGACGAAGACCCGAACCTCCCTGATGAAAGTCTAGTGCACTACCCACTAGACTATCGATGTAGTCCAAATTCTTAAAACGTAATCATTTTGGGGGAGAATAGCGATAACCATAATCGTAATCGCAATAGTAAGAATAATGATCATGATAGTTATTTAGTCAAGAAAAAACACTCCTAACTTTGCGTATCTATAAATTTTTAATTTTAGAAAATCTACCTACTATTATTTTTGCCAGACAAAGGTGATCCAATTGAAAAGTCATGCAATTACTACGATTATTGTACATAGAGGTGATTACTATAAAGCCATACGATAGCAAGAGCGCAGCAAATTTTTTTTTCTATGTTTTTGTTGGACAGACTTTTAATTTTATATAGCTCTTTTCATATAAAATTTAAGTTTGAAACTAAAACTATTGATAAAGTGCAAAACATATTTTTTTTGATTTATTAATTGTTTATAAAACTTTATTTCTTTCGGTTTCATTTTCTGCTTTAAATAGTAAACCTGAAGAAATTTTGATAATTTTTGCTATCACGCTCATCACCAGAATTTACTGATTTCTCTCGCCCACACAGTTTAAATTGAAAAAATTTTAAAAATGAATTTCTCAGTAAACTCATTAACTTCTTAAAAAATTTTGCTATAGTCTTTCATGAAAGATATCAAAAAAAAAAGAAGTACCTATAGAAGTAATAGAGAATAATACGAAGCAAGGGAAGATAGGGAGAGAGAGATGTTGGGCGCAAGGAGTGAACAAACAAAGAAAGAACTTATCAGAAATTCACACCACATCCGTTTCTCGTGAATTGAAACAAAATCACCAAATTTTTTTTCTTTTATTTTTTTACTTTTTTGTTTTATGCTCTTTTTTTTTGTTATTTGGTAATTTTACCCACAAAAAAGTTTTTGCTTTCAAACACAACTGAATCGAAGGAAAAGTTTTGCCAAATTAAAAAAAAAAAAACACAACAAACGAAGTGAAAAACAAAAAGTAGTAGAAGAAGAATGAGAAAAAAATAAAGAAGAAGAGCAGCGTACGAAATAAATTGCAATTGGAAAAAGGTAGTAAAAAAGCAAACATACAAAACATACACGTACACACATACATAGATAGATTCTTATACTGTAAGCGAAACTTTTCACATTGAACAAAACCAAAAGCATCCGTTTTATGTCTGCTCGAAAAGTCCTTTCCTCGTACATCGTCATACACTTGCCGCACACCTTCTAAGTGCCTCTACTCATACCAATGTACAGAAACAAACAAACACACACACACTTAAACATGCATACAAAAAATATACGTACACATACATATATCCATAGCATACTTGCAACAACGACAATGATGATGACGACTACAACGACACAACCGGCAACGACGACAACAACAATAACAACATTATCATAAGCCATTATAGCATACGGCATAACTGAAACTGAATTTCAGTAGGATGGAAGTGGGTGGGGCGGGAGGTGCTGGTTGCTGTAATGTCGTTGCTTTGTTTTTTTTTTTTCTCTTCTTCTTTTTTCTACTTGCTGCTGCTGGTTGCTTTCTTTTTTTTAATATTTTCATTTTGTTGTTTTTTGTTTTTTTTTGGAAACAAAATTTCCACATGAAAATCCCATAAAAGCTTTTTGAGTAAAACAAAAAAAAAAAAAACAAAAAGAAGGAAAATTGCCAACTTTTGCAATAGCAACAGCAGTAAAAACCAGAACAACAACAACAAATGTTTCGAGCGACTGCCATGGGAATATAAGCGTATATGTTTGGATATTTGTATGTATATGTGTGTATGTTTGTGTGAAATGTAAACTGTTATGGCATGGCATGGAATGCTGCTGTGTGTCGTTGTCTCCTACAGCGAGTGCTACATATTCACAGTGTGTAGCATTAGTGTGTATATATGTATTAGTAGCCTGATAAAGTACGATGTATGAATGTATGTGTGTGTGTGTGTAGAAGTTGAATGCAATAGTATTTTTTGTTTTTGTTTCTTTTTTTTTTTTTTTTTGAGAAAAACGTTGATTTCATCTCTTGCTGTTGCTTCTTTTTTTATTTTTGTTTAACGATTTTTTCTCGCTTTTACATTTTTTTTCTTTTGTATGCTCTGTGAGGTGTAAGTGGAATAGCTGAAGTTTTGTGTGAGCTTATGTAACCGAGAATCATAAATGCCAAAGGAGCTGAGCACAGAAAAAGTTAGCAAACGAAATACTTGTGTGAGAGAGAATAACAGAGAGGAAGAAAAAGAGCTTGCAAAACCCAACTGAACTCAACTTGAAACCGGAAGTATGAGTGCAGTGAATTAAATTGATAAAATTTTGGTAGTGCAATTTTCTTCTGCTCGCTTTTTGTTTTGTTTCTGGCATTGTGTTGTCGTGTGTAAAGTAGTGGAAGAGTACAAATAGTAATTGTATAGTAGTAGTAACTAGTAGTAGCAATAGTAAAAAGGGATTAAAAACTAAATATGTGCATGATCAGTTAAAAGTTAAAGCTATAATGTCTTTTCAAATGGCTAAGTGTGGAGCGTTAGAAATGATAGACATTTAATTAAAAAATTTAGTAAATTATTGAGGAAGGTAAACATTGAATTGCACCCTCCTAGGTGAGATGATGACAGATAGAAAACAATGGCTAACCAAATTGGAAAATATCGAGAAAACCAAATAAAGCCAGGGCTAACGAATGAATTCTAACGGCCCCATTTATCCTCCCATCCTCTCGAGGGGCATATCCGCATGACGTACGGAGTGTGTGACTAATTCAGATGCACTATCTGATTAAACGTGGAGCCTGGTACAAGAAGGACAGTTTATAAAGAAAAAAAGACTAACAGCAGAAATATTAATGAATAGAGCGTTCGGTGAAAATACTGCGCGGAAAAGCCAGAGAGCTTTTGTTTTAACGACACCAACCGAGAATTTCGTATACTGCTTATTTGTAAGTAGGAGGAAGAGCGTAGAAACACACTGCATCAGTTCAGAACAGTTGACCACATTATTAGAGGCACCATTCTTCGTCTAACTATTAATATTTTTTGGATCAAAGAGAAGCCTTATGTTCCACATACCAAAGTTAGGTGACTTCTTGATCATATTAATACCACACGGGTTATTGTAGAGCAATATGTGAGGGGCAGCCTCCCCTTCACCTGGGCTATATAGACTTTTTTCAGGGCCTCTGATATCCTCCCATTTAAAGTGTAAAGATGTGCTTCAAAAAATTATTGTCCATAATTCACTATTAGTAAGTGTGAGAGTAGCGATACTTACAAGTACGCAATAGAAACGCGCGTCTGAAGAAGGGTCCAAGTAGCCCTCTAACGTTAAAGGGATATGGAATATCAGCCCGTGACAAACAAGCACTCCAAGTTTTTGGAAACCGCTGCTGACGTAATATATTGTTTATCCTTTGGCCGGGTGCGATTTTCAACATCGCTTTCTGGTAGATGATTGGATAGACGTCTATTTATAAATAAAGGTACCTAGGCTCCTAATTGGAATGATGTGTTTTTACTTGCTTCCTTAGTAAAATTATTGGTTACTCTAGATTTTGTGATGGAACTCAGAATGTTAGTTATATGTAAGGCATACAAATAATTTTAAAAACTTGATTGCTCATTTAATTTTTAGCAATTTCTTGAACTCTTTTCATTCATTTTCAAATGGAATGAGCTCGCACACTCCCACATATGAGATCTTAAAGTATTTTTGCATTTGCTTTCGAATTCAATGACTTATTTAATTTCAACAGCATTCATTTAATAATATAAGAAGATTTTTGAAGTAACTTCACATCAATATGTAGACCGGAAATGCTCAAAGGACATTCACACTTGTTAAGCGAGCGTACATACTTACACAAACACATACAAACACTGTACTTCCTTATAGACATATACACCCACATAGAAAACCAACGATACACATACACAGAAACACGTACACGTGCATAAAGTGAAAGGACGACAGACGCCATAGCACTCAGCCATGCTGGGTGAACGTTAAAACAAAAACACATACAATTTCACATGTCCTTGCACTGTGTGCAACAGTAACAGCAGCAGAAGCAGCAGCAGAAGTACCGTCGTTCATGTTTATTCACCTTCATACTTTTGTTGCATCATCAATATTACATGCACTCTTCACTTGAAAAAGCGCAGTTTGCCTTTGAAGGCAGCGAGGTAAAAATAAAAAAATAAAACACAAAACAAGTAGAAAGAAAAAAAGTAAAGAAGTGCAAAACAAAAAAAAAAAACAAAAACAAACAAGAAAATCCTTCGTTTCACTTCATTGAGCGGTGAAAAGAACACTGTATATTTGTTTGTTTTTACTTTTTTTAGTTTTCTTTATCGTTTGCGCTGCTGCTGTTGCTACTGCTGCTATATAGAAAAAACTACAAAAACAATTCACGAATTCAGTTACAACTTTACAAGTTGGCATTTTTTATTGAATGTGTTTATGAAACAAGCTGAAAAAAGGATGGAAGGATGCAATGTACGGGTGGGCAGAGCAAGATGAAAGCAAAGTAGTGGCGGTAACATCAGAACAGTGGAAAGGATTAAGAGCATACAGCAGCAGCAGCAGTAACAGTAGCTAACAAACTCACACATGCACTTTTCACAACTTTTTTGCTTTTCTTTTGATGGCTGTACAGAAGACGTAAGCGCAGCGTAAAGAAAAGTGAAACAAGCAGTCGAAAAAAATAACAGCACAAAGTATCAACTTAAATAGAGTTGCATTTAGCTTTAGCTAAAAAGGCTTTAAGTCGCTGATGTTTTTATTACTCGTTTCAACAAATATATGTTTTATCACATATTGAATTTAAATTAAATTTAGTAAAAAAGATATACAAAATTGATTAAGTAAAAATGTTCTTTACTTTACAATTAAGTAAATATACATCGATTTATACATAAGGACGTAGTTATGTATTTGCATTTATGTATGTATATGTGCTTGAATTGTAAAAAAGTTGCGCTTCTTACTTTATATTTTCACTTTTTTTCTTAGTTTACTGCAGAAAATTACAAGTAGCAAAGAAACCGAATGAAACCGAATGAAACTTAAGAAAGTTGAGGAAAAAACTTTTGCCTTTTAACTGCATTTATGTATTTCTCATCTATTTTCATTTACCTCCAACATTCTCTACCCGCCCCTACTTGTAATTTCTTTGCTTTTCCAAACTTTTTCCCTTTAAGTCTCTTTTTTGTTTTTTTTCCCTCCCCTCTCTTTCTCTAGCACGCAACACTCATCATTCTACTACTTCAAATTTATTCCACTTGATTTTTCATTTTTTTTAATACTTTTTGTTTGTACGTAGCACTGCAACTTACTGCAATTTACTGCCTTTTCTTTTTGACTTTTCCCTCTTTCTCTTTCTTCTTGCTTTTCTTACTTCCATTTCTTACTACATTTTCAATATATTTCTGCTAGTTGCGCTAGCGATTTTATTGTAGTTACTCCTTTAAATGTATGTAGATGAAAACGTGCACAATATAAATAAATATGTATGTAGGATTATACATAAAGTACATAACTATTTTTTTTTTTTGCTATTTGGAAATAAGTTTGTGTAACTACTCACATACATACATACCTTACTACCATTTTAAGTATAAAAATGCTTTTCTTATAATTTTTCTTTCTTTTTATATTTTTTTTGTGTACATTTTTTATGCACTTTTAGTTTGCCGTTGAGAATTTTTTGTTTTAATTTTTTCATTTTTGTGAGCTGCGCTTCAAAGTTAGATTGACTCTTATTTAAAATTCATTCGACAGTGGGTATGAAAAGTATATAAAACATGGTACAAAAGAGGCATATGCAATAAATGTATGTACATCGGTACGTATACGTAATATGTAACTCAAGTTATGTCATCATATTGTACATAAATGTATGGAAATAGAAATTGAGATGAGTTACTTAACTACACGACGCGTTTTAATTGCTCTTTATTAAAATTTTCTAATAGGATTTTTTTTTTTGGTAGGTAAACGCCAATATTTAAGGGAAAATGTTTTAGAAATGGTACAACATATATGTATCTTGAATATATTTACCTGTCCAGCTAAGCCGAAATATTTGTTTGTTTTCATTTGAAAAAGCAAAAATTATTAGTAAATATTTATATTCTAAGTACTCGCCATACTCACTTGCTGAAGGCCTATTCTGAATAAATATTTAGCAATCATTGGTAGTACGTAACTTCCGAGTTATATTATGGCCAAGTAACATATAAACTAAAATATTTTTAAAATCTTGGTTCAAAGATCTATATTTTGAAGATATTTTCTTTCAAAGAAGTATTCAACCGGCCACATTTTAAGGACATTTGGATACTTTTAGTGGTGTCCTTAGTAAATTGTGGGGGCCTACAGTACTGAAGTTCACATTCAAAGATCAGTCTTCGATCATTAATTTTTTTATATGCATGCGTTATAGGGTCTCAATTTTGAAATTTTTCGCTTAAAGTTTTAGGCTCTTTGGTTTTAAAATTTGCATGATCGGTAGTAGGGTAAACCTTCAATATATGAATATGGCTGAAACCTTTTCAATTTTAATATTGATACAAAGCATTAAAATTTCGTAATACTAAAGCTCCATGGACATGTATGCTGTTGTCTATTCATTCTTTTAATTATCAGTCTGGAAGGGCGCCTGTACCTACCTCTCTGCCTGAGTGAATGAGTGTTAAACTGGCCATGGGACAATGCCAGTCGTTAGCTATATTATATTGTGCTCACGCCCTAAATAGGTCTTAGGACTCTACATTTAGCAACATTGTATAGTGGCATTTCATCAATGAACAATGGCGTCAGGTTGTTTTAAGAACACAGTTTAATTTGGCTAGCTAAGTATTTTCTGTGTATTGGTGATGCAATCATACAGTTTTTTTGTTTGAATACATTTCTATTGAATTATTAAATTTCTTTGAAAGTGTGAATAAGGAGCCCGGGGTAAAGTTGGTCGGTAGAGATTGGCGTAAACTGTAAGAAAATTAATTAACATACTTTACTCCAGGTAGTGACTGGCTTTGGCTTATAAAATATGGAATCGAAATTTTTTATGAATGAAAACTTTTTAGAACGAAACTAATAAAAATTAGTCAGAACCTATAAGAATTAATAAGGCTAGAAAAGCTAAATTTGCAATTAATCGTATTTTAACTAACCGTTACATAAACACGAGAATTAAGACTGGTATTTATAAATTATATATACGACCCATCCTTACATATGCTGCCCCTGTTTGGTGTTTACAACCCTTTGTTAGTTCACATCAGATGGAATTAATGAAAACGTTTGAACGTGGTTGTCTTCGTTCCACGACAAATACGAAAAGAGACATTGGTTCATATAAATATGGTAAAATCTCTGAAATATATTCCGCAGCAAAGTGTGTGAGAATGGATCGCTTCGTGGCGTTCAGACACTATAATTTTTTCAATAAATGCATAAACTCTGAACTTATTAAAATTAGGGATATCATACATTGCCCAAATCAGGTAAGTGGTAAATACACAAAGATTACATACATTCATGATCTACATGAATCGGGACAACTGGTCTTAAATGACAAAATTTTAATTTTTCACACTAGATACAATCATGAAAACGGACTAGTGTATAACACCGGGCAATAAACAATATTTAATTAATTAATTCTTTTCACTTTTGTCACATGTACCGTATCAATTTTGTTCAAGTATTATGGTTTTTCATTGTTTTTTACCTTTTTTAATATTATACCCATGAACAGAAATGTACCTATTTAATTTTGTACTTAGATAAGTTAACTAAGCATCCATATAAATTGTAACCCGTTTATTGTATAAATAAATAAATAATTTAAACAAAAAAAAAAAAAAAAAAAAATAGTGCAAATGGTTCGCTTTTGAATGTATTGATTTGGTTCAAAGTTAACTCTACAAAAACAATACTCTCAATAATGTATACTGTATTGATACCGAAAAAACTTCGCTTCGAGTGAGTTGTTAGATCGTTTGGTTGGGCTGCATATAAAAAATTCGCAAAATTTATGAATAATTGCAGTTCCCCAAGCCAAACTTTGGATAAATATTTCAGATCTTCGTAGAAGAATTAACTCATTGTTGATACTTACGAAAACATATTTACTTTTCATACTCACTGTGGATCAAAAATCTTTTTATAAGTTTCCTTCGAAGAAAAACAAGAAGAAGAGATTCTTCGAAGAAGTAAAGTTGAGAAATGTGTGCTTGAAAGAAATTTGCACACACACACACATATACACAAAACAAAACTAAAAATCGAAGCGAAAAAAGTTAAAATGTGAATAAAAATATTCAACGACGACAAGTTGTGGAAAAAGGAAAAATAAGAAGAAGGAGGCAGAGTAATAGCAAAATAGAAAAATGGTGATACAGATAGATAGTTGTTATTATAGCCATACATACTTAGATTTATATATATATATATATATATATATATATATATATAGAAATAGAGAAGAAACAAATGCAACAGCAAAAGTGAAAGACAAAAAAACTACAAGAAAAGTAAATAGGTACATAGTATAGACGTATGTGTATCTATATACACATATATATGTATATATATATATATGTGTGTGTATATACAACAACGAGAACTATAACAACAACATTAAAATGTTATGTAGAAAAGAAGTTTGTCTTATGGTCTGCAGCATTTGCTGTAGCAACAGCAGCAGCAGCAAAAACTTAAAAAGTTTTGCTTTAACATTAAGAAAAAGCAACAACAAAAACAACTAGAAAACAAAGAATGACAGCAACATTTTTGTAGCAAGAAAAAAGATGAGGGATTGGGGGCGCTGGGGCAGTCGAAAGAAAATCAAAAATGCAGTAGTAGAAGGAGCAACAGTAGCACAACACTTTTCCGAATTGCAGTGAGGGAGACTTGAGGAGGACTGCTGAAAGAGGGAGAGGGAAAAAGGTGGAAAAGTTGCCAAAGACTTTTACTTTACTTTTAATTTCTTATGAAAATACTATTTTGTTGTTGTATTTTTAGCGTTTCTTGTGCGCTGATTTACAAAAAAAGAAACGATGAAGATCTTCAAGCATACACGGCTGCACATAACAACGTGAGGGTGTTGCATGGAGAAGAAGTTTATGATAGAGCAGAAGTGGGTGGTGGCAGTGGTTTAGAAGGAAGCAACTTAAGTTGCAATTGCAATTTTATAGAATTTTCATGATGTTCTTCTTTTTTACATTTTGTTGAAAATTAAGTTTCACTTGCAAGCACACACACACACAAACAAATAAACACAAACAAACTAATACATACATATAAACATTTAGTTTATAAAATAAGCGACATAACAAGACGACAACGATGATGATGAAGGCGACGGGTAACTGACTGGGGTCAGGAGCGCTTGAAGAGTAGAAGAGCATTATAAAAGTTTTCTTCAACCAGCAAAAAAAAAAAGAAAGGAAAACTAAAGAAAAAGGAATGAAAAAGAAAAGAAACTTTTAGGTTTTCATGGTTCGTTTGTTGATTTCAACTCGTTGCTCGCTTGTTCGTTCGCTCGCCCGCTTATAACTTGCTTCCTTGCTTGCAATATCCTTGCTAAGGCGTTTTTTGTTCGTTTGTTTATTGCATTTGTAGCTTGAACAAAATAAAGAAGTAACAAAAGAATGAATGAAACCAAAACGAAAAGTAAAACTTAAGCACAAATAGAACAAGCAATGAATGCATTTGTATGTACGTTTTTATGTGAGTGCAAGCGTGTAAATGTGAGTGTGTATTAAAATGTATTCAACAACGATTGGAATAATTTGTTCTCATACTTTGGCTCTTTCATATTTCTCATTTTCTGTGCTAAAATAACTAAATTGTTTGAATTCTGCTTCCACACTCAATATCGCCCCAATTATTGAATGCTAATTAATAAATAGTAAAATCACCGTCGTTGTCGCATTGTGCTGGACTGCTATGCAAATGGCCTGGATTCGAAGCTCTGTACGTTCGAAAATCAAAATAATCAAAACATAAAAATTTATACACACTAATGACAAGGCAAATCTTCTAGAGATGGTCTTCACTTTGCCATATGCATTCGGCATACAACCGTAGGCCCTTCCCATTGATATACAATTATAGCTCGCACTCAGAGCTGTAGAAAAATGCAATCAATTGAGGGCGTAAGTCATAAGTGAATAAAAATAGTTGACTCCAGAATAAAAAATGCTGTTAGAATGACGACGAATCCGTCGTTCATTTTGCCAATCGAATCAGTCGTTGATGTATCAATTTGATACAATGCAATGCCATAATTAAATTAGAACATGTTTAAATATTTTTTCAGAATATTTTCAGTTAATTATATATGTACCTTTCTATAATTTTATTCAATTAAAACAATTTTGCACCTTTTTTTTTTGTTGTATTATTTAGGTTTTAATGTGAACTATCAAGTATGTGAAACAATTTATTTTTGAAAAGTGAATCAATTTGATACCAACGACGAATCCGTGTTAAAAAAACCTTTTTTATTAAATAAGTAAACCATTCATTACTTTGCCTAAAACCCCAATTGATTTCAAATCCTCAATTGATTCCAAATGACTTCAAGTGACTGCAATTGACTTCAAATTTCAATTGACTTCAAATTTCAATTGACTTCAACTGACTTCAAAGCTGTCAAGATTTTAAAGTCATAAGATTTGCATTCCCATGACTTCAAAAAAAAGACTCCAAAAAAGAATTCTAACTGCATTTTTTATTCTGGAGTCAAATATGTTATTTAATAATTGCAATCATGAACTGTCGTTTATTGACTGTAACTCCAAGGTATTGCAATTAAATTGAATGCTAATACAATACGAACAGATGCGAAAACTCGGCCTAGACACTAGATCAAAGGCTGTTGTTCTATAATGGTAGTAGTAGAATGTATGACCGTTCGCATGAACTAACACACTCACTTATATAATCACATACTATACATATACAATACAAAATACAAGTATGTCTGTTGTAAATTGCCGTTCTTGACTGTGTAAAAAACTAAGTTATCAACCAGCTCGCTACAGAGATGGCCAGAAATGGCTACAGTTCTGAATTCAGTTCTTATTAAGGCCTGAATATTTTTTGATTTCAGTCTTAAATTTAAAAGTAGTTTGAAGCAATGTGATCTGTGTATCCAATGTGGTGATTTCGTTCGTTTGCTCCAAGACTGTCATAAGATACCGTTATGATTACACAAGATAAAGGATTGAATACCATTTATTTCTGCATGCTTAACTTGAAATTTTTCTTCTTTTTTTTAAGAAAATCGCATTTAAAGTTTTCAATGATCTACCGCTCTGTAGAATGCAATAACAACAAATAATCGTCTCACGGGAAGAGTTTATAAGATGTTCTTATGATTTTATTACACAAGGTAACAGTTACTTCCGCATACTTAACTCGAGTTTTTGCATTATATTGATGGCTGAATTTTAAATTGTATTTCGTTTAAATTTTGAATAGTCTGTGTGGGTTTTCGTTAATTCAAAGACAATTAATCTGTTCTTTTTACTACGTTTTTATTTACTCGCTTTCTTGTCTGTCTGCCTATTCGTTAGGATTCTGTACGATTGAAAAACTTCAAGTAAGAAAGATTAAAAAGCAGAAAGTAATTATTTAAATAAATTTTTTTGAAGTGAAACTTCTTTTCTCTTGTCCTAGAGTAAAACCAACCGGATGTGACGTCGTGAGTAAGTTTGCAATGCGACATAATTTTGTCGAGCAATGTGCATGAGGGGTTAAGTATCAATATTCCGTAACTGAATTCGCGAGCAAACTATATAATAAACGATTCATAAATAGTTTTAATTCAATATAACATATTAATTACACACACACACACACTCGCCTATGGCAGAAAGAACAATGTGTAGCGTCGCCATCTTAAAGTTTATGACAGTTATACATTTCACATACAGATGGCGCAAATGTCCAAGAAATTACATGAAGACGTCGCACACAAAAAGAGTTCGTCTACAATTGTCATCGACATTACCGGTACAGAGTTGCAATTTTTGTTCTAGCATTAATCCCAAAAAAAAAAAATTGGTGAAACTTCTTGTGAACTAAACGAAACACAAGCAAATGAAATTAAAAAAAATTTCATTTGCTTCTTATTTGCTTGAGTTTCGTTTAGTTCACAAGAAGTTTCACTTCTGCCTTGTGTTTGTTGATACGCAACCAATTTTTCTTTTGTTACCACGTTTTTAAGATGAACAAAAAATTTCTAACCCCATACAATAATTTGAGTTTCAGCATGAGTTTAAGAAAGAGCATGCAACATCGGCGTTGGCTTTCAATTAAGTCTTCCAATGAGTTGGAGCCGGCTTTTCAAAGTTCATAGAGTTGAAGTCGGCATTTCAATATTCTTAAATGATGGAAGGTGGAATCGAGATTTTTAAGTTTGTGGAGTATTTTAAAATTTGAGAGATTGGAATTAAAGTTACCATTTTAAATCTCGAGGAGTGAGTGTGAGAGAATTTCTCTAATAGCGGGGTTTCAAAAATACTTGTAATAATCACACATGTAATTACTGTTTTAGCTACCACTGAACATTGTTAATTTTCTGGACTGAATGATGTAGTAATTTCGTTATATATATATATACATATATAAAAAAAACAATTATGCTTAGTGTGGCCATATTTGCTAGGGGTACCCTATTTTGAATTCTCCTGCCACTGGTTTAATGTCGCATGTTGCTTCAATAGTATTTTCATTTCTTGTTGTTGCTTTTTGCTTTGCATTTGTTGCAAATAATAAGTATGGCTAAAGTTGCTCGGTGTCGATGGTGGCAAATGTCGTTGTAACCGTCACCACCGCCACATGTCATGCCGCGCCTTCATGCATGTATATACATACATATATACAAATGTATACAAGTATATAAATACTCAAATATATACAAAAATATATACATGTATGTATATATAGCAAGCAAGTCTCAATACGAATGGCGTCCGTACGTCCAACCAACCATAAATTTATTCATTCATTCATTTGTTCGTCTGTCTTTCTGTCCGTCCGTTTGTTTGTCCATTCACCAGTTTGTCGCGTTGATTTGTCTATTTTACATATATACTTGTGTGTAGTTGTTGTATATACAAAGTTGCAGTGCGGTCTAATGGCTGGCATTATATGAATGTCCTGTGGTGCGTTTGCGTTTACTTTCATACTTTTCAACTTCAACTTTTTCTGTAATCTCTAATATATTAGTTCCATTGTTGTTGCCTTTTTAGTTTCGAATTTGTTCTTTTTACTTTTTGAATTTCTACTTCTTTTTCTTTGCCTGTATATAAAGGCAAAAAAAAAACTAGAAGAAAAACTTGTGAAAATTATTATTATTTTTCACTATATAATTTTGACTTTCTTCTTCTCCGTTTGGTTTGTATTTGTATGCGTGTGAATGTTTGTGTGTCTGCCTGTTTTTATATACATGTTTGTGAGAGTGTGTCTGAGTTAATTTACAATTTAACAAGTAAATAAGTTGCACTAAGCTTATGCGCAATCCTTTTTTGAAGAGTTTTGCTTGTTTCTTGCGTAGTAGAAGATGCAGCAGCAACAGCAGCGCAAGAAGAAAAAACTTCAAGTGATGAATGTTGGAATTTTCTTACTTAGTTAGATTTTGGTAAAAATAGCAATTTTTTTGTTTTTTGTGTTTTTTACTTTTACTTTAGTGTGGTGTAGAAAATGGAATTAAATTTTTAAGATACGAAATTTTTTTCTATGAATTAGATTAGTTAGTGGCAGTCAGAAGCAGTCTGGGGTAAAAGAGGAAGACAGAGGCAGTGAAAGGCAGCCAAAGATAGTTTCGAGGTAATCAGGGAGAGTGAGAGCCAGACAGATTTTAAAAGAAACTAAGACTGCCACTTCTTTTATTTTAACTTCATTGCAATTCGAAATATATTTCGGAATGTAATTTAAATTTTGTAATGTGATTTTCAAAGAGAAATTAACAAAAACTCTAAAAATTAAATGTTGCCACTATGTATTTCTTTTTTAAAAGTTAAATTTAAAGTTGGAATTTATTTGAAAGTCCAGTAAATTCAACTAACTGAAAATAATCTCAGTATGTGTATGTAAATAAAATAATCAAATACTTAAAAAAATAAAAAATAGTACATAAAAATATATGACTTTTGCTGCTATTAAATATCATTTTAAAATATCAGAAAATATGCTAAGCTAAAATCGTTATTAAAATCTATCAATAAAAATGAGCAAATGAACTGTGAATGAACCAATAAATGCAAACAAATACAAGACAACAAAAGCAAACTAAAATTAATATGAAATAATAGCAACATGAAAATAAACAACAGAAAACAATGCGAAGCAAAAAAATCAAAAAAAAAAAAAAAATAATAATTTTGGCAAAAATCAAAACCGAAATCGGGGGGAAAAATTAAAAAAAAAAAAAAAAACAAAACAAGTTTAACACAAAATAACGATAAAAATAGCGAAAATCTACAAAAATTCATAAATGAATCCAAATATTGAAGCCGAAGGCAATAAAACAAAAAAATATCACTAATAAATAAATTACATAATACTTTATGAGCATAACAACAACAACATACAATATAGCTACAGCTTTAAAATATTGTACTGCTGTTTAAGCTTTAATAACACAAACGCACACATACACACACAGCCACCGACATATTAGGAATTAAATATCGGTATGAGTATATAAAATTTTTTGGACTGCCAATCAACGAAAGTTGAACTCAAGCTAAAAATACAAAAATAACAAACAAAAAAATCAAAAAGAAATATCTTCAAATAAAAACTAAAACCAGCTTGAATGAAAAAGCTGCTCACTCGCTTCGAAAAACAATAACAACAGAGATAACTACAAGCGCTCAACTTAAGTGAACCTTAAATTGAACTTCTGTTGTTGTATCTAGATATATACATACATATAACAAAATAAACATCAGCCAGTCAGTATCTCAAAAGCCGCTGGCAGGTTGTTCTCGCCAATTCTCTGCTCAGCAGCGGCGATACATGTACACGGATATACGCCAACATAACTGCCGCTACCACTGCCACTGCTGCCGCTTTGGTCTTTTTCATTTTTTGGTCTTCAAATTAACAAATGATGCTGTTAATGTCAACACATAAAAGCAGCAGTTAAATTCAAATTTCAACTGTCAACTATGACAAGTATGTGAAACATTTTTGGTTTTTATGTTTCCGAGTAAACGTGCACAACGAAATGGAACGAAACGAACCAGAACTGTTATACCTGGAATTTATGTTTATGTATTTGGATACCCATTTAGCAGTTTTAACTTCCACACTGCTCTTTCACTGTATTTGGGAGTTAGTTTGAGTTACTGATTACAAGTGATTGCTTATGAATGACGATTTGTAAATCCTGTTTTTTTATTTTTAGAAGCGGATTAAATAAGGCCGAACATACGTATCATCTTAATCTTGCCCAATTAAACTTTTTTTCTTTTAAGCGGAAGATTAATTTTAAATTGAACTCTGAGAATTTAAATAGTGAGTTTATGTAGAACCTTGGGGCCATCTGAACAAGGCAAATTTCCAAATTAATATGTATTAATCGAAATTTAAACTTGAAGGGTCGCCATTTTATTGACTTTTTTCACACTAGTTTTTGATATTACTCGAAATTTAAAAAAAGCTGATAGCAAAATTTTCTCCAGACATTAGAAATGGTTGCACATTCTTCATCGGAGGTTAGTTTTAGGTTAGTTTTACAGGTAATTTATTATATTCACTTCCACCTTGGACTCTCCATAAAACTGTATGTGCATGAAAGAGTTTGAAAAGTTCGGCCTTGGACCTCACCAAGCAATTGTGGCATAATACGTATTATTTTTTCTTATTAAGGTGAAGTATAAAACTGAGATAATTTATAGCCCTTTTTGGTGATGTATGTCTCGCCAGCATTCCACTAAACTGTCGAATTAATTAATTTTAATTTGTTCAATTAACTCTTCCCTTAGGAAAGCGAATCGTGTTGTATAGTGTAATTTTAGAAGATCAGAAAAAAAACAAACTTGTATCTTAAAACTACTGATTTATATATAGATACATATTTAAAAGCTGAACGCGTAAGCAAAACAAAAATAAAAAAATTGAAGCTTTTAGTAAAACCAGGTATTCAGCCTTTTGGCGACTTTATAGATCTTTATAGATTTAATCAACAGAAAAATACCAAAACTTATTCAGAAAAACAAAGACACTGAAGATTTTATTGAACTTGAACTTGTGTTGTGGAGCTGCGTGTGATGTGAGCTGAGCTCGTTTATCTCGTTTCTTCTTAAGAAACCAATAATAATAATAATTCTACATACGAACGTGTGTTATCAACACAATAGCGCTATTAGCGGCAGCAGTAAAGCATCAGCAACACTATTTAGCTACCAACCACAAAAACTACGGTATAATGCCAATAGCAGCAAAAAAGAATTATGTGGGAAGAAATGCGACGCCGCCGTGGATTTCTCAACCAAAGGCATTTGAATATTGTAGCTGGCCAACTGAATATTAACACATTAGCATAAATATCATAAATTAAATTAAAAAATAATAAAAATCTTATTATAAAATGCTACGCTTAAATATACATTCGCTGTTATTGTTATTTGTTGTCTTGCTTATCTATACAAATTAAAATTGTTTTTGTTTAGCTTGGCTTGGAACTTGAACCCTTCTCTTTTTGTTTTGCTACCTGCGCTAAACTTTTGTTGCGTGGTGTCTTCGACTCGTAATCTTTAGCGTTTACTAATTGATATTTTGATTAGCTTCTTATTTCAATAGGCGGCTGCTGGCTGCGGACTTAATGATTTCTGCTCACCTTCTGCACCTTATGCCCTATGGAGCAGCGAAGCTACGCTCATCTTTAAGTTCAGTTCCCTTGATATGGGCTCAATTTCTACTATGTCTGTGTCTTAATATTCGAAATTATTTAATTGATTTGCATTCATATTTCATTTTGTGAATTTTGTTAGTTTTTTTTTTATTTTTTATTTCGTTCCTCCTCATTCTCATTGGGTTTCTTATTTATTTCTAATTTTTTATTTGTTTCTAATTTTATTTTTATTTAATTCGACAGTTTTTGAAACGCCTTTGTGGCACTTTTGTTAAATTTATTTTATGAGCACATGTTTTATTTTGTAGTTTTGGTTTTCGAGTTATGCATACTCGTTTATTTATTGTATCTTATTTATTTATGTTTTAATCTTTTCTCTTTTGGACTCTTTGTTTTGTTTAGCTTTAGCTTTAGTTTTCAGGTTGTTGAACATGTTGTTTATGAAGATTTTATGTAAAGCTTCTTTGTTTTGCTGTATCTGACAAAATATGTAAATTAAATCAAATCTTGCCAATTTGTCTGTGATCAGCAAATTATGTTTCTTTCGTTTTTTGTTTACATACATACTTATATGTATATATGTATGTCTGTATTATACACGTGCATGTCTGAAAATCATAATATTTTATATTTTTTGGCTTGTTGAAAACTATGTGTTAATTTGTCGATTATGTTAAATAAATTATGTTTGACTACAGTTTCGTGTGCTTTTTGATTTATGTGAAAGTTGATACATAATTTGTTGTTTTATTTAGTTTGGGGTATTCAATGATTAGTTTCCATATAATGTTTTTAAATATACAGAAATCCCCGTTCATCAAAATAGTTTACATAATTTATTATTTGGGTTGCAGAGAAATTTGGTTCAGAAAATATCATCAAAAACTAAAATTTAATTAAAAATTTCCAGTCAGAAATATTCGAAAAATATTAAAGCTCAGTTTGGAAGTAGGGAAGGGATTGATACCCGTTCTGAAGTGCTGCTGGTGGACAAAAGACCAAAGTATTCTTTTTAAGCGTGAAATGAAACATAGTTCCATCTAATTCAATAAATGATTCATAACACTGTTCTAGATAAATCTGTGAAAATCGACGGAATTCCACTGCTGGCTTTTATGTTAAAAAAAATGCTAGAAATTGGTTGTAATAGGTGTTTTTATGTCATGGAAGATAGACTATTTTTTACCTATAATGATTATTATTATTATTAAGGTAATGTGGGGGTACTTTGGGCAGGCACTGCGACCTAAAAAATATTTTGAGTCAGCCTTCAATTTAGAACAAAAGATGCTGAATTGACCAAATGAAGACCAGCACGTTTTTTGTAGAATAGGATTTTACATCATAAACCGGAAGAAATAACTTCCCGAAAATTCCCCTTCTGAGCCAAGCCAGAGCTCGACATTCACACAGAATGTGAGTTGTCGTCTCATCATCTTTCTTACATAGACGGCACTCTGTCTCACTGCATAGCCCTGTTTTGATGATATCTAAGCACATAATGCCCAGGCATATAGCCCACTAGCCGAAATTAACGTAGTCTAGCATCCACGGAGTGCCCCACTGGTGGTGGAACGCGCATAGTAAAGCTGACTGGCGAAACTTTAGTGAAGAGACCAAGATCCTTTGGTTGTAGTGCCAACTAAATAAGTAATTAAGTTGATCTGTCATAAAATAACGAAAGAATACAAATCTCGTTGGGATATTGAATAACTAATTGTAACTTTTTCGGCAGGCATCTTAACTCATTTTTCCACACAAAAAAAAAAGTTATAGTTTTTTTTTCCAATTTTATTTTCCAGGGTAATTTGGGGTCAAGAAATCCAGATTTGAGCTAGAATGTTCCTGAGCTGGGCTATATTTGACAAATTATTTCGTCATATATTTACTCAAATTTAGTACAGATTAAAAGCGATTTCGAATAAAAACAAACAGAAATGGTACGCAAAAATGTGAAACAAAAACTAAGGTAAAAGCAGACACGGTTCATATTAGATGTCAGAAAATCTGACCTATAAGCAAATGTCAAAGGAGAATGGCAAAAAGTATATAGAACGGTAGCGGTAGTTCCTTTCAATAATACTATTCGGTGAAAATAACTTCCTTTGTAATTCTCATTTACTTTACAGTATTTTCACTTATATAGATCGTTGAAATGAGGGAACTATCACAAAGATCACTGATGAGGAACCGTAGCTGGTTCCGAAACGATCGTCTGATCTGCTAGTTCTATGAACTTTTTGAAATTCTTCTGGCATCATTGTTCATTTAAAGTCTAACAATTGGATTTAATTCAATTTTTACTAAAACTAAGGTATTTTTATGATATTCTTCAAAGCACTTTTTCGGATGCAAGCATATACTACACTTTTGACTGAAAAAATTGTTTTGCCACTGCAACTATCGTTGACGTTGCTTTTTATCGGCATACTATTATCCAGTGTGCTCATCAGCGACTTCCATGTTCACATTTGGCCGCTATTTTGATCTAAAAAATTTTTGGCCTCCATTTTTGCTCTGGTATAAAAATTTTATAAAACTTAAAGAAAAAATGGTATCAGACAAGTTGTATTTGTCCCTTCTCAATAATAATGTCAATCCATTTGCTTGTGGATTGATAAGGAGTGAGCTCATACATCAAACTTATTGTGCGAGAGGCTGCACGAAATAACTCCTAATTGAAAAATGAAATAAGTCCTAACGCTAAATAAGTCCTACTACCTAACAAAAAACGAAATAACTTCTAATACAAAAATGAAATAAATCCTTATTTTTAGGGGTTATTTTGCAATTAGGAATTACTTCATTTCAATATGAAATACAAAAATGAATTTACTCCTAAGTCATAAATGAAATAATTCCTAATTTGAGCAAAAGTCAATGAAATTTATCCTGTAAACTTTCCAAAAACACACAACGAAGTACTTAGGCTAAATATGGATATTATTAATTTTGATATTGTTCCACCCCCTATTATAAATTCATTCTACAGTTACGGCACCTAAACGTCCAATCACCACACTGTTTGGTTTTGCGAATGGAATAAATCCAAAGAAACTAATTAGGCTCTGTGAAATTCGACCGAAATTAAAAAGGAATTCTAAAAAAAAAAAAAGAAGGAATTTACGCCAAAATAAGTTGTTGGCCGATTTTCCTTCTTTTCTTTTGGAAATTCACTCAAGGAATTCGGCTCAAAACATTTTGGTCGGAATTCCAACCAAGGTAAATTATATTAATTTTGAAAACAAGACATTGTATTGTTGTATTCTTTTAAATTCTCAAAAACTTACATATGTTTGAAACAAACTTCTGATTAAAATTTTAATTGTTTATAAACGATAGAATGTGTAATAACCGTTTTATTTGTCTACTTTACACTTTATGTAAAATTAACTAAAGCCCCAAAGAAAATTTAAAATATTCATTTTTTAAAAAAATGAAATAAAGGCCCATAAAAATTCCAAATATTACATGAAAAATATGATAAAAATTTTTTTTTAAGGCCCCACAAAATGAAATGAAGCCTCAAAAACGAAATAAGATGAAATAAGAAACCAAAAATTATTTGGTCGAATTTCCAAATGATTTTTTGGCTTAAATTCCCTTTTAATAAAGGGAATTCAGCCAAAAAATTTTGGCCAAAATTCCTTCTTTTTTTTTTTTGGTCGAAGTTCCTTTGGTCGAATTTCCGTTCCCCGTTTTGAGATATTTAGATTTGAGATCTTTGGATTTTTAGTACGAGGAATTAAATTTTGATGCCAAAATAGCAAAGTACAAAGTGTGTATTGTATTCAAAAAACAACATAACAAAATTGAAATAACTTCTAAATATTAGGACTTATTCCATTTTTTCATCAGGAGTTTTTTCATTTCTTCTAAAATGAAATAACTCCTAATGGAAAATGAAAATACTCTTAAAATTTTTGCCGATTAGGAGTTATTTCACTGTAACTCCCAATAAAAAATGAAATATCTCCTAATTTTTTTTATTTGAAGATTTTTGGGAGTTATTTAATTTTTTCGATGAGGAATTATTTCATTTAGGAGTTATTTCATGGCCTCTGTGAAATCCTTTACAAATAATTCGGCAGAAGTATACTTTAAAAATGTTGTATTCAAAAGGCTCCCAATGTCCTGTATATAAGGCGCCAGGTTTACAAGCTTTTCTTTCTTTAAAAGTACAATAGTTTCATGCATAACTTAAAAACCAAAATAGGTACAGGAACTTCAAGATCAGTTTTAAAAAATCAACCTTCCATAAAATAGTTTTTTTTTACTAGTTATTGATGATGTCTGGGATTTTTTTTTACTATCGATTTGACTCATTTAAAATAAGTATGAACTCACTAAAATAATTCTTAAGTTTTGTTTCTATTTACAAATTAACCTAATACCAGGACGGAAATTAGTTTCAAATTAACCACAAAAAAAAAACAATTTCTACAAAAAAAAAAATACGAAAACCAGCAAAATGTAAGAAACAAAAAATAAACAGGAAATAAATAGCTATAATTATAGTGGACATGCAAAAATAAATACCTGAAAAAGGAGTAGTCAAAATAAAATAATTATTTACTATTTTTTACTACCAGCTACAGCTTATATAAATACAATGGGGTGAAATGGTAAGCTTTGTATTTTACTGCCACTCCTGCATTTATGGTACATTTTTAAAAATATTTTTTTTTTAAATTACCTATATTTTCTAGCCTTCCAAAAAGAAAAAAGAGAGCGAGCGTGAAGAGTAATTGCTAAATTCGTTACTGCTACTGTATTGTTGAATGATTGTTGGTATATTTTTGAATATCATGCTTAATTTATATTGTGATTGCTACTTTTCTGTGTAGAAGAACATATAATGTATTCTCATACAGGTGGAGGTGTGTGTATATTTTATTGTGTGTGTGTGTGTGCATGTGTTTGTTCTCATTAAGGTAATTGCGTCAAATGTTCAAAGTGAAGTTAAGTTCGACCTACATTACGGAAAAAATGGGAAAATTTACAATACAAAAACAAAACAACAACGGCAACAACAATACTTAATAATCACTTTAGCCATTTCTCTATTTGGTTTTCTATGCATTAATTTTTTTCTTTTTCTTTTTTATTTCTGCTTTACATTAATACAATTTTACACTGTGACATGGAAATAAATTGATATACGTTAACATTGTGAATATATGTACATACGAGTATAGTCGTGTGTCTGTTCGCGTTTCCATTGAAATTAACACACGGAAACGGAAGTGAAGCAGTGGTGGTAAAGCTAGTTGATGTTTAAGTAAGTGGTGCGAAGTAAAGTGGCAGCGAGAAACGCCACAGGATATTTTTCTACTTTTGAAGCTTTCTTGTGCAAATGATAATTATGTATCTACTTCAGTATGAACTTTTGGCCTGTGTGCGTGTGAGCATCGCCATACATACATACATACAGGGTCGTATTTAGGGGGTGGGTTTTGGGGGTTCTAACGCCACTCCACCTTGAAATGTGGAAACTTTCTTCTGATTATTTTTTATTAATTGACAAAAAAGGCAAAATAAAATTTATAATCTATTGTACGGTTTTTAAATATTTTTTAATTCTATTCTTTTTGGAATTTATACTATGCGACCCAATTTGATTTGTTGTCTTTGACCTGGGGTGTGACTTTGGATTGAAAAACAGAAGGTTATTCTGAGCAATCTTGCATTCACAGTTTTTCTAAGTTAGAAGCTGTTTTTAATATGAAGTTTTCGTCCTGAAACTGAGTTTGAAGAGCTTAAAAATTAATTATTGGGAGTATGAATGTATAAACTCGTATTTTTTTCGTAATTTGGACATTTATTGTGAAAAAGTGATTGCAAATTTATTCTTTAAAGTATTGTCCATCGTTAGCCACAACCTTTTCCCATCTTTCTGGTGACATACGGATTCCGCGTCGAAAGAACTCCTCATCTTTTGAGGCTATCTATGAAACAACCCATTTTTTGAGTTCTTCGAAAGAACGGAAGTGCTGTTCAGTCAGGCCATGTGTCATCGATCGGAACAAGTGGTAATCAGAAGGAGCAATGTCTGGAGAATACAGCGGGTGGTATGTTTTTACTTGCCTTGCAACATGCGGCCGAGCATTGTCGTGCTGAAGAATAACTTTGTTGTGTCTATTCTCATATTCTGGCTTCTTATCCTTTAATGCTCGGCTCAAACACATCAATTGTAGCCAGTAGCGGTCGCCAGTGATCGTTTCATTCGGTTTCAACAGCTCAAAATGCACGACACCTTTCATATCCCACCAAATATTCGACATTTTCAGCTATAGTAAAACACTTTTGTAAAATTATGAAAATTATTTGACAGATCAATTTTTATAGTATTTTTGGCGCTCTTCGAGATAGAATAGCTGTCATTGTCAAAAAAATGGCGCGTATGATAGATATGAAGTTAGTCACAATTACGAGTTTATACATTCATACTCCTAATATAAATAGAATGAATTAACGTGTCCTTGTAAATTTAGACTTATTTGAAAGGTAATAACGTTTAATGTTTGGTTTTACAGTATATTTGATCTTTTCCACCACCAGATGATTCTTTAGAAACGATTGAATATTCGAAAAGAGGAAAAATGGAGATTATGATTGAGTGGTGAAAGCGAGAGGCATGCAATTTTTTTAACAAAATTTTAATAATATTATTAATAACACTGCAAAATTTTAAATTAAGCTTAAAAATAGGAATAAAAAATGTATAACCCATTCATATAAATAAAGTGATTGAAAAATATTGATATGTGTTGAAGTTATAAACATTCTGGTTCTTATTTTAATGAAGTTTCCACCGCAAAACTTGAGAAAAAAGCATCTTAAATTAAAGAAGGAAATAAGAACCTCTTCCCCTTCTTGGGCCTGTTAGTGATTATATTTATGAATATTTCCTCCCCATGATAACTCCCCTGAAAAAAAAAATCATGGCTACGGCCCTGCATACAGATATAATTAAAACATATTTCTAGAACAAACAAACACACAATACCAGCAACTTCTCGACCAAAAATATGATATCACACAAGAAAAGAACAACGAACAAATACCTATAAATAATTGAGGATTTTCTTTAATATTCACGTATGTGCTGCACCTATGTATGTGTGGGTGAAAACATATTTATACACACAAACACTTTCTGCTTCTATATGCTTGTCTCTTTTATACACCAATACAAACGCATTGCTAGCAGCAGTTTTCGCGCACATCATTATCATTCCATTTGTATTTTGAACAGGAAAGCAGCAAGTGCTGCAAGCATCCTGGCGCAATTTTTCAACTAAAATATTAACAGTAAACATTAGCAGCAGCATGATGCTTGCATGTATGTGTATAACAGTAACAGACAGTTTAGCGAAGTTTCGAAATACGCATACAGGGAAATGTCTGTGTGTGTGTGTGTTTATGAGGTTGTATGTGGAACGCTTACAAATGGAAAATCTTTACACTTTTTATTACCAACACTCACAATTGTTGTCATTTGAATTTTGTTGCTGGATTTGCCTGCAACTCTTCTTCGTTCTCCTTAGTACTTTAATGTTTCCTCCTTTGCGTATTTAATAAATGTTTGTGGAAAAGTTTTTAATTTTATTTTTGCCACTTTCGACGTGGAGGATTTCTGCACAAGTCAAGGATTTTAAAACCAATATATTACATGAATTACTTATCGAATAAATGCAGCGTATAAAAAAAATAGATTTTTGTTTGTTTTGAAACAAATCAAAGGTCATGACGTTTTGTAAAGTTTTGTGAACATGAAGTTAAGAGTTGTATTGAAAATAAATAAGTTTTTATTTGAATGATTTGGTGTTTGGTCTATATCTACATGCATTTAGATTTATATGTACTAATGAATCATCGTAATGTAATCATTTTCGTTTGGTGCTTACATAAATTTTATCAATATTTGAGTGAATATTAATGTATGTATAATTATTTAGGAAATAATGTTAAAGAATCTAATCTGTGTTAATTTTAAAGTCTTTGTTTTACATAAATATCATATCCATTGAAATAAGTATGTATATATTTGAATGTGTGTAGGCCGCTTTGGTGTGGGTTTGATACGTGTCAGAGTCAAAAATCAAAAATGCAGATCTTTCCACTCGGTATAAAACTCAATGTCCATTCCATTTGTATGTAAAACAACTCGAATAAACAAAATTACTAGTGGTAGTGAAGCTGGTTCCTTAATCATCAATTTAAAGATTTCAGAAAAAGATTCTTTGCGTAATAGGTACACAGTTTACAGCATATGTAGTTTTACAGCATATAAAGTTTTTCCCATATTTTTTACTATCCTTGATTGCAGTATTGAGTAAAGAAAAATTAGGAAAATTGAACATAAATATCAAATATTCCTTGGCTTTTTTAGAAAGAAACAATATGGGTAACATTACGAACTGCAACGACTCAAAACGTAATTACGACAGAGATTGTGAACAGCTGATTGCCGTTGTGGAAAATAGTTACTACCTGTGTTTAATACAAAAAAGTTTGAATTTGTAAGAAGAATTCAAAATTTTCTTATTATTTTGCTATAATGTGATAATATTTTGATAGCTAAACTATTTCGCATATCCAATAATTGCAATGAACGCTCATACGTTCGTACAAAAATAAGTCGCACTTTCGCAATTTTGTATTTTCGCATCAACGCGTGCATACCCATAATATTTATTTTTTAAGAAGAAAATTTTCTAAATCTGATAAGAAGATATTGATTTATATGGCATGAAAATTCCAGAAATTTAAAATTTTACAGTCTGTAAAACAAATCATTTTAATATAAAAATTCCTAGACGAATGGAAAAAAGCTCAGACTACAAAGTTCCTTTAAATGTTTTCCAAGGATAAAAATTCAATTGGTAATAATAATTCTTTTTTTTTTAAATTTATGGCTTACAAATTCTACGATGAATTTATATATGTTTACTTATTTTTAAAAAAATATTCTAAAGATTGTTTTGTAGACTTTGGGGTTTTACCTATTGAATTCAGAATTAACTACTATATGTAAAAACATGCTTATTATTGTTGTAAGTCAGAACATTTTTTTTTTTCACGGTGTTATAGTATTGAAAAATTTCCATTATTACAAAAAGTCATAAATATGTAAAAAATCGAAATTAATTGCATAATTAATTTATTATTATAATCTCTTCTTTATTCATACACACACACACACACACAATCTCTGCTTCTGTTTTTCTATTCATCTCTCTCGCACTTGCTATAACATGCTGTCATTTAATCGTAATCATCATGATGAATATCATAACGCAAAATTTCATTTAATAATGTGCTAAAATTCGCTCGTGCGCATCCTATTTATCGATAAATACATTTATTTCACTCCTCACACTCCGTCGATACATCATTCCTCTCCATTTCTTTTCCCTCCTCTCTTCTCATCTACGTGCATAACCTCAAATGCTCAAACATCAACGTATTCATTCTTCAGCATTTTCATTATCCTCTACCATATGCCGCCCGCTCTTATTTTTGTTGCCATATAAAAAAAAAAAAAAAAATGCCACACAAATGAATTTCATGTGACAAAAAGTGGCAGCAATAGCAACAAAAAAATTACGAAAACACTGCAACGTAACATAAAAATTACAATAGTAAAAAAGCAAAAAATAAAAAAAGAACGGAATAAAATCAGGAAAGTAGAAGCATACAAACAAACAGAAATACTCACACACACACACACACTGTTACACATACAGTGAAAAATCTATGCGCAACACATGCAACACTCACTGTTATAAACAGACTTCAACAGTGGCAGCAGCTATAGCAACTACAACACCAACAACACAACAATAATAATAAAGCCTTTTCCTCTTTGTTTTTTCTGCCTCCACTTCATACATACATACTACCAATTCCAAATGAATTTCATTTTACAAACATATTAGCAACATTGTAAACAACAACATATTGAAATGGTCTACATACTCGCACATACATACATACATACATTCAAACGTACATACAACCAAACAAACATTGCAAGGGAGCGCACGAGTAGATGCGCGAAATACAAACGTACGAAGAGAAGAGCATGCAATAGATACATTTGCCAATAACTTTATATTAAAGCTAAAGTTTGTGTATGTATGTGCCGCATGTGCGAGAGTGAGTGAGAGACGGAGCAAGCGAGAGCGCGTGAGTGTTTGTTGTACTTATATTTATGAGTTTTTTTTAGTTTTGTTATTGTTTTTTTTTGTTTTATATATAAATCTCTTGTGGCATTTATGCTACAATCAAACTCAATATAAACAATGATACAACGACAACTGCTGCTGCTGCTGCTGTTGTTGTTACTGCTGCTGTAAGTATCACCTTCTTTTGCTATTGTTGTATAGATGTGCTGCTACCTCCCAGTCGCCTTCTCACCTCCTCGCACATACACATAAGATATGCTAGTATTGAACCATTCTTTTTTGCTCTTTTTCTCTCTTTTTAGCATGTGTTGTTTTACTCTTTTAATGAGTTATTATTTTTGGGGCTCACAAGCTTAAAATGTACTCTTAGCATGTGAGGCGCATGAATTGAGCATAACGTTGAACAGTGTTGCCTTTGCTACTTTATTCTGGTATGCGTGCATGTTTCGTTACAGGCAACCCCATTTAAGAGAGAGCGCGCCCAAGATTTGCTCTTTTTTTGCTTTGCACAGCAGGTGAGCTGTGTATGTATGTGTGTAAAAGTGCGCGAGTGAGTGTATGAGTGTTAAAATCAATTTGTTGCCGCACTCTCAATTTGATTTTCTCATGTTTTTTGTTTTAATTTTATTATTATACTCTATTTTTTCACCTCCTCCTGCTCCGCACACACACACTCAATTTGACCTGCTGTTGACGCCTGCAGCGTCATCGTCATCGCCGCTGCCATCGTCATCAATGAGCTTCGGGCTTTAGCGTTGGTCGGCATTCTGTCGTCGGCATATTCGATCGGTTTACTTGTGCTTGCTTGCTCACTCGCTTGCTCGCATGGGGGCATAACATAACAAAAAGCCAATTTTGTTACTTAAATGTTTACGCTGTGTTTATCTTTTGTATTTGGTTTCTTATTAGGTTCTCATCTCTCATCGTTTAACAATATGATATGCTTAAATTGCTACGGCTACATGTCAGGGTTGCCATTGTGGTTTCTCTCCTTCTGCTGTCTTCTGGCCTTTCCCTACTGCCACTCTTCCTCTGCTGCTTCGCTTTCATTTTTATTTCTTTCTTTCCATATTACAGTAGTGTAGATGTGAAGTAGTGGAGCTTAATGGACGAGTGTATGTATGAGTAAATATTTTTTGTTGTTTGTGCTTTTGTGGGATTTCTTAATGAGCATTTAAATTGGTTGGTGCTGTTGTTGTTGCTGTGTTGCTGTTATTGGCGTTGGCGTTTTTGGTGGTTGCATTTGAATTTAAAATGATTTGTGATTGTTGGTATTTAAAATGAATAGGTAATAATGACAGATTGTGTTGATATTTTAATTAATTAATTATTATTAGAATATAAATGTCAGTATATTTTGACATTTAAATAAAAGAATATGATTAATTGAGGGAATAAATTTATTGCGATTTGCGGATTCTCAGATGAGAGAGATTCTTTAAAGTAAGAGCCTTTGTTTAAATTTACGCTTTGATTTTAACATATGCAATATGGTATGTGTTTCTTTTTAGACTTGTCTAAAAATACCACATTATTTTTCATCATAATTCATGTACATAAGTGTTACCACTGTGCATGTTACCATTCAACTACTACGTTTTTTTGTCATTGCACAACAGCAACACTGTTTTCCAGCGCTTTTTTTAATGTGATAACAAAAAAATTAAAGTCAATTTGAAAATTCAATAAGCGAAATGAGAACAGTTTGATATGTTAATATTAAAACATGTCAAGCATTGCGGTTGCGTTGCCTATGAATGTGTGTGTTTACAAATGTGTTAGCATGTATGTGTGTGCGTGTATGTATGTTGGGGACAAGTAGTCGGATTAAGCATGACATAAAACACGAAACATGCTGTGCACGAGCGCGCAAGTAGCGCACACACATAAGTAATTGGGAGCAGGTAAGGTGGAGCAGGTTTTGTTTTTGCTCCTGCTGTGTATTTATTTATTTTGTATTGACCGAACATGAGTATGAGAGAGCGGTGCGCAATCGAAAAGAGCGCCATTTACAACACCAAACCTTAGCACAAGTGCGACGCTTAACAAGCTTGACGTCACACAAGTTCCGAAGGAGAAGTTCCAACATACAAGATTGAGATACAAGTTGTAAGGTTTCCGAAAATTGCATCAGCTGTTTGATAAACTTGTTGTTGATGGTTTGTTGTTAAGGCTTGGGGGGAGTGTAGGAGTTGGGAGTTGGGAAAACAAACATATTGAGAACATTTTTTGTTTTTCAACACTCTTGTTGTTGTTTTAGTTTCTGTTGATTATTTCGTATGGCTTGACTTAAATTAAATAGCGACAGAAAAAGTATTTAATAAAAATGTGTAAACACTCTCTGAAATGAATCCAAGTGAACAATAGAGACAGAGAGCGTAACAGAGAGTTCTCTGTCTGTGTGTGTGAGTGTGTGTGTTTTTATGTGGAGGCCACTTTTGATTTTGCTGTTATGACTTGAGGGGAATTTCGGTTGATATCACATCGTTTAACCATGTTGAGTAAACAAGTTAGCAGTGGCGACAGCATAACAGCAGCAAAGCAGCGGCGATAGCGACAGCAACATCGACAGCAGCAGCAGCGGTGGTAGAACCTCCTGGCAGCTATCGGAAGTGTTTACGTTGTTGCTGCTATTGTTGCTGTTGTAGTCGGCAGAGGCACGAAGTAGTAGTAGCGTGACATGCAGGGACAAAACGAAAATGTGCGCGAGAATTTATGTATGTGTGCGTTTGTATGCGAGTAAGCGCGATGGAGCGTATGAGCACCGAGGTATGTGTGAGTGCGATATGAAAACGAGCGAATGCATAAGAAAGGATGATGATGTTAACGATGATGGCGGCAAAGAGAATGATGATAATGACGACGAAGTGGATATGGATGATGATGATATTCGCTGGTGCCAAGCAGAATCATCAATGCGGTTGTCGTTTTTGAATTTGCTTGTTTGTGTGTGTTCGTGTGTGTGCGGTGGTGCTGTGAATGTGCGAAGGACTTTTGTCACGCTACTGCTGGTTGCTTGCTATTCTCATGCTTAATGCTTTGTTTTAGTTTCTCTGTTTCTTGTTGTTGCTGGTATTTGATTGCCAATGTATTTTTGGTTGGCTGGTTGATGATGATTGTTGTTGTTGTTGTTGCTGTTGAATTTTGTGCAAAAATTGTTCATCAATATGATGATTTGCCTGAGTTTGTCATCATCATCATCATCATCACCACAGTCATCAATGGCACCGAGTGTTATCATTGTTATTTTGGATGAGAGAGTGAATGGCGACACTCACTGCATTTGGATATTTACAGCGCCACCACTATCACCGCATAAGGTGCAATTCCTTTGTGATTTGTGGTCCGTACAGGGTGATTGTTCTCGGGCACAAAATGTGTTCAGTTGACCGATTTTCAATTCTGTTTTCATCACGTTTAGAGTGGAGTGAAATTTCATGCCGACTACTCAAGAAGTTTTAATTGTGTGTAGCAGTTGGAGAGATATCTAAGAAGTCATAAGATCTAATATGTGATCTTCTATTTGGCCCAAAGTAGCCTACAGAAAAGTATTCCCATAAAAGAGTGGATATTTAGAGGTTTATCAAACGGTAATCATCATAAGATCCCAAATAATCATATAATAAACCGTGGTTAATTTTTGAAAAAGGTGCAACCACTAATTTTTTTCGTTATTCACGTTGACGTACATCTCTCCCTGCTCATTTGGAGCACGCAATTTAATTTCTCCACGTGTTGTTGGGTCACCCGGTGACGATTCTACTACTATGGCTTAATATACTTAATATATGTACTTTAGAACCAAATCTTATTCTTTTTGTTGTTATATAGGATAAATGCAATAACAAAAACAGCTGAACAGGTTTCACTTGTTTCTATATAGTTTTGTAATATTTTTTTCGGTGATACTCTGCGCTACTCAACGTACCCAATGGGTTGTCACTGATGCTGGAAGCTGATGGTGGATCAGCAGAAGAATGAGAGAATACATTGGTGTGTACAAATGTTGTTCTGGTGATGTTCCGTTTTTTGCTTAAATTATATTTTAATGCTGTAAATTGTTGAACTCATTCCTTGTGCCCTTTGCGCATGGTGCTGTCACTGCTCTTGCTTTTTTGTTAACGTTGTAGCGATGTAAAGCATATCGTTTTCGCGCTATCATATTCTCTCACTTTTTGTGTGAATTTTTTTGTTTTTTCTGTATAGGCGCATATGTCACAGTATTGGTTTTTCTATTGACTTTCCCATGTGTATTGCAACAAAAAACAATTATAACAACAACTGTAGCACGCACACTGCATTCATCGAAAAATTTCAAAATTAAATTTTGATGTGTTGCATTTTTCTTCAAATTTTGAAGTTTTTAACTTGCATCCCGCAAAATATATACAATTTTAAAATATATTTTTCTTTCTTATAGCAAACACAGACAGAAATCAGACAATTTAAATTTGCCACAGACAAAAAAGCTTTTCCCAAATATTTTGCCTTGCATTGTTAAATTTAACCACGTATCTACAATAATGTTAGGAAAACTTTTTTCTGATTCCTCGGAGAAAAGGGGCAAGGAGAGAGTCCTATGGCTGGAGCTTTTCTCAGCATCGTCATATAGCTAATTGTTTTATCTTATCCGATGTACACCGTACACCGAAATCGGACTATAAATCTTTATCTCAAATGATCTCAACAACTTCTTATCGTAAGGACAAAAAAAAAATGAGAGTAGGCATTATTTTCTCTGCCAGTCTAAAGTAACGTAGGCAAACAATCAGATGACCACAAAATTAGTTAACTGGTTTATATTTTATCTAGCTACTAAGATTAGTTTTTGAGTTATTTTTTGAGAATGGTCACTTTTAATTTGAATGTTCTTCTATAAATTTCATACAGTTAGTTACATGCAGATTACTTGGCTTATTTTTCGTTTTTGGTACTGTCGAAATGTATTAGAATTAAAGCTATAAAACCATATCATTTTTATGATATAGTGTGAGAACTCCAGAATTATTTATTTATTTATTTCTTTATTTTGAGTCTAACGGATACAAATCCTTTCTGACTAGATGACAATGAAATATGTAAAACGTAGAAAACTATAAATACAATTAATGACTAAGGAGTAAATTGCATCAATATACATCTTAAAACTATTTCTATTCAATGAAAAATCAATATTATTATATTTAGAAATCCTATTAAATTCAAGTAAAGCCCTAGTAATAGGAGCATTCCTTAAATAATTAGTTTTTTGAATACTGACATGAAATAGTGCATTAACCCTTAAAGATTTAAACGGAACATTTAACCCAATTTGACCAAGTAAGACTGAACAATCAATATTTGCACAAAGTGTGTCATAAATAAACATAACAGATTGAATGATCCTTCTATTTTCGAGAGACTTAAAATTATGAGTTGACAACGAGCAATGTATGGAGGAATTGGATCAACAAAACGTAAAGGTTGAAGAGCAAAGTGAAGAAACTTCCTTTGTACTCTTTCAATACGAGTTGAGTGAACATTATAGTATGGACTCCAAATGAATGAAGCATAGGATTTTAGCCATAGTAGAAAGCTTGAATGGAATCCTAACCGTTCCAACTTCATTATTAAAATACTATGATTAACTGTGTCAAACGCCTTCGAGAAATCAGTATATATTGTATCTAGTTGGCATCCGTCATTAAATGAAGACATACAGAATTCTGAAAAAACAGCGAGATTAGTCACTGTTGGTCTTCCAGGAACAAAGCCATGCTGGCAAGGGCAAATAATACTCTTGACTACGAAAAATAATTTTTTTTTAACTACTATTTCGAAGAGTTTAGACATTGTAGATAATTTTGATATCGGTCTGTAATTGCGAACATCATTTTTGTTACCAGATTTAAAAATGGGATTTATATGCGCTATCTTCCATTTATCAACAAAAACACCAGATATTAGTGAGTTATTAAAAATTAAGGAAATCGGATAACAGATGGCTGACAGGCATTTTTTGAGTATAAAGGCTGATAGTCCATCAGAGTCAATTTTCTTAGAAAACTTAAGATCCAGAATGCCTTGCAAAATATCAACCTCTGTTAACAAAAGTGAACCAGAATCCAAAGAGCAATTAACATCTGTAAACGAAGGAGGATTATTATTATCAAAATCATTAGAAAAATTAGATTTAGTAATGGAGGTGAAAGAAACTTCCATTTAAGTAACGTTTATTATAATGGCATAATTTAAAAACGATTAACATTTCAGTTGCCACAAAGAAAAATTATGCTCTTATGATTCTGAAGATTGTAAAACGAATTGTGAACACATTTTACGACTTCAATAAGAACTACTGAATAAGATATATATTTTATATACCTAAACATTTTAGATATCGATACAAAATTTTGTGCTTTCTAATAAAAAAAAAAAAAAATGCATATTAATAACAAGTCAACAAAACGAGAAATAAATGTACAACAACAATAATTGCATTAATACAATATGTTAAAAAAATGTGTGCATACCAAAATGCTCTTTCTTCTTCTTCTACTTACTTTTCTTTTTATGCCTCCCACTATGAAATACCAAGCAATCAAACACATAAGCAAAGTACAACCATCAGGTTAAAAAGAAAACCAGTTGCATACCAAACAAAAAACAAAGTTATATTAAAATATGACAACAACATCGAAACAACAAAATCATCGCAGTCAATGCAACTATGCACAGCTCTAGCTCAAATAGAGCAGCAATATTGCATTTGGGAATTATTTTTGTATATTTTTTTTAAATCATAAAGCAAGAACAAAAAAAGGAACGCATAAAAAGCGCAAACAAATTTATTAAAATGTGGAGAAGTAACAGCAACAACACACAAAAATGCATATAAAAGCTTCAGAGGACCTAATGTGGGAGATCGAGTGTGGGGCGGGAGAAAGGGAGTGAGAGAAAACATGGACTACATGTGCATAGATGGATGGATACATTTTTATTAATACAATTCGAATGCAAATGCGCACAGAACAAAACAAAACAAAACACATTTTGGATTAAGAGTCAAAATGCAATTCACATAAAATCACAGAGTGTAATAAAAGCAAGCAACAGCAACAGCAACAACAACAATGAGAGCAACCAACTATGAATATGGGCAACAATAACAACATATATGTATATGTATAAACAACATAAACTTCAACTCAGCTTGTGTAAATGTTTTGTGTTGCATGCAACAGCAGCAGAAGCAAGTGTGTCCCCACAATAAAAGCGCAGCATACGTTTTACCTCATGCAGTGCGGCGGGCGGGGACTGGCAGGCGAACAAGCAGACCGGGAGAAAGAAAGAGAGACAGTCGACTGAATGGACCAACAGACCAACAGGAAGGAGAGATATGAAACGCATATTGCGTACTAACTGAATGCGTGATAATTGTGAAATATTCACAAATACATGTGCACATGGATGCAGTATGTGCGTGTGTGTTTGTGTGTGTGTTTTAGTGTGTGCTGCTTGTGGCTTTGGTATGCTTAACTGTTTAATTTACAACAAAATAAAACATACGACGAAGGAGCGGGAGTGAGAGCGAGTTATATTTACAGTCATTGACATAAATACAGCAACAAATAACAAAAGTAACAACAACAATAGCAGGCAGTAGCGAATTTAGTTAAACCGAAAACAAAAAACAAAAAAATATATAAAAAATGAGTTAAAAGCAAATAAGGCTCACACAACAACAGCAGAAAGAAGAAACATCAACCAAAAATAACAAAAAGTTATAAGCATTTTTTATATTAATAATTTCTTGTTTATTTTTTTTTTTTTGCATATAATACAAAAGAAGCACACAGAAACAAAAAAGAGTGGCAAATCATAAAATGACCAACATCTCTGCTGTTGCCATCGCTGCTGGAACGTAATAAATGAACGTCGTTGCCGACACTGTCGCTGTACTTAAAAGACGGACAACCAGCCAGCCAGCCAGCCAACCAAACCAACGTCAACGAACTGATGGGACAACGACGACGACGGTGACGGGGTCATAAATGTGCAAAAAGCAAAACAAAATCGAAAGAGAAAAAAAATAAAAAAAAATATACTAAAAGTACAAAAATGAAATAAATCGAAAAAACGCTTCGCTTAAGGCGCAAACATTTGTAATGTTGGGGCTAGCAGGAAATTTATGCATTGATGACGACTGCATTAGTAAGTTTGAATGGTGAAACAACTATGCCATCAGATTTGTAGAGAGAATCAGACCTCTAAAAACATTCGCCAACTTTCAATAATTTATTATATTTAAATTGCTGACTCCTTTTCCGTCCATACATAAATTTTTGATGCCTACTCCGCAGCCTTGATTGTCGCTATCACCTTAAAAATTACAAGACTTTGGCTCTTTTAGTATTTTTTAATAATTCAGTTATGCTAACGGATCGTCACATATCGTAACGTTGCAACTGCCGCGCATAAATGTATGTTAAGGCAGTTCATCCAAGTTATTGAAACCGTGAACGTTCATAATTTAACTTTTAAGTTCCTTACGTTACATTTCTCCATCAATATTGGTTGCCATTCTCTTTCGAATGCTTAATGGTTGCATTGCTCAGGCAGCCTTGTGTCATTAAAAGTTAGTAGTAACTCATTAAAAGTTAATCTCCGAATATAGTTCCGCATGCTGAGATGGTAAGTAAGTCAACTACTGCTAGGACAAACCCAGATGAACGCTCGGATCAGGCAAAAAGTAAAATTGGGTTAAGTACATTTTTATTTATATCATTGGCTGGAAAATAGAATACTTTTTTCGCATTAGGTATATAACTGAGAAGAGACCTCTTTTCCTAAATAAATGGATAAACTGGTAAGTGGATAATGAATAAGGTTCAGAAAAAAAATATATATAGTGTATATAAATAAATTCGACTTATTTCATTGCATTTTTACCCAAAGGTAGATAAGGGGCCGTTCACAGATATGATGAGATATTGAAAAAACTACAATATCTCACAAAATGATCCATAAAAAAATTTTAGCCATGATTTTCGAATTCAGCGGGAGAAAATTCATTTTATAAACTAGTGAATTTTTGAAGTCATCTGTATTCGATAGTATAAAATCGACGTAACGTAACGCCAGCGGTTGCTGGCCTCCCCCCATCTCCCTCGTAACAAATCGTCAGATCACTCTCCCCCTCCCGCGTTACATAATATGTGAACGGCCCATAAAAAGTGAATGCATGGAAAATAAGTATTTGCTATTAACGAGTTTTAAACTTATGCTAATGTAAAATGCTACAACATATTCAGAGTTAAAACGGTTTCAGAAGAATCCAATCAAGCCCAAGCGCTTCAAAATCATCTCAATCTCAATGGGCTGCAACAGGAAAAGTGAAATGGATACCCACGACTTGCAAAATAACAGTCGGTGGCATTCTACTTATAATTAGTTACACATCTCTACAAATTTCCTACTTGGTGCACGTTCATTCAACAACACACAAAACGCTAAAAAGTGACAAAATTGTACAAAAATATATTTATTTTATAAAAATTCCATTACTATATATGCGAATGAACGAACGAACGAACGAAAAGAAGAAAAAGAGGGACCCAAAGAGAAAGGATGATGAAAAAAATTGTATTTAACGAAAAAATAAATGAAAAATAGAATTAAAATAAAGTAAGAAAAAAAAAAAATAAAAATAAAGGAATGGAAAAATTAAAGCAAAAAAAAAAAAAAATTGAATTGTACGGGTACAACAATTGCTGTATTAAAGCAAAAAATGTAACGAGTAGACGAGGGACAGTAAGAGAGTGAGAGGAGCAAAACAGTAGTGACAGTGTGTGAGTGAATAAAAGCGGATATTGAGAGTATGGGGTTTTATGAATGTATATGGGGGATAGGGAGAAGTCACAAAATGGGAGCAAGTAGCATGAGATTGGGAGAAATGTTAATTTTATGAGTATTTGCAAGAAATACGTTTTGCACAAGAGACCGGGAGAGAGAGAGTGAGTGAGTTGGCAAAATAGTAAGAGGTGAATGTGTTTGGATTTTGTGTTGTTGCAGTGTTATTGTAGTTGATATCTTTTAACTTGGCTTTTTCTCTACATATGATATACATATTGTATTTGTATGTTAACACTTTAAACGAGTGTTTACTCTCGATATTATCTTTGCAAAGCGTAACATTTCATTGTCTTAATTTGCGAGTGACTTCTGTGCTCAATTGTTCTGGTTCTTGCTGTTGCTTTTGTTGCAAACATAATCGATGTCAAATTGTTTTTGTAGTAGTTGTTGGAGCGGGCATAATTTAGCATTGCAGTTTTCAGATATAAATGCTCTAATTTTAAATAGTGTAACTGAATATATTATAAATTTTGTATCTTGCTGGTATACAGTATTTAAGTTTGAGGTACGTGTAACATATAAAAAATATAAAGAAATGTATTATTTGCAAAAAAAAAAATAGATTTAATTTAGATTTTTATAGGGTTTATTGTCAAATATTCTTGAAAATGTTCCATAAAATTTTTTAGTAAATATTTATGTGTTTAACTGCTATACTTAATTTATTCCGAGTCTTACAATCTTCAATATATCGAATAGTTGGACAGCCATAGATGAAATACTATTTGAAGTTACCCATGGCGCATAACGTGGAGGCGATACATCTTTCCAAATCAACTCAAGTCTACCATTTGATCTGCAGGGATTTTAACTCACTATACTACCGAGACAAACAACAATGTCTTACAACCTACAGTACGGAGGGAATCGCAATGCTAAATGAATATAAAATTTGTTCAAATCCTCAATTCAACTCAAGCTGCACAGAGAACTAACTCAAACCACATCATCCTCCTTAAAACTTTTGATGAACTTACAACAAAATGATTTAGATGCTAAATCTCCTTGAACGAATAGAACTTTATCTTCTCAGCAACTTGACAAAAATCATCTTCCTAGATTAATCTGGATTAGATTAAATCGTATTCGGGAGAAACACACATCTCATTTGCTTGCAGGGATGTCGTTACTTGGCGTGGAAAGCATTCACTACTTGAAATACGTAAATTTGTTGGTCCTCAATAATGCGAGCCGCCAGACCCAAATCATCTTTATCAGGTTCAGAAATCATTATTTATTATTAAGTGTTTTGTAAATTATTTATAATTTTAAATGCTATACGATAAAATAGGCTAAAGAGAAAAACTAATAGTTTTGTCACCACTGAACTCAAACTTAAATCAAAGATATTTCAAGATATTAATGCCTTGCTTTAAAAACTGCTAAATTTCCTTCTTTTCCAATAATATGTCTGAAATATAAATACAAAAATTTCAATTAATCTGTGATTTCACATTCCATACACCACAATAACAACAAAAAACAAATAACTATCTCTAGCAACATTTTTGCATTTCATTATCGGTCGAATTGACAAAAAGGACATTTACGCGTTTGCGCATTTACATAAAATTTACGCCGCTACGCTTTGCTTTTGAGCGTTTTTTAATCGCAACGTATCGCACTTTTGGTGTGTAAAGCGTGAGCATAAATGCGATATTAAATTGTGAAACTAGCACGAAATACGAAATGCGCGCTGATATAAATGCCATTAAACAGCAACAGCGAGAAAAAAACGTTAATTAGCAACGGCTGCAAGAAAATTAAAAGCGAAGCAAATGACAGCACAGCAGCAGGAAGAACCTGTTGCCAATTAAAAACAACAACAACAACAATAACAATAACAACAACGCAATGACGTCAGTTGAAATTGTAGTTCAGCAGTAGCAACTGTTGGCGCTGGCGCTGTTTGCTTACAATGAAATCGCGTGTGTTCGGCAGCAGTAGCCGCAGCAGCAATAACAACAATTATGAAAACAGCTGCTGATGATGTTGTTGCTACTACTACTACGACAACTATTGGTGTAGTTGATGTTGTTATCACTGTTGTAGTTTCATGTTTTACAGTAGTTCTTGCTATCCTCTCTTCTTCTTCTTCTGCGAACTCCCTGCTCATTCTCCCCTCTCTCGTTCTTCATTATTCATTTTTTTCCGCAGTTAATTATCGATGACAATTGCTGCTGACAAACTGTCATAAATGACAGATTATTATAGATTAATTTTATGGATGGTATTTTATACATAAGAATGCGTGTGTGATATTTTTCTGCTAGTTTGTCAGTTTTTTTTCGACGGTATTTGGTTGGCTGTTGTTGTTTGTCGCTGTTTTATTTGCGATGCGCACGCGCGCACATGCGTCGTGCGATGCGACAAATGCATTGACAATGTGTGAAAATGTCATTTGCGGCATGGTGCGGCGCTTGTGCACCAGCAGCAGCAGCAACAGTAATTTTTTGCTCGACTATTTGCTGTTCGTCTCTGTGTAATTAGTGTGGGCTGGGTGCTAAAATACGAAAAAATGTAAGTGCTGTTGACAAGTTGTTTTGCTGCTAGTTTCAGTATTAATCTGTAATTGCTATTCAACTTGTGTGATTTTAGTTAATTATAAATGTTCAATAAATAAATTATCATGTAATAAAAAAAGAGAAATTTATGAAATTTTGAATTATAAGCAATTGAATTTGATGTCATCATTAGAAAGTTTATTAATTCTGAAAAAGTAAATAGTTTCATTAATGTTCATTATTCTAAGCTAAAAATTACAGTAGCACTTTGAGCTAGAACAGCGAACACCAAATTTGTTAACTAAGTTTTTTCAGCACTCTTCAACTTTAGCTACTCCGGAGAGAAACGTCTCTAAAGTATTTCCGTTAGGGCCAGTTTCACTTTTCACTGTGCAACAGGTAAACGCCAAATAGGGGCTCCATTAGTTTTGGGATGCTGATCATGAATCTGTGTACGGATCAATTAGGGAAACAAAAACTTGCTAAAATAATATTAATTTTAATAATTCTTACTTGTTCGGTGCCAGAGAGAAAGTCACGGATTGTGAAATTCTATTCATTTGGACAGTTTACTCCTGCTCAAGCAAACCGAACTTAATGTTTGCCTAATCGTGTTTATAACAATTTATTGGTACTACCTTATGAAAAAAGTAATGAATGAGATCGTTACAAATTTTCTCCACCAAACATTTGGGGGCACTTAAGCAATAGAATTGCCGCACCCCTGCCATTTAAGGGCTACGACTCCAAAAAATGCAGTTTTCATTCATGCTTTGTTTTAATATAATTGATTTGGAAAATTTGTAGAAAATATGAATACAAAATATGTAAAATTTTGACCTATAGTAGTTGTTAGTCCTAAAATAGAGGGGCTGGGATAGCTTTGTTGTTTGGGCATCCCAAGAAAATCGGCCACAAATTTATGATAAGCAATCTAAAATTATAATAGAAAACAAATTTATGATGAAATTTTCTTCGTGGCTCCTAAGTTTTTATGTGATAACACATTTTGACTTTAACCACAATATTTGTGAGTCTTCGACAAAGTGAAAATAGTAAACAGAAAAAACGAGAAAAAATCAATTTAAATTCATAAACTCAAATGTGAAATAAACACAGTCCGTAAAGGATGTTAACACCAGAAATGAAAAATGGTTTTGAGCCAAACTAACTTTGAACTACTCCATCCGCAATTCAAGTGCCTCGATCGAACCGTGAACCAAACTGTTTTGTTATATATATTTTGACCTTTATTTGAGATTTTTTAGCTTCACAATCGAATGATTCGGGTATGACAAAGGACTGCAGGGTCTCTTCCATTTGTGTACAAATTTAAAACACACAACATAAATAAATGCGAAAACCTCGGTCTAGGCCCTTCATGAGTTGTTGGTTGTACCATAAAAAGAAAAAGAAGGGAACTGAACTGAATGTCTATAACTCTAATATACTAAGTAAAATTTTTTTTTATTTCAAATGAGTTGATTTTGTTGTTGTTGTTTTGCTCAACCCTAAATCTCACAATTTAAATTCTAGCAATTCTCTGATGTTTTACATTATATAAATATAACAATGAGGTTGCGAGGCTTACGATAAAGAGCAAGATATAATATATTTATTTTGGAATGAAATACAGTCTTCTCTTGAACTCTCACAGTTTCTGAGATTCTGTACTGGAAAAATGTTTCATTTTGTGTCCAACCCACAATGAAAATATTTACTAGCTAGTCCACTTTCTCATTTCTCTCTACCTCAAAAAGCCTGACTGCAAGGACTATTTCATTTTTCTCGGAATTCTCTTTTTGCTTCCGCTTTCACTGTTTTAACCTAACTTCAACGATCCGAAACTTGCACCAAAATCTGTTAATCCATTCCAATTAACAGATTCACCGTTTAATACCCACTTTTCCACATTCCATAATTAAAATAAATTCTTCCGCACTTCTTCCTCTTACTTACATAGATATAATTGACTCTTGACGACTACGTACGCTCTCCTTTCGTTTGCTTATTCTCACTTGTCATTCTTGTCAAATAATTGTGATTCTTAATCAATTTTGACATTTTTAAATGACATTAATTTGCTAGCGCGCTGCTTTACTTACTTGCAACTACATACAATTTGTACATGCTAACTGTAAGCTGTCAAGTAAATGTTTTGTCTGTCCGTCTGTCGTCTCGCTGTTTGTCTGCTTGTCATTTATGTTGATGTTGATGTTGTTGTTGTTGTTGCCCTTTTGTGGCACTTGTGAACGCCTTCTTTAAAGAAATATTATTATTACTTATTATTACAATCTCTAGCAGCGACATGAGTATGCGTCAAAAGCGTCTTCAGCATGTCAGGATGAGGAGCAAATGAGAGTACATCAGAGTAGTAGATTATTCACTTAATGTTGCGCACTTTTTCTGTTCATTCATTCATTTATACATTTATGCATTCTGCAATTCTTTAGATTATATTATGATTTTTATTTGTTGTTGTTCTTTTATTTTGTTATTGTGCACATATATGAGCATGATTGCGATTGTTACTCTCTCGCAATGTATGCGATTGACTCTCTGCATGTCACTACGTTTCACTTTAACTGTGTTTGAATGTGAGTGTGTATATGTGTGTGACTGTAAATCATTATTTTTGTTAGTGTTTTGACAGGGTGTTGAATGCTTAATATTTAACAATAATTGTGTGAATTGACTCATAAATTAAATTTGAATGAGCTAAAATGTCAGAGAATTTCTGCGTACGTGCGTAATATAAAAAAAAAAAAACACAATAACAAGAATGACAGCAGCAACAACAAAAACAGTAAACATATAATGATGCAGATTAGTTGTACTAGTAGTAGTAATAAAAGCTGTCCGGTGTAGTTCTTGTTGTTTTTGTTGCTCTTGATGATTGGTGGTTTCGTGTTCATGCTGATGATTTCCATGTTGCTGGTGGCGCTCACGCTGTTGTTAGTGTTGATGATGTTGCCGATTACATTCAGCTGATAAAAATAGACGCAAATTTCTGTTGTGATTTGTTGATTTGGGAATATACACTCGCGTATTTTATGTTATTTTTCAGCCATTTCTGTCAATGTGGATTAAAAATTGGATTAAAGTCATCGTCACCTAGTCGCATAATTAAAATGCGAGAATATATGGCAATTTTTTTGCACACTAAATAAAATTTTTTATTTGAATTTTTAATATAAATAAAAATGTAATTGAAATTTTTCAAACCAAAAAATTTTCCATTTCCTTTCTTTATTTTGTTTTAATTTTTCTTCGGTTGCTTTCAATTTCGACCTTAATTTTTTGCATTATTTATCGTCATCAATTCTTTAATTTTCTTTTATTGTCTGCTTTTTTCACCTTTATTTATCTTAGCATCAATTTGCAACATTTTTGCGCTGTTGGTCTTGTTGTTTTTTGTTGCGCTTCTTTGCAAAATTAATTTTAATAATTGATGAATTAAGCATTCTTTTCGCTTGCTTTGGCGTTGCTACAGTGATTTTAATTCAATAATTTAATGCTTTAAAATGGAAATATTTCAATAAAACTTTTTTGTTTTTACTTTTTATATGCACTCGAGTTTTAATATGATATCTTGTACAATTTGTGAGATCTAGGTCATTTAAATTTTTAGTCATTTACAAAAATTTTACTGTAATATCTTGTATAGTTTGTGAGATGTAGTGTTTTAGCAAATAAATTTTTTGGTTACCTGGTTTCATTATCACCCTTTTTCTCCAAATTACATTCACTTTTCTTGGGGCCTCGACCTATCCTTTCAAGTGTGGGGTCCTCCGTCGAAAGAAAAAGCGATAATTCTGATGCCTTGTCATTAAATTTCGTTTCTAAATGTAAAGCAGAAGGGGAAATAGCTGGGGTGTCCTGTGTCTATCGGCAAATTTATTTGCTGGGGTTTGAAGTGACGAAATTCTCAATTCTGTCTTCATCAAAGAAAACTTCTTACTAAAGGTGGCCTTAGGGATATTTAATTAATTGTTTCTGAGTTGCCAGGAAGGCGATTCAATTCCGACTCAATTTGAGGGAATATATATTTCTCTGTATATGTGGATGGAATTCAAGTCACAGCTTTTAAATAGTTTAAACGTAAACTAGATTAAAATTTGTATATCTTTGGTAATAATTTAGAATATTCTCAATGTACTTTCAATATTTCTAACCACTTTTCTGAACTTTTGCACCCACTGTAAATTCTAGGCTATTTATGTATTTATACTTTAATTTTTACTACTTACTACATTACCTTTTTGTAAGGTTCTTTTGTTTGCGATTGTAGCAGGTTGATTTTTTTTCCGAAAATAATTTGTGTGTTAAACAAAAAAAAAGCCATAAATGTTACACCTTGCGAAAAAATGTTGGTAATAAATATTTAGTTGTAATTATATGCTTCTGTGTAGCTAAAGTACAGAATGAGGGTGCAAAGTTCCACTTGGCGCTTTTGTATTTCAATTATTATCTGGCAATAAGAATTTTCTGAAGAAGTTTTTACTTCGGAGTAATGAAGTTGAGTTGCATATTTATTGCTGGCATTTCAATACGATACGTTTGTGTAATAACTAACTTGGGAATGCTGAAATTGGTTAAAGTAACGCTGTTGAGTTTATTGAATTTTTAGAAAGGTTTGAGTTTATTATTTCAAACTGAAAGAAGCTACAAATATCTTAACATTGTTAATTACATTTTGTGGAAATTCCAATGATATTTTTCATTACTTATTAACATCAATAATATTTGGCTTAAATTTACTTCATGACCCGTTGACCTTCTCTAGTTAAAATATTAACCACCTTTTCACCCTTTAACTCTCTCTCATTAAAATAATATTAATTCAAAGTAAACAAAAAAGCGCAAAAAGGCATACAAAATTCCGTCAATATTTTTGCAAAAAAAACAAAAAAAAACAAATACATTTAATATTAATTATTACCTTTGCGTAGCTGTGTTTTTCTCAGTTTTTCGTGTTGTTAAATTAAGTTAAATTGAGTTATTAAACAGTGAACCGCCAAAAAAAAAAACGTATTAATTTTCATCTTAATTATGGATGTCTGAAACCACAAAAACAAGAAACGCCGAAATTTTGCAATACAAATTAAAAAAAGTTTAAAAATACAATACTAAACAAAAACAAAAAAACCAACAACAAACATTAATTACACTTGAAAAATATGAACGAAAACGAGAAACTGAAACTAAATGAGTTAATTACGAGACAGCGTTAATTTATTTTGAATGTAAACAATGCACACACAGACAAAGCCCTGAAGATAATGACAGCAAAAAGTCAGCACAAATTGACATTTACAATTGAGCTGTCAATTTACGTATGTATAATAAAAAAGCGATCATGCAATGCGATCATGTGGGTGAGTGAGTTAAGGATAGACGGTGGGGTGAATGAAAAAGCGAGAGTGAAAAGCCTAATGAAATTGGAAGATGGAAAAGCAAAGTTAGTGTCGACATAACTTGATATTTTTCAATCTCGATATTAACTATAAATAATGCCGACATTATTTCGTTTATTCGTCAGTCTGATAGAGTTTATTTGAAAACTGATTTAGAATTGAAAGATAACATTTTTTTCAGATTGTCATTTATTTTGAATGCTTCTTTAACAAGAGACCCGTTAAAAATGTGCAAATTCTTGATAAGGGGTTGGGCCCAAAGGCATCTCCTTCCATAAATCTGGAGTCAAGTATGCGTAAGTCTTAGCAATGGCGGCATAAGTAGCCTTGGCAAAGTTACCCAAGGTACCGGTTGAACCACGAGCCGATGTATAGCAATCCTCAATACCAGCCATCGTAAGCAATTTCTTTGGAACGGGAGCCGAAACGATCCCAGTACCACGGGGAGCTGGAATCAAACGCACCGATACGGAACCGCACTTGCCAGTAACCTTGCATGGTACTGTATGAGGTTTACCGATTTTATTACCCCAGTAACCACGACGTACTGGTACAACAGAAAGCTTGGCCAAGATGATGGCACCACGAATAGCGGTGGCAACTTCCTTGCTGCACTTAACACCCAAACCAATATGACCATTGTTGTCACCAATTGCTACGAAAGCCTTGAAACGAGTACGTTGACCAGCACGAGTTTGCTTCTGAACAGGCATGATTTTCAAAACATCATCCCGCAAAGCTCAGCCCAAGAAGAAATCAATGATTTCGAACTCTTTGATGGGCAACGAATATAGATAAATTTCTTCAAGTGAATGAATTTTGCCATCGCGTACCAAACGGCCCAATTTAGATACTGGGATCCACTCCTTCGAGTCTTCCTTGCCACCACGTCCACGACCGCGTCCACGGCCGCGTCCGCGACCACGACCACCACGAGAACCAAAACCTCCACGGAAACCACCACGGGCAGGAGCTGCGTCCGCCATTATGTATTTGAAGTAATATCGGTGACAGTAAAAACCGAATCTATAAAGTTTTAACGTTTTAACTTGAAAAGGGATAGAGAGTTTTTTTTTTTTTAATATATTCGTTCTTCATTTCTATCTTCTGTTTATGAAAGTAAAGTACACATAAAGACTAAGGCTATTATAAATCTTCGACCGTACAAAATACAAATCAAAGGGTTGATAAGAAAAAGAAGAAAGAAACATAAATATTTATTTATTTTATTTATTACAGTTTCTTAAGCCTAATTTAAAGAAGAGTTTATAAGAAGGTCTCCAGGACCCCACCGAAGTGGCCTAGATAGGCAGAGGAAAGATTTTTTTATCCATAAAAATGGATATTTCTGATCAGAAATTTAATCGTAATGGTTTCAACTGAATGTGGTCCAAAAACATTTTTGATGAGAGCCGTTGTCATTGTTCGGCGAGTTTAGGGTGGCGGCGAGGTCTGGGTGCAATAGTGCACTTAATTATGTAATGCAATTTTGTGTTCTGCAATATGAAATGCTCGATTTGGGGCGTGTGTGATATTGAAAAGTATGCAGCAAAAATATAGATTTTAAAGTGGATACTTTTACGAAAGGGCTTCCATGATTTTGAGAGCTGAAAGTTTGGCCTTACCTTAAAAGTAAAACAAGTCTATTTTTAAAATAGGAAAGAATCTGCATGATTTCATCAACTCTGTTAGTTTAAGCGGGGCATTTTAGTGGTGCACTGGGATAAAATACCTTAAACTGAAGCGTATGGTAACCATAACACATAAGTTAAAATAGTTTGTCCTGTTTCATCTCTACATACGTAATTACTGTAACAAGTATGTTTTTAACTTATTGGGGAGAATAGGTCCTTTACGAAACTTCTGCAAGTGTGCATCTTCAAATCGTTTTCATTTCCCGCCTTACCCTAGGTATGGTCACAGCTCTTTGTTGGCTTTCCATATTATTATTTTTCGTAGGCAGATGTTATTTGTGGTTAGAATCTGTTGACACATTATTCTTACTTAGTTCATATGTAAATACGGGGCTCTATAAATGTCTCATCCCATTTTCGAGTTCTCACTTTAGTAATTAATTAAAAATGAGCCACAAGAGATTTGCACGCTTTTTCTCAATTTATTCGTTCTTTCTTCCTTTTTGGACACGATTTTTCATTGATGTTTGTCCTCAATCATTGTTTGGCCTCGTCCAAAATGTCCAAGACAAATGGATCTGTACGATTTCTCCGGTCCTGATTGTTGGAGAGTAAAAAATTAAAAAGATTATTAATTGTCATTACTTTGATTCATACCCAATGTTGCGTATATGCATTGTGTATGAAGCAGTTAAGCTAACTTGGACTTAGAACAAATCGTATCGTATCTATTTTCTAATTTTTGGAGACTCTAAAAGAAGAATGTGTCTCCTGTATGTTTGCCTCATTAGTTTCTCAAATCCACTAAAATAAGTTTTAAATAAGGTAAATTGACTTCCAACCAATTTCTTTGATATTCGATATTTAATTGAATACTAAATAATTGTGTTAATTTCTAATTCTAGATTGCTACTCATATCATTTGTTTTTGTTTTTTAGCTATTGCATAGTAATAACTCAGAAATAATAAAATATAAATAGTGTTGAAGAATTGATATCATCACAAGGTCACAAACTAAAAAAAAAAAAAAAAAATATTCAAATTGTTTTAGTTGTTGTTTTTATTCTGGTTTTACACATAAACTCAACGAAAAAATAAAGAATAAAATTATTTATAGCTTAATTATTTAATATTTTATTTATTTATGTATTTATTTGTATACACTTTGCATATGTAGAGATTTGAGATTTCTTTAGCACATCTGGCGAAAATACACAAATGAAAATAAAAAGATTAGAAATTATTTTTATTTTATTTTTCATTTATATTTCTTACTTCTTTCGCGGTTTGTTAATTAACAATTTGTCAAAATGTTTGCCTTGTTGTTAAATTGTTCTTTTGTTATGTTATTAATGCATCTAAAAAAGTCTTTTTTCAGTTGTCTAAATTTTATTAATTACAAGTGTCAGAATGCGAGGCTCATTAGCATTAAGATCACATTACTTATATGGAGCTATTGTTGTGCTGTGTAGTGTAGTTGAGTTCTATAGCTGCTGTTTTGTTTGTTTATAATTGCGGCTTTTTATTTATTATTTATTAAGCATCAAATGATTTTGTAAGTATGTAGGTAGATTAAATAAATACAAATTTATTAATTTTAGATTATAGTAATGTAGGAAATTACAAATTAGTAGCAATATTTTTTTTTTTGTTAATACTGTTGTTGTTGTTTTTGATGATTTGTTGATTTATTCTAAATTATAAATTTATTATTTAAGCACGCAAATTATTTTTATTTTTGTATTTTATGGTTTTTTCAATAATTTTGTTTTGTTTTCGAATTGATTTATTACTTACAATTTGAAACGTAAAATCTTAGGAAATTTCTGTTAAGAAAAATAAATACCTAATAAATAAAGCATATGATAGACTAAAATAATTGATTAATTATTTTATATAAAACCATGGAGAATTCATATATGTATGTAACAATTAACAGCATCTTTTCCCGAGTGGGTTTAAAAGCTTCCGTCTGTAGACATCCGTTCTGTTGGCTAGTCAACGCCCAATGATATAGTAGATAAATTGCCACAGAATGGAACATTAATTTTACTTTTATATTATATAGCAATATTCAGCAATAGTGAGGAATCCATTTTATTTTTGCCACATCCTTAGATACAATCAGACTGAGAAAAATTTAGCTATGGATCTGTTCACGTAAAAATTGTGAAAATAATTGTTAGAGAAAAAAATATAATTGATAGTTTCTGAAAGTAAAATTTTACTTTTACTAGATTTAAGTACTCAAATATTTACAAATTTCAATTTTTGTACCAAATATTAAATAAACTTTATTCCATTTATTTGAATAAAAGCTCAAATTTATTTATAGACTTGCTCATTTATTGTGAAAGAGTTAATTTTGAACAATTAAATTGTTACTGTGTAAAATCAAATAATATATATTTATATATAGCGTTAAAAATAAAACTACATTGTTTTTTATGCTATGGTAAAATGTCATTTGCATAAATATATACTATGTTTTAAAAATACTAACTACAGCATTTATATATTTTTTCATTTTATACATATTAATGGATTGTTTTGTTACATTGATTTGCATTTCCATGTGAATTTTGTTACTTATGATATTTTATGTATATTTTTAGATTTATTTTATTGTTTTTGTTGTCATGTTTTTTCCGTCTAAATAAAGTTGCTATAGCCTATTGTTGTTGTGATATTAATAACAAATAATTTGTATATTTTGAAAAACACAAAACGTTAGACGACATTAAATTATTTCACAGGCACTTGACTAATCAAAATTTAAATAGAAGTGTTCATTGTGATTTATCTAAAGTGAGTACTATAGAAAATATTAATATATTCTATATATAAGTGGATAATAAGAAAGCTAAAAAATGGAATAGAAGTAGAAAAAATACAAATTCCCACTGAGAGACTCAGGTGTGTATTATTATTGTTGACATTATAGTTAGAGTCGACTTCAAATTACATTTTTTCTAAATAAAAATGTATCGAAAACTAGACACTATTTACCCATGATGTCGTTTGTTAGTTCGAATTCAGCCGAGATCTAAAAAAAGTGTTTTTTTTTCATTTGGTTTGTATTCTTTCTGAACTCATGATAAGATATCGGATTTATATTTAAAACTATATTACAATACAGGACAAAATATAGGCAATTTTAATACACATTTGTACTTAAGCCTAATATATATGAGAATACAATATGCCCACATGGAATCATATTGATATCACCTGTTAGTTAGTTTAGTTAAGACGTTTTCAAAAAATTTTTTTTACAAAAATTTTCTATAACCCTATACTTTTGTATTGTATTTTTTTTTCATAGAATGTTATCAGCCGATGTCGTACTTTTCAGTTTAGTTTTTGTTTTGTCAACTTTATGTGTCAAATTGAAACTTTTCCATATTGTAGCTACTGTCGCGACATTTTTTGCTCTCCGGTTTTGTTTTGCTTGTTATTTTGAATTTGCGATTTGCAAATAATTGTGAAACTTAAATGAGTGTTTGCTAATTATGCTTTAGAAAATAAAAAAACAATAATAAAACCAATAAAATTGATATGCGTAAGCGTGTTTAAAGGGACTGGGATTTAGAAATAAAGGCCACGTCTTGGATCCGCTAGTGCCAGCACGTATATGTATGAATTAAAATAAATTAAAAACTAAAGACTTATTTGTTTAGTTTTTTTTTTTAATTGTGCTACATTTGTTGAAATCTTCTCACATTTTCATTTATTTAAATATCATAAATTTATTATAAAAATTTTCAAGTAAGAAACTTATGACATCAAATATGTCACAACATTAAAATAACAGAAAAATCTTACTAATAAATTCCCCACATTATTGTCATACCCATTCGACTCTCTCAATCTTCTGCAGCTTCCCCATCACACTTTGCTACTTTTCTACTGCTACTTTTTCATTTTTCTGTTTTTAGTTTGAAATTATGATAAAATACTTTGACATATTTTTACTGTCACAAAATTATTTATAAAAATTTCAGATTTTCTAAAAATATTACGCTTACAGTGGCTCACATAAAAAATAGGACATTAAGTATGTTGGAAGAATCTACAAGAAGATAATGAAGTATCAGATTTTTTAAGAGCCCCGTATTAAGTACTTTAGAAATGAGGACCACTGAACTAAAAAACTCTGCTTACTGTACTTTATGTACACCAAAATAGAATGAAGATTTTTCCGTATACTATCTGCTAGCTTACCACATTTGGACGTATCTGACGTACCACTGGTGATACGCATACCACAGTTAGAGAAACCCTACTTTAGATCATTAAAATCGCCAATAACGGATACACTGTTACAAAATAATTGAATGAATGATTAGGAAAAGGATAAAATTTCACAATTATGACGCATTATTGATTCCAGATGATATTTTAAACTCCGTACTTAATAACCTTTTGGTGGTAATTAAGAAATGCATCCTTTTTACGATACAATTCAAATCAAATGACTCCTGCCGCTATAAACGAACTTTGCTTTTTTTTTTAGCTCATATGGTTTCTGGCTAACTGTTGCTCGAATATATGTGCGAATCACTGTACATACTTGAATACATATTCATAAAACAATAACAAAAACGATGAAGAAAAGAAGTGACAATAATTAGAAACCTAACAAGACCACAAAAACAACAAAAATTGTATACAAATTCAACTCAACTTAAATGAAATCAGGGAAAATAAGCTCACGTCAAAACAAAAAAACAAGAAAAAAAAAAAAAAAATTAAAAAAGAAAAAAACAAAAAACAGAAAAATTCAAAAATGTCTTAAGTAAAATTAAAGAACAACAAAAGAGAAAATAATAGGTATATTAATATTAAAGTTGCTCACACAGTTTTGTGTGTTTGATTTTGTTTTGCCTTTTGTTTGATGGCAATATTAATTGTTGGTTATTAACAATTTCACAGGTTCTTAACAAATTTATAAATGTTTCGTTTATTTTCGAATTTTTGTTGTTTTGACAAACGCAGGCAGCATTTGATGACTAAGTGAGTGGAGGCAAGGGCAGGCGCGGTAAACTGAAGTGGCGGGCATTGTATGTGGCAGTAGAGGGTGTACACACATGTGTGACAAGCCAATATGACAGCTTGCTAGGCTAGTGTATAATAATATTAAGAAAACAAAATCTGAGGCTTGTGTTTTTGTGATTGGCAACGACCTCATTTTTTTGTTACTAAATTTTGTTTTTGCTTTTATTTATTTTAGTTAATTATAAGTGTATGTAGCTATGATTTTTTTTTTTGTTTAACAATGAAAATATTTAAATGATCAGAAATTAGAGTCATTTTTAATAATTAAGTTATATATGAATTTTTTTTTACGTTTGATGTTTTTGTTTTTATTCATCATCTCCATTTGCAGCAGCTGCTTCCAGAAGAAAGAAAGTTTTATTTATTGCAGGAATTAGTAAAGAGAAATGGAATTTCATTTATTTATTAATATTTAATAATTGTGCTTTTGAAATCTTTAGGTAAAAATGCGGGTATTTTTGGGAATCTAAAATTTTCAATTTCTATGTCATTATAAATCAGGGACTTATGGTCTCCGGTTAATGAGCGAAAACTGAAACTCTGACCTATATCTTTATTTAAAGAGTGAAAAGCATAACTTTCAGACTAATCATTAAATTCTAAGAGTAGAATGGATGCAATTGCCGTTGGCATAAACCTAAAATGATTAGAATTATATTTAATAAAGTTCGTCTTTAATTTGCTCTGACATCTAACTTGATCTAAAACAGTGGTTCTCAAGCGGTGGGGCGCGCCTCCCTAGGGGGGCATAGATAGATTTGAAGAGAGTCGCGATAACGTAATGTAATGTATTGTAATCATAATATTTAGTTTTTAATAAAATAATTTCTCTTATATTATATATTATGCTCTAAAATATGCAATTTTTAGGTTCACATTTTAAATTTCCGACTAACCGTGAAAATATTTATTAAAAAAAATTTAATCGAATGTGAAATACCATTTTTTATGTTAAAATATTAGTTATTTGTATAGTTTTGTGATAAAATATTAATACGAGTTCGTATTTTTAATTATAAAATTATCATTATTCACTTAAAATAATTTTAGATAGAAAAATATCTGCATTTGAAACTATCTAACTTATCGTCATTCTTGACTCCTTCTTTTCCAACAGTTTTTTTTTTTGGTGGGTTTTTTTTTTTTGCCTTTTACACCAACTTTGACATTTAGAATCACTTCAGAGAATGTATCTTGATTCGATTTATTAATTAATTGGTTAGTTTTTGCTAGCGATATTACAACTACAACCTCACTAAAACTTCACCATCCTTGTTTTCCTCCCGAGAAACTCTTCAACCACTAGATAAGTTTACTAGTATAGTTTATCCTTAAAACGGACTAGCCAGAGTCTCCTCCAAAGTAGCCAGCAACTAGATATTTTCCCAGGCGGGTATGAGGGAGGCGCGGGATTGGCACTAATTGGAAGAGGGGAGCGCAGGACGAAAACAGTTGAGAACCGCTGATCTAAAATAAGTATCATCCTGCTAGCATTAATACAAACTGAGATTTAGACTGTCGGTTTTAAACTGGGTTAATAATTAATATTTTATACGTGTAATGAAATAGTAGAAGAATCGTCTATTGGACAATCTCTTTGACAATTTTATGGAATTTTTTATAATTTTTAACTTGTCGTCCAAGCTTCATAAAAAAATCAAGTAACTGGAAAAATGTTTTAAAGGATTTTACATGGCGATTATACTTGAAGCTTAAATAGTTTTAAAAAAGTAAGCATGTTGAATTTTCGACTAAGAGAATAGCAGTTTTAGACACGCCTTTATCCTAAATAATATATTAAAACAAGAGACCAGAAGAAAAGCAGACTCAGTATTCTTCAAGTGATAGTAGAAACAAACATCTCATCCTCTCTATCCAGCAGATAAAAGTAGAATAAAGTGACTATAACCAGCAACAATCTTCAATAGTACATTGACGGTTTCAAGATAATGGAGGGCATTGGATCTGGGGTCTTTTACGATGCACTAAAAACCATGTAATCTTATAAACCCTCTGATTACTGTAGAGCCTTTCATCGCTATTGATAAGGCAGCTTAAGTCATAACAACAAGGACACATTTTTTCGTTCAAGCTACAAAGCATTAGACAATTTGATCATAAGATCCCAAGCATTATTAAGCTGCTTCAAAGCACTAAAGGAAGTAATTAACTATAAATGTGATAATAATTTACTTATATCGTTACCCAGGAGCGGCTGTATAATATTCCAAAATATATCGACACTTCTTGTTAAGAAGTTCCAGCATTTACGAAAATGAAGAAGACCGTCCACTCCTTTTCTGTGAATATCTCAATTTTCGGATCTATAAACTCCGTTTTAGGAGACAGACCTTTCGGAAAACAAGAGAAACTGGCGGGAATTCCGCTAACATACCTAATAAGGTTCATCCAAATGGTTCAAGATGGATACAAAAGTGCACAACTGATCATGGCACCACATATTGGAGCATTTTAATGGATAAATTTTTGGGATAAGACTACTTCTTGCCAGTTAAAGTTTCAGGATGTTCAAATTTAGAATTTCTCCAAATGTGTGTGCCTTTTATGCACCTGACATTTTAACCCTAAGCTAATTCAAGTAAACTGTTCGTTTCAAACCTTTCTAAAATTGCACGTAAAACTATGCACAAAATGAAGCGGTGCATTTAGAAAAGAACCTAAACTTAAATTCTTTCACTTTATTTTTATGACAGTGTGGCGGGAAAAGCCAGGAAGAAAAGAAATAAAAAAAATTCTTTGCAAACTATGTCAAATGTGTTGAACATTTTTGCATAATTTATTAGTAAAAAAAAAACAACTAAAATAATAAATTTAAAAATGCTTAACATACAGAACTTTTACGAGCATATTTCCATTAAAGAAAACAAAAAACAAAAACCAGAAGAAAGAACAGAGTGAATTTACTAAATTTATATGAAAAAAAGAAGCAGCAAAAAACAAATCAGTGTAAAAATGTTTAAAAACATTCCTACGATGTATTCTAAATTTACACTCGAACACAAAATTATTTATGCGTTTCTTAAACTTCAACGGCAACGGCAACACATACCAAAAATATACAACAGCAGCAAATTTGTCACTTTATGCCAATAACAACAAGAAACGATATAAATCTATGCGGATGGACAGATGGGCAGACGGACATATAAATATATAAGCCGTTATATACATATACCTACATGCAGCAGCAAAAATAAAAACAAAACATTTGTTTTATTGTTGGATTGTGTTGCTGCTACCAGCAGCACCAACAACTCAACTGACAGCAACGACCTCAGAGCAAAGTGCGACGAGATGTGCGCACAGATATAAAGTGCGAATGTGAATGCGAGAGTGCGACTATCTTTCAGCTATACATTGTACCTACATTGAGCATGTAGATATGTAGATTTCTATAGATATTCAAGTGAAATACGTCAATTTTTGATGGTCACAAAATATTTTTTTTTTTTTTTTTTGTTGCTTCTTTTGTTTTTTCTTCAATATAAAAATTAAATACTGCGATTTATTTTGGGTTTTGCCTACGAAATTTGTTGTTGTTGTTGTTGTTATTGTTGTATATACAATTCAATGAAACTGCCAAAAAGAATTCTTAAATACTGACATCATTGAATTGAAATATGAAATGAAATCAAATGAAATAGGAAGTTAATATTTTGCAGCTTTAGCGAGTGGAAATAAAACTATTATTATTTTTTCTTTTTCGTCGATGTTGTTGTTCGACATTCAAGTGCGATTTGCTACACTTTCTAAATAAATCAATAGGATAAACAAATAATAAATTTGTAGTACATATTTACAACAAAAAATATACTAATCGTAAAATTATTACTAATGTACAGGCACTCACTCACACATGCAGACACACAAAGAAAAGCGCCAAAGAAATAATAAATTTATTATGAATTGAATACTTTATTTCAATATTGTAAATAAGGAGTATATAAGTACATACTTACGTATGTACGTATGTATCTATGAAAATAGTATTAGTATGAGTAGTAGTAGTAGTAGTCGTAGGAGAGAAGAAAACAAATTGTATTAAAAGTATGTAGTAAATAGTAGTGAAGAAACAAAAGTAATAATGTAGTTGCTGTAGTAAAACTGGCACAAGGCCAGACCGAAATACAATTTTGACATTTCGTTTTGTTTTGCTTTGAAATTTTTCTGTTTTCAGCTTTTTTTGAGGTCAATTGGGGGAATTTTTACTTGACGGTGTACTACATGCATATTTCGAGTACATATAACACATTATAATAATAAGAACAACTTGACTTGATACTTTTCTTTAATTTTTCTAATTAGATTATAATAAGAACGGCCAGCACAATGATTATGAAGAAATTAAGTATGTAATTGGGTAGCAAGCAGTAAATTATTAGGTACATATTTTTATTTTGACAATTCGACAGTTTACCTTAACAATTCGAAAAGTAAGTGGAAAACTTTGAGGCGAAATTAAAATCAAGCAAGTGGCATCGAATTGAATTGTGGCTCCACAGATACAATATAGACATACGACTTCATATTAGAAAAAACGAAAATATTTTCAAATAAAATTAGAAAAAATTTCACTGATAAAAATAAATGAAAAAATTAAAAATGCTGCAATTTGTTAATGTTCTTCTATTTGTAAACACACTTTAGCCAACATGTTTGCTAATCATTTCAAATCATGATTTTGTTGTTAAACAACATCGATAACAACAACAGCAAAACGATAACTCCGATAAACGAAAAACTTCAAGCACAGTTTTTGCTGCAATAAATCTTTTGAACGGCGGCTGCCCATAAGTCACGTTCTTAAAGCTACAAGCCTCTAACTATTAGACAGATCCACCGCCAAACATCACAGCCAGCCACAATATTCTATGTGAGTATGTTTGCATGTAGCAACAACAACCAATCGTATTAAAAGTTGAAAAGTAGTAAATTAAATGAGAAACTAACATTCGCCAGTTACATACACAATTGTTAAAGAGGCACACGCACACACACACATATACACAAGTCGTATGAAAAAACTTTTATCTTAACATTAATTGAAATTAGACAGGTTAACAAGTTCTAATGTGAAAGATAACAGAATTTGATTAAAACTCATTGATTTTTTCTTTCTTTTGCGGCTAGTAATTTATTCTTCATCGGATGCTGTCAGTTTTTTGTTGTATTTTTGCATGTAGTCGTCATTCAAACAAGCTTCCATAGAAGCAAATAACAAACAGGAGGTGAACAGGATGCATTGAAAATGTTTTGTATAATAGTTTATGTAAAGCATGTTCTCTTGTTTTCAATTACTATTTTTAATTAAATATAGATATTAATATAGTTTTGATCCATTGACTACACAAATTAGGAATTTGGTACACAGTACATGCAAAGATCTCAAGCTATTGAATAACTATTCTTATATAGTTCATTTTTACTGGGTCTATTAATTACTGAGAGAACTTTACTCTCACTCAAAGGAAATCAAAGACTATGATTGGTTAATCGAAAACATCGCTTAGGATGTATTCTCTCTGTACATGATTGCAACTATATGTTAACTAAATGGATTTAACCAAAATAACTATTTGATTGAAACACTCAAAAAACCGCGGAGTAAAAACCACAATTTTTGTTTTTAGCCAAACCAGAAAAGAGTAATCCTTACCACGACGGAGTATATTCAACTCTGATAAGGAGTTATATTAAGAATATAAATTCTTTAAGTAGCTGATAATAAAAAAGTTATACCAACTGCGTAAAGAGTTTAATTAACCACTTGAAATTCTTGAATTAAATGTAAAAATAGTTAGTTGAACTCCGACTAGGAGTTCATCAACACCGCAAAATGTTACCTCAACCTTCAAAAGAGTACAATAAACCACTTGAAATTCTTCAGACTTCTAACTCAGACTAGAATATTGTTCCAACTCTTAAAAGAGTTCGAATAACAAGTTAAAATTCTTGAATCAAAAGTTAAAAAAGTTTGGTGTTTATGTTTTTATTAGTTTTTTATTAATTTATTTTAGTATAAACAAAAATTTAATAAATATTTAAAAACATATATTACAGATGTAGTTGTATGACATTTAAAAATAGTTGATTCTTGTACAGCATATTTTGTTTGGTAACTTATATTTATGTACTGGTGGACTTTCAAACGATGATAATTTAAAAAAAATAAAAAAATTTTAAGTTGACCCAAGTATAAAAAATTGGATATGATTGTCAAATTGCTTTATATCCTGAAAATGTAAATTTTTTGATATGAATTGAATATATTATTTTTATGAAATCGAATATTAACATGAAAATATAAACAAACCAATTTATAATTTTTGTAAATGCTGGTTCTATTCACGCAACTCAAAGAAGAAGATGACGCTGATGTGCCTGGTGATTAGTCGAATTGATCCTTCATCGACTTCAACACACTGGTATTTAGAGCCTTTGAGCAACTAAAAGCGTTAGTTCCAATGTCCTGCAAGATTTACAATATATATTTTTTTAATTATTACACAAAAATGTATTATTTTTAGTTTACATCATTTTTCTTCTTCCAATTTTTCAATGCGTGCTTAAAATCTATTCGTACGCCGAGATATTTTTCAGGAATGATGTTATTTATTTTAAATTTTTCCCAAATGAGCAATTGAAATACCGTACTCTACAAAAAGTTTAGGATATTAAAATAAGTTTTTCTCTTTTTACATTTTTATTATTAATATTTACTTTGGCCCTGTTCATAAACAAAATCAGGCAAACGCCACTCCTTAAGTAGGCCCCTTAGCTCATCAGTTTCTTGACTTTGTTGCGCAAGAGCAAATGAACTACCGCTTTCAGATTCGGCTAATAAAAAACCTTCATTCAACTCTGATAAAAAGTGGTTCACTTCAGAATTCAATATAACCACCGTATAGTTCCCATCGTCCATATTATATAGTGATAAAAAAATTCACAATTATTAACACCAAATTTGATAGGAATTCAAATTTAATATTAATCACATACTTTTTTCACAATGAAATACAGAATTCGAAATGAAAATTTGATTTATTTTAAACTTTCTTTTGGAGTATAGTTAACTCTGTTCAGAGTTAATCTTACATTTTGGGAAAATTGATTTATTTTCAATTTTGTTTCGGAATACAGTTGACTCCGTTCAGAGTTGATCGTACATTTTGTTAAAAGTTGAATTTTATTAAAGAATTTCGGAGTACAGTTAACTCCGTTTAGAGTTAATAGTAGATTTTTATAGAAACTTTGAAAATGAGTTGTATTTATTCAGAAAAAATTGGTTGATTTACCTTACCATTAAATCTGAAAATGGTTAATATAACTGCAGAGTTAATTTGAAATTGCTTTCAGACTTATTCTGACAGTAACAAAAAGTTAATATAACAACAAAAAGAGTTAAATCAACTCAAAAAAACTTCAAACAACTCTTTTCGGTGTTGGTTGCATAAAAGTAGTATTAACTCCGCAAAAATTATATTAATTCACAGAAAATATTGTATTAACTTCGAATATTTTTTAATTGTAATTGAATATATAATTGAATTGTGGTTTTGAGTAAAATAATATTTTCCAAAATGTTCGAAAATTATGTTAGAATTGCAAAATTTTTTAATACTACTTAAAAAAGTGTCCGGCGTGTTTGTTTGACTTGCTCCACTATCATACACTATCATAATAGGAAACAATTTTTTTGTATAAAAAAACATTATGCACACTCATACCTCGATTTACAAGGCTTAGCTTTTGTATAGTTTTAATATTTATTTCTGTTTCATATATTTATTATTTTTAGCCCTTGATAAAATATTCTAAAGTGATATAAAATCCAAAAATGTGCTACATCTTATCTGTAGGAATTTTTATTGATAAATTGAAACTTGCTTCTATTACAACAATTTTTAAAAGAAATAAATGTGTTATTTCAAATTTTAGACTAATTTTTTGTAAGCTCTCTAACATAGTAGTTATTTGAGTCTATTGCTGTAAAAAATATAATATCGCTGTGGAAACTAAATGAAATTAATGTTTTTATTATTTATTATTCTGCTTCTTTAGGAGTTCCACAGCGATGGGTTTAGGGCTCTTTCTTATTTATTTTATTTATTAAGAACATTTCATCTTTTTTTTTACACACTAAATTTCTTTAGTACGCAGATGATCGAGAAATTTTTCTAAGAATTTTTTTATTTAAATGACATAAATATATTACAGTCTGAACTTAATAATGTGTTTAGTTAATGCAAAAAGGTAAACTCTCTTAAAATATTTTTAAGTGTCTTCATGTTTCTTACTTTAAAATTAATAATATACCTTAAATCCTGTTAGTGAAATTGTGGATCTAGGCTTTTTATTTAATAGCAAGTTCTTATTTGTTAATCGCATAAATTATATTTTGTCTAAAGCTTATTCATTGTTAATTTTTATTCATCGTAACTGTAATGATTTATTAACTGTAATGTATTATTATATACTTAATTTGTCAGGTCTAAGTTGGAATATGAAGCATTCTTTTTATTTGATTCATTCTAATCGAATTGATTAACCCTTTCAGGAAAATGTGTACTTTTCGTGGTAGGAAAAAATCGAAATGCTGGTTTTCGTGTTTAGGAGACCCAAATAGTAAAAAAAACTATTCACGAATTTTTACCTGCCCAAGTTTAGCCGTACGCGAGGTATACAAACGAGTACAAAAAAACGTTCAGGGAGTTTTAAAATACACACATCTTTTTATTATTTAGTATTTTTAATAGTTTTTTGAAATTGACGGCACAAAAAAAAAATTGAGGTTGTCTCATAAAAGTCACAATAGTTTCACGGTTTGGTTTGGTTGACATTTAAATCGAAGTCAGGAAAAATGTTCATATTCATGTACACATATGTGTACGAAAATCCTGAGAGGGTCAAGCCTGTTACGCTGCATTTAGACAGCCCGAACGAATGAAGATTCTTTAGCTAAGAAACTGTAGCTAAAAAAAATTTTCGTTCGCACAATCATTTACATCGGCCGAACAAACATCATAAGCCATCTTGTTCGCTCGCTCGGTGTAGGTGGCATAACAGCAACACTGGATTCGCACTAAAAATCGAACTCAGTCTGATCAGCCAGAACGAAGATTTTATCATTCATTCGGCTCAGGCAACCATTTACATCCCCTGAAGCATTTGGTAGCGAACCAGTCAATAATCTACGCCATAAAAATGTATTTGCAATAAAATTACATAAGCCTAATTATGCTTTGAATGAGTCCATTTATAGGGTGCTAATCGAATTTAAATACTAATATAACTTAGTTGTTATTTTTTTTTTTAATTCTAAGATATATTTTCATAATTCTAATGGTTTTGTAATTTAATTGTATTTAAATAATCAAAGATTTGTCCTCTTTTAAGCAATATTTTAACTTTAAAAAAAAAAATCTATTTGGATATAAAAGTCCTTGCCTCATTTTATACGGACATTATGAACATTTCTACGGCTTTTCATTTAATTTTTATATGAGTACAGAGTCTCGTATCGCACAGTTTTTATTAACACAATTTGTTGTAGTACGTATTTACCGTGTAAATCGAGGGATGGGTAATTATTAATATCTTGTTTTCATATTAAAAATACAAATTTATGAAATGAGTATGTGAAATACTAATTTACATTGTCTGTGTATGACAGTGGACTACTTAGTGCTATCTTATTCATTCGTTGTTTTTATTTTTCAAGCGGAGATAAATCAACCTATCAATTCTCAGGTTTTTTGTTTGCATCTTTTTTCCCCTTGTGGGTACTACTCCACTCCTAAGTGCCATCGTTTTAAATTCCATGTTTGATATATAATTTGCTGAAATGTTCAAAACTATTATTAAGACCAATGTTTAGAAACTGTGGAAGGTTCTGAAACTTGCGCATGTTTGTCATAACTTGTTGTGGTTTAACATTTTTGTAGAAGGACTTAAGGTCCGAGTGAATGGCACCATTTTAATATACTTGAAAAGGAATTTTGGTTTCTTTCTTTCTCAAATGATATGGTTATTTGTGATGGGAACTAACGAATAGTTATGACAAAATCATTCACGAGTGTTTGTTTTCGCATGAATGATCGATTTTTTGCTATTTGAGAAATATGCCATAGATTTTTTTCTGTAAGCGAAATGAAGAAGTCATCGTTAATATTTTGCTCTGCAAGCTAGTTCGTATAAATGGATGAATGAAAAAATCATTTCATAGTCAAAATTATACAGTTTTTAATCACTAAGGGTTATGCCTAGGAAAGCGGCAAAGCAAGTGTTTTTTTTAACAAAATTTAATCTTCAAAGCGATGAATTTGTTTGTTAGTCTAAAACCGTTGTTGTTGGGGAATCGTTTTTATTTTTTTTTTCACTTTCGAGACTAACATTTTTAAATAACTGGGGAAGGACGGATAAAAGACTTATAATGTCATGCTTAGCATAAATTAATCGTCTATATTTTATTTTTGATTTTCAGTTAGAAGCTCTTGAATTATCCTTGCAGAATATTTGATAAACGTACAATGTTGAAAAAAGGTATGCATTATATAAGTATAATCACTGATCTGTATGAATTTACATTTGAAGGATCTAAGTTTAGTTTTGGGGCTTTTGAAATCTGACAGTACGAAAAATGGTACTGAATATATACAAGGGATGGATTAAAGTAATTTGGGAAAGTTCTCTGATCATCTTTTCTAATATGAGATCAGAATTTGGAGTACAGAAAAAATATTAAAAACTTAAAAAATTGTTAAGGGCTTCAATTTGTTTTCAACAACTCGAAAAATCGATTTAAGCATTGTTCTTATGTAAGGTTCTTAGCTATTGAATATGGAGAAGTAAAAGTATATGAATGGCTTATGATTTTAGTGTTATAGGGAAACTTTAGGAATTCAGAAAGTCATGTATACTACTTGTTAAAAGAAGAAGAGACTGTAAGCAACATCATGTGACATATTAAATTTTCGACTAACTCTATATTTTTTTTTGGAATGCTCATGCGCCAAACAATATAGCCAGACTCCTTAGTGTCAAGTGTTTCAGTTCCGATTTCGGTTTCGTTCTTCAACATTCATTCGGGTTTCGATTTTTTTTCGATTACGGTTTTAAAGGAAAGTGAAGTTACATTGTTTCATAACATTGAAATTAAAAAAACACATATGTCTCCATCAACCGTCCCACCTCTCCCCCCCCCCCACCTCCCCCCACCTTTGATCGTTTGTCATTCAATTCATGTTATTCAACTCACAACTTATTCATACCATATTTATTTCTTTCTAATAAATTGATTAGTAAATGAAACCTTTAATAAACAATAGTCGGCGGCCTTTTTTTATTTCTTATTATTGCTAAATTTGGTTGCTTTCGGTACAAAGAACTTTAATTTCTTAAAAGCGATTAATAACAATTTATAACATCATAAGAAACTTTATTAGTAAAACGAAAAAAGAACAAAATAAATTTAAGAACATCCAATATTTGAAAGTATTTGATCATACTGTGCAACAATGGAAACAGCAAAAAGTTCAATATAAACAAGTAGAATGTGTTTTTTTTTTGTGTCATATTGGGAAGTTTTTAATGTAAAATGTAAATGACCAACTTAAAAATTACGCAAAAAAAAATAGAAAAAAAAGAATAAAAAATGGGAAAAATGTGTAAAATATGTAAAAAAGAAAAACAGTTAACAGACATACATTCAAATTTGGTGTACTAAACCCCAGATAGATCAACGACCATCAATAAAAAGAAGAAGAAGCAAGTAGCAGCATTAGCAACAATAATCGCAACAACAATAACCGCGTCAGAAAAAATCAATGGGAAAAAAAATAATTTAAATATTTCTCGAAGATCGATGACCCAAAATCGATCGATGAAAAAAAGAGTCTTAAACTGAAATAAAATGAAATAGAAGAGTAACAAAACTTTTTGATGTGCGTACATAAAATAACACTTTACTATCGAACACACACAGAAAGAAGTTAATGTGTTAACGTTTTTTCTTCTTGTTATTGTTTCTGGCATATAACAACAGTAAGAACCAAACAACCAACAACCAACCAAAATTGGAAAGAAGTTTGAGTTTCATTTCGGTCTCCGGTCTTCAGGTTTGTTTCGGTGATGTTTATTTGGCATGATTTTTTGATGTATTGATTTGTTACCTTCGCTATGTTGATTGGGTTCATTCTTGGTGTATTGATTTCAGGTTGCCATGATTTTGCTCCCATAGTCACTCACACACACAGACCTAAACACTCACACACGTAGATATATACAAATATTGTCATTCATTTAAGATTGATTTCTTTTAGGAAAGCATAAAAAACTTTAGTATAATCGTTCGCGTTTCTCAACAAATTTGCATAAATTTCGCAGAAAATGCCAAAATTATTTTTGCGACTTTTCTCTTTTTGCTTGTTTTCAGTTTTTATATTAATTCCAATAAATTTTTTTCATAGCCTGCAGCTAAGTTTTAAACTAGATTTGGTCTTTTTGGCGACTTATGAAAAGTACGTGCGAATTTATATTTATGGTTTATGCTTGAAATGCGAATGTGGTTTTTAATATTCTTGTTCATGGTCAACTTTCACATGGTCTGTGGCAAACAAATTAGGTACAATTTTTTATATCAATATAAATGCCAATACTTTTTACCCAAATATAGTACCAAAATAACACACGAGAGAGTCCAAATCTTTCGACCTGGTATTCGCGATGTCCAGATTCGACTGGTTCGACTTCGAGGCTCAATCTGCAATATGTGGATCTAGCTTAACGTGCAAAAAAAATATTATTGTTTTATTTCAGCTCGTGAAACTAATGATTTTGTTAGCTTCGCATTGTTTTTGTACTGTTTTTTAAATAAAATTTTCTTAAAGTTGTGCATAATAAATAACCAAAATAATTTACTTCATTTAAATTTCTTAAAGAGTCCATCTGATCCAAAATTTTTACGAAATTATATTTTTTCACCTAAATTTTTATATTTCATTCAATACTAAAGTGTGACCTCCTTATTTTAGTTTTTTTTTAGTTATTTAATCATTTTTTTTTGGAATGTACTAAGAATGTAAATAAGGGCATATATTTTCATATGTGACAACTCTAGTCTGGCCTGGTTAAACAAATTATGTGAATTTTAAACAAAATTATTGATCTGGTGTTATTAAAATGGTAAACTAGCAGCTCAAATAAATTGTTATAAAATTTGCCTCTCAACTTTCATCGAATACTGATTTCGACAGATGAAAGAGGAGTGAGAAGAGATTAACAGAGGGAGGGAGGGAGGTAGGATAAGAGCGAACTAGTTAAATTTTTCATTTGTGAATCTTGCTTCAATACAAATCTCTTGAACGCTATGAGCAACAAATTTCCTCGCGATATCTCGAAAACAGTCTGCGCAACAATGTTAAATGTTATCTTCCTGAAATCCTTGGTATTTCTTCTATAAATATACTCAAAAATAAATTTACTAAATTTAAGCACATCTAAATTTAATAATTCAACAACAAATTTATGTGCTTTCAATACAACAAATTTTCAAAGAATCTTTTAAAAACATAAAAACTAAATTATTTTGTTTTTGTCTTTAAATTGCGCAACAAAATATTAACTTCCTTTCGAAAATACAAACAAAAAATCATAAAATAATTTGAAAATTTATAAAAATTAAAAGAATTGTGCAAATATTTTCATGAAAAAAGCACAAAAATAAACAAATCAATGAAATAAACTTAAAAATTACTAAAAATAATATACAAAAAAATAAACAGAAAATATTGAGCATTTTGTTAATAAAAAAATTAATGTGAAATTTTCACTTCCCGTGGCCAACAGCGTAAATACTCCAAAAATAATTATATTTCAACAAGCTTAAATAAATGAAATAAAAAAGCGGAAAATATCGAACCCATGATATATTTACAGAAAAAAAAAACAAATAGAAACAAAGAAGAAGAAGAAGAAGCGGCAGCAACTAAAGAAAAAAATGATGAAGAAGAAAATGTGGAAAATATTTGTGTCCAAAAATAAACGGACATCTGCAAAGTTTTGTTGTATACGAACATTTTTGATTATATCGTAAGTGCTGCAAATATGGCTCCTTACAGGAATCTTTAATCTGCTAAAATGAAATTTGGGGAGATAGTTTACCTTAAACTCAGCGATCAAGCAGCGATAATATTGCCATTTACTTTGATGATTTGTGATTTGAAAAAAGAGTGAAAAAAGTCTATGACAAAATCTTCTCTGCCCATTACTAGGCTTACTGAATTGGGAAAACATTTACGAGAATTTGGTAGAAATTCCGAGACACAAGGACTGGAGGGCTGTTACATATCTTGGAACGCTCAAAGTCGAATGAATCAATCAGTTTGTAAGGAACACATCTGCTAGATTGACTTTAAATGCATCATTTACACTATTGTTTAATGATTTGTTTTTTTTATGTTTTTTTTTTTTAGTTTTTGGTGTTTTGTTGATTTTATTGCTTAAGCATAATGTCGAATTTGTGTTTTTGTATTATTGAATCAATTTTTGTATTTTAGTTGTTGTTTCCTTTAAAATAAAATGATTTCAGTTTTCAACATCATCATGAAAAACTATTTTGGAAAATAGATACGAAGAATACAGACACACACACACACACATATATACATGTGAATATACACGAACTATTTACTTATGTGCTTGAAGGTAATTATAAAACGAAAGAATAAAAAAAAAAAAACTGAATTTGAAATAAAAAGTAGCAATTTTTATTTTCGTATTGAGTTGAGTGAAACATTCAAATATTTTTCGAACGTTTCTCACATTTACAAATTAGGCATTTTTAATGTTCAGGCAAGCAGCAGCCGCAGCGAAATGCCAGCAACAGCACAGCAGCCACCAAGTGAACTGTTGACGATATGGATGGATGGGATGTTGTTGTTGTTGTTTATGCCATTTGCTGCTCATTGCGCTACAACAAGATGAAATTTATATCTCTGGTGCGGTGAAATGCCAAGGAAATATCATCATCATCATCGTTTTTGTTGGCTGTGTGTAACTTATAAATGAAATTATGTATGGGTTTTGGATTGGAAATTGTACAAGACGACAAGCCAACAGGCAACCAAGTACTCAGCATTTATTTTTTTGTAAAATTTTATTACTTTTTTGCTACTTTTTCACCACACTTTTTTGCTGTTTCTGCTACTTATTTATTTTGTCTATCGAAAAGCGCCCATTTATCTATTCATTTATCTGCATGTCTGTCTATATTTCTGTTTGTCTGTCTGTCTGCTCTTTTTTGCTGTGTTGTATGTCTGCTAATTTTCGATTGCTGTATGCGTTTTTGTTTTTGAGCTGTATGTATGTGTGTACTTGTGTGTGTATTTTAAGAATAATTCAATTTGTAAATTATTTTGAGTACAGAAATTTATGTGTGTATAACTTGTAGAGTAGTTGAGTTACATTTGTACATTGCTTTTCTTTGCAAAAATTTATTCAAACCGAGCTGCTTGTCAGATAAATGCTATTGAAATTGTTAATTTTCATAGTTCAGGAGCCAGCAGGAGTGTATTCAAAGACCGTCTGGTTAAGATATCGATGAACGATTTTATTCGATTCCAAATGTGACACACATATAGCATAATTAATTAATGAAGGTGATGTGAGGAGGGGCGAAATATCAGTTTCAAAAATATATATCAACTTAGTCATGAAAAATAAATTTAAATTATTTATTGCAGTTAATTCACACCATAAAATTCACAAGCAAAAAATTGCCTTTATTTGTAGTGGTATGATACTTTGAAATTATAAGATGTAATTCACAGTATTAAAATTAGGTTCGCATACTTTTTTTTGTATAAATTACTCCGTTTAATATCGAGAACCGGTTGCCCACATTGTGACACTGCTCTATTTTAATTTTTCTGCAATTTTTTTTTATTTGATTTTTTTTTTTATTTTATATAATATTTTAATATTTCTCGTGTAATCATAAAAATCCGCTCCTGTGAATAATCACAGCTAACAGTAAACGCTTTAATTGATATTAAAGCAAAGACAGCCAGAAGAGAAATAAATTGCACATGAGAGAGAAGGAAAAGAGAAAGAATAAGAAGAAAAGAAAAAGGAACATAATTCGCAATGAGTTGCATGATGAAATCATAATTTTTCAGTCTAACTACTGCAGACAATTAAGATGAAAATTTCTGGCATGATGAAGCAGGCGGGAAAGATTATGAGGACAATGATGAACATCATGACGATGATGATGATGAGTAGGGATGAACCAGAAAATATCTCCAAAACACACACATACATTTTCTTACTAGGTATTTGAGTGAATTAAGGAAATATATTAAATTTAGATTTAAGAAATTTGTATGTATGTATGTAACTACAAATTTGTGTAAGTGAACATTGTAATAAAAATTACTGTTTGCATAAATTTCCAGTTTTTATTTAATATATTCAAATGTGTTTATGCAAATGACTTCTACTTCTTTTTTCTCGTTTTTATTTCTTCACCTCCACTTTTCCTTTCAACAATAATGAAATGCTTTATTAACCAAATTATTGTAGGGCTCTGTTGTTGCTTTTTGTTTTCATTGCACCTTGCACTCACTATGTACCCGCGCCGCAAATTATGAATGCGTGCAATACTGCAATAAATTTTTTGCATATTAAAATATACGAGTACACAAATAGAAATGTCAGAAATAATGCCACATTCGTTTAAATTACTGTACCTATACATACATATTTACTTACATATGTAATTACATAAATGCACTTTTGCATATACGTATGTAAATTTTAGAATTACATAGTTAGTTTTCATAGTAAAAATTTATTTTCTTGAGCATGAGGAACTTTAAAGCATATTTTATAATTATGAATGATGTAACTACTTTGACTTCAAATTAAGTATGTATATTTGAAAAAAAAACTGCAGTAAAAAATAGTCACATTTCAATAATAGTTGCTTTTTTACATTCTAATTTTATGCAACGACTACGTTGAAATCAAGCGGGCACTAAAAATTCAATAAATTAAGAATACCATATCTTAAGCAAAGTGAGGAACTATGAAAGGAACATATGGTAAGTTTTTTTCTGGTTTCGAATTTGAGAATTATGAAAATGTGGCAACCCTGAATGAGCAAATTATATGAGCAGGAAATCTGAAATTTGCCACATAAGCTCCAAAGTGCTGCTGTGCTCTACTTTTATTTTCTTATCTTCATCATTTGACGATGGCTATAATATATTCGTTCACAGATAACAGCGCCATTTCTCATTTATACTTACCAGAGCTATAAAAGAATGCAATCAATTTAACTGCAATACCTTGAAGTCACAGTTAATAACCGAAAATTCATGATTGCAGTTACTGAATAACATATTTGACTACAGAATAAAAAATGCAGTTGGAAATCTTTTTTGAAGTCGCCGATTTTTTATTCATTTAGAAAAGTCTAAGTTTTTAGAGTCAAGGGTATGCAATGTGTTTTTTGAAATAATGAGACTGCAAATCTTATGACTCCAATGACTGCTTTGAAGTAACCTGAAGTCACTTGGAGTCACTTGAGTAACCTTGAACTCAAATGCAGTCATTTGGAGTCAATTGCAATTTGCAATCAATTGGAGCCACTTGGAGTCTTTTGGAGTCAATTGGGGGTTTGAAGTCGATTGACTCCAATTGATAAAGACTTCAAGTGACTCCAATTGACTTCAAATACCCAATTGACTCCAAATGAATTCAACTGACTCCAATTGACTTCAAATCCCCAATTGACTCTAAATGACTTCAACTGACTCCAATTGACTTAAAAATCCCAATTGACTCCAAAAGACTTCAAGTGACTCCAATTGACTTCAAATTGCAATTGACTCCAAATGAGTGCATTTGATTTAATTTAAGTGACTCCAAGTGACTTCAGGTAACTTCAGGCAGTCATGATTTTGGAGTCATAAGATTTGTAGTCTCATGATTTCAAAAAAACATTGCATACCTTTGACTCTAAAAAATATTTTTCAAAATGAATAACCAATCGGCGACTCCAAAGAAGACTTCCAACAGCATTTTTTATTTTAAAGTCAAATATGTTATTCAATAACTGCAATCAAAAATGATTATTCATTTGTGACTTATATCCTCAATTGATTGCATTCTTTTACAGCTTTGATACTTACACCTATTCACGATCATGATCTAAAATGGATTTTAACTCGTATCTATGGAGTTTCACGAACCCAGTTCTTTAGATCATTGACCAAATGTTGTTTGTGTGATTTATTTCTATCGATACAATATTCTTCAGAAATGGGCTATGCAGTACCAGCCGCTCGTGGTTTCAACAAAGCCACTCGAATCGCTAATAGAATTATTCGGTCAGGGACTAAACAGCATTGAGTGATAATTCCAAAAATCATAACTTAATTCTTAATTCAAATTTGCGGAATGCTTTTTAAATAAATCTTAAGCCACAAGTTTTGTTATTCTCTTACTAAACTATTATTATTTAAACAGTTAGATTTATTTTTAACAGTTACTAAGAAAACCATAACCTTAAACATTATGAGGTTTATTTTTCGTTAATACATACTCAAAACTTATGATATCTATAATTTATTACTTGCCATAACTTCTTCTTCTTGTCATTTTCAAAAAATAAATTTTGTTTTAGACTTTTGTTTATATATAAAACAGAATTGCATTTTATTCTTTTATTCGCAATGAGGGGACACATAATAATTATAGCTGTTATGCATAACTAGAATGTTGCTTAACAGCACTGGGTTATGCCTTAAATACAATTGCGACGGACGGCGGGAAATCCGCTGACGAGTAATGACCAGTTGATCCATTGCTGTCGTAAAATCCGTTTAAGTAAACACAATTGCAACGGATGATGGTAATTAGCTGCCATTTTCTATTTACATAGTAGGAAATTATTATTTAAGGGGTTATACGCAGTTAGAAATATAAAACTATTCTTGAAGTTACATGCATATTTGTAAACAAAAAATGACACTGTTCAACAAATGTAAACTTTTGAAAACGAGCAGAGACAAGACAAGTGCACTTAGGGTAGTGGGTGGTCGCTGAGTCCGAATCCGTGGTCCGTTTCGCTTTGCTACGTCACAATTTTTTTTATTGACATTAAAATTTTTATAATTGAAAAAAAAAAAATTAAAAATTAAAGTGAAACTTTTATGCTGCTTTGCCTTTGAACACTGCAACGGCATTTTGCAGCGAAGACGAGGGCATGGTTGTGGAGACGTAGTCTTGCAAACGCAGTGGCTTTCAAACACTATGAAAACGGTACAACTTACGCTGAAGTTGTTGCTTTCTTTCTCTAAATACGTACTGAACATATTTTTCAAGTACACCAATCGCATCCGTACATAAAGTTCATTGTGCAATTAAGTATGCTTTTGGCTATCATTCCTTTGAGTTAATAACGAGATGAAAGTGAACAATGATAACGAGAATGAAAAAATTACGAAAAAATGAATTAGTTAAGAAAAAAACAATTTTTTAAAAAATTTAAAAAAGTTTAAAAAAAAGTATCCAGTATTTTTAAATGGATGTTTTGATGAAAAAAATATGAACTGTGTTTTCATTTTCTTTTTTCAATCTTAAAAATTTTTATGTCAATAAAAAAAAATTGTGAAGTAGCAGAGAAAACGGGTGACGGATTCGGTCTCAGCGCCCCCCATTATCGTAAGTGCATTTGTCCCGTCTCTGCTTATTTTTGGATGTTGAACAGTGTTATCAATGCGTACTTAAAAAGCTTTTAAAACTTTGGACGCGTTTTTTTCAAAACTCTGTTTTCAAAGTCGGTGAGCAGGATTTCTCGAAAAAGGTACAAATCGGTTAGTTTCAAATTTTTACACAACTTTGATAAATATATTTTTTAGTAAGGACTTTTTTTCCAATAAATATTTATCATTTTATTTATAATTTAGAGCCGAAATTTTTATATCAATCAAAATTTCTTTGAAAAGCCGCCATTTTGCTAAAAATTGATATTATGATTAATTAGTAGATAATATCTTGTATTAACTAAATGCTTTTGGATTATCCAATTCAGAGATGTCGTGCTCACCGCAATAGGCCTTTTTTCGAGGACTTCCTGGAGACCATCTACAGGAGCTTTAAAAATCATTATTAAAAAAAAAAAAAAACAATTGTTTTAATAAAGTTAAAAAGTTAAACAGTATAGGTATATGTAAATTTTTATTTTAATCTAATAAAATATTCATCAGAAAAAATCCTGTAAAATTCGCTTTTTTCGACCTCATAACTGCGTATAACCCCATAAGTTAAATCTGTTTGCTTTTGAGCACATGAAATCTTTTCGTTTATGAGTAGGTGCGCGTAGATTAAAAATAATAAAAATTATTACCACTAGGAACTCAAATAATAATAATCTGACAATCAGCCGATCAGATTTAAATGGAAATCGACATGAGAAACAGAAATATATCTAAGTCGACGGACACCCGTCACCACGAAATCCGTCCCCGCCGCAATACTGAATGCGGGTATCCATCAGTCGATTTTCCGCCCGTCGCAATGGTGTTTAAAGAATTACTCGTCAGGTACTTCTCTGAACCGTTAATAATGAAAAAAATAAAAGATTGACAGAAACGAAGTATATTAAAGTGCCTGCCAGAAAAAATCGTTCATTTTGGTTTTTATTTTTAATAAACATGCGCAGCTATAGTTAGGAATACCATATGCTAATACTATTTATTCCCAACCACTTATTTTTTGCATTTTACAATCGAATAATTTCGAAATCCGCATTCGCATTTGTTTTTAGCGAATGTTTAACGAATATTTAAATTAGGCATCGATTTTTTTGCTATGGCATTCATTTGCTATTTCCATTGTAACTGCAAACACATTTGCTTTTGTTTTAGTGGTAAACATTTTTTTGTAATTTCAAGTCGAATGTAATTTGCCATCAATGCACAAAGTCGGATTCATCGATCGAGTGCCGGACTCTCCTATCGTTTTTTTTTACATGCATTCGGTCGGTGAATTTTGAGGCGGATTGATGGCGGAGAAAGAACTCGAAACGAGTTTATCATTAGAAAAAACTCCGATGGATGAAAATTAAACGAAATGTATCAGACTAAAAAAAAGTCTAGGCGGATTTTGAATTCATTGCTCTACGCGCTCTGGTATAAAATTTTATTTAACAGCATAATTTACTATAAATGAATGAATGATAATAAACAATAATAAAAAAAAAACAATTTTAAGAAAAAATCCCTTTAGATTAAGTCCCAGAGTAGCTCAACACAAACACCATCAATAAATTTTAATTCAAAAAGCAAACAGCATAAATATTTTTGCCTTTTTTGCTACTTTACCATAATAAATAATTATGATTATGATGATGATCATGATGATTGAAATGATGACGATGATGATTGCGCCCCCACATGGATTATCGCCAAATCAGTGAATAATCATAAGAAGAAAAGAAATTGAAAGAAAAGAGCGAAAAAGCAAAGAGCACAAAACAACAACCAAAGCAAAAAATGTTGATACAAAAAGTCATAAATTTCAAGTGCTTTGTGGCAGAACGAAACGTTTAAGCCGCAAAATGACAAACAACGAATTAACAAATTAATAAATTTTAAGCAACAACAACAACAACCAATTTGAATGCTAAAGTGAGCTGAAATGGACAGACACAGACAGACGCACAGAGCGCTAGTGAGTGAGCAAGCGAAGCCAACAAGCTGAACTATAAAAATATATTTTAATTTAACTGTGAGCATAAATTAGCACTACCAGCAACAACATCTAAACTATATAAAATTAAAAAATCTTTGGCGGTACAAGCGCAGACATAAACAGAGATACGAACACACACTTTGATGCTGCTGCTGCTGCGCTGGGCACGCCCATTATTAATGCATATTAATTACGTTAATGCGACATGGTGACCACCTTTTTAATTTTGTAGGGGAGAGGGAGAAGAAGTTTGTCTTCTTGCTGTTTGAGTGCTGCTGTTGCTGCTGCTGCTACTACTTAATTGTTAGCAGCATATAAAATTGCTAAATGAGGCGTGCAGTGTTGAGTAGCAAATAACACAAACAATCAAAGAATAAAAATTAAAAGGATTTATGAGAGGTGCCAAATGTCAAAGAAAACGAAAAAATATTTTATATGAATTAAAATATTCACTTTTCTTATTTGCTAATCGTTGTTGATATTGTTGCCGATAAAATTCTATAGCCTGTGGTAGGCACTCACAGCAACAATAACAATAACGTGCGCTGGCGACAGCAAACAGCAAGCAATGGGCTAATGATGAAACGTGCACAGCATTTCTAATTTTCAAAATCGTGTTGTTGCGCATGCGCACCAGCAGCAACAGCAGCAGCAGCAGTGGAGGCGACGATGACAGCAGAGTTCGACACTGCAGACACATTATGAAAATGTTGTTGTTGTGGCTGTGCGTAGTCTTTGTACGTACTCTACGTCTATATAAGTACGTAGATAAACAATTTTTATTATTAATTTGCTGTCTCCTTTTTGTGTATTTTTGCATAATTATTATCATTATTTTTGGTAGGTATTATTAAAAATATTTCTTTATTTCAATTTCAAGGTTAAAATGTTATTAACATTTTGCGTTGACATTTTTTTCTTTTCTGCAGCAAATTTTGTAATTATTTTATTTGCACATTTGTGTGACTCAAGTGTGAACCATAGCGATTGACAAAAGTAATAGTAATAGGAATATGATAAACTTGTATAATCGATTGCAAAAGTTACAACAACCACAGACAACGTTGCCAACAGAAATATGATTGACAACTTCATCATGTACCAAATACTGGCACAATAGGTCGCTTTAGCTTTCTGCCTTCTTAAAAATTAGAGTTGCCAACAATACATGTTCATACGGAATAGTGCTATTCGAATCCAACGGGAAAATTTGAAGCGCTACACAAAGAAGCTCTTTTTGCTCTTGTGGAAGCTAGTAAGTGCGAAAACTTGAAGCACTGAAACTAAGCTTCCTGGAAGCGCTTCCAAAGAAGACTAGGGGAAGCATTCAAATGAATCGAAAAAAATTATAATTGATTCTTGCACTTTATAATAGTTTATATGAAACTAAACATAAGTTAATTTGATATTGACACATATTCGCGGTTCACCGAACACCACTATTTGGTGAACCATAATTTTTGATTGTATAAATGTTATATTTACATGCACATATAGAGCTCTTTTTGTGTTTATAGGAGATTTTATATCAGCGCAGCCCTCCAACGACATGCAATGTAATTGTTCCATTAGATGCCCTATAAAAAGATAGGTAATGAAACACTTTGGAACGCTTCCTTTCCCATTGGGCAGTTACAAACTCATACAGTTTTATAGCAGCTATCATCACAATATTAGTTGATATGTATTTTAAAGTAAGATATAATTGAAAAAGCTATAAAATTATTTTAATGCTGAGAGAATTTGCCGCATAATATGCTCTCAATCATTCAATTATTATTTTTGTTCGAAGTACGAACATTTTAATGTGACTGCATAAATCGGAAATTACATCATTGCTCGATTCTATGACTAAATTTTAAGTTACTGTCAAATTAGGATCTAAGTATTTTTGTTAAAGAAAAAAGTGAAAAAAGAACAACAAAGAAAATCTACAGATGTCGAGGTCGCTTGCCGTTGAAGTTATTACTTAGTTTCACTCTTTTGACTACCTAAAATATTTGATAAAAATTTAAATTTTTGTTTTAGAGCAGCAAGCCTAAAGCCTTCTATATATTTAAAATATATTTTTAAAAATAAATTGAAATATCTTCCGATATTCACAATAGAAACTTATATTGTTCATAGAGTGATGTAGAGAGAGAGAATGAGAGCAAAGAGGAAGAGAGAGAGAGAGAGAAAGAACGAGATAGAGACAGAGATCAGTTTAAGTGTTGGCATCTACAAATATTTTATTTCAAAACTGAGCCTAATCTGGGGTAATTTGGGAAAATTTAACTCGATCTTGACCCGGCAAATGACTTTAAATATCAATCTCGATTGTTCCAAGATTGAGGCAGTTTTAGTTATGAGAGCAGTAAGTAATGCAAGTCAGCTTAATTTAATTATTTGTCAGAGAAAAATTTCCTATTTCCAACTGCAAGCGCCTGTCTGGATTTAGATTTAAGATATTTGGCAAGGAATGCCTAAATTTTCCCCCGGGAAGTCACAATCTATATCTTTAAGACATACTTATATGTTTTCCTTTCTATTTTATTAATAGTTTCTGCAAGTATAGTCAAGAAAATTTTGCAATATGTACGAGTCCAAATTCTGCATTTATTTTATTAAATTAAATTTTCAAAAAAATTTAATTACAAATTTTATTTAATTTAATTTGATTTGAGATTTTTAAATTGAAACTGAAGCATTGGAAACACTTCATACCACAAACGACCGAACAAGCGAGCGAGCGAGCGCGCAAAAGAAACGAAGAATATTTTTCACTTTTGCTTTTTTTCGTTTTGTTGGTTGCCGCTGCAATTTGTACGTGCAGTTGTTATTGTTGTTGCTTGGTTGCATATATGCATAGCACATACGATACAATATTTTGCTATTTTTTTGGTTTTGTCTGGTAGCTGATGATGTATCTTCATCGAGAAACTGTTGCCATTTTTAATTTTGTTGCTCTTTTGTTGACAGTTTTGTCAACAAGCGTTGAAAATTGGCTAAATATATTACAAGTTTGTTGTTGCTGTTGTTGTAATGTATTTGCATCCACATTACACACATGAGAATCTTTGCACACGCGACATGTACACATACATATGTACGTATGTGTGTATGTGCAGAGTGCAATTTGCACCAAGCATGACTTGTAAATATCTTTGCGTTAAGTATCTGGCAAAGTGCAAAGTAGTTGATATCTCTGATTGGTACTGTTGTTATTGTTTCTGCTGCTGTGTGCCTTTTGAATATTGGTGGCATATAGCAGCAGCAAGCAGGCTACAACAGTTTTCATATGCAGTACGCGTCGCAATTGTAAAACATCCGTGAGCGCGTAATGAACTGGGTACGCGCTCATTCGCTCAGGCGTGCCATGATGGATGGCAAAATTTGCATCTGTATGCAGCTGATGCAGTGGCAGTGTGTGTTGTGATGCTATGGCTGTGCTGTGATGATTTTGATGCTGTTGCAGATACAGATGCTAAAGTTAGTTGCATGCTGATGATGAGCATGATCATGTCGCGATGTTTGACGATGATCTTCTTGAGTGGGGAATCTTGCAATTGATAGCAACTCAATGCATGCAAGTGTAAAAGTGGAAAGAGACATTTGTTCTATTTTAGTAGTAATTATTATTATACATTTTAATAAGTAAGTACAAATACAGTATGTGCTCACTAATCCGAACTCTCGATAATTCGAATATCTAGTAATCCGAACGGCATTTTCAAATGCGCTAGGTATCCCACAGTCTGAATATGTATATGTATACATATATATATTAGGGTGGCCCTTAGCTATATATATCTATATCCTTTCTGATTTCTCGATCAATATTCTGATAATTCATCAATTGACGCATGAACCAAAGGTGCTTTAATTCCATTTGGCGAATTTTAAGAGTTCTTCCCCTTATAAGATAACTGAAACTGGTCTTGGGAAAGGTATATCTTGAATACATAAATCATTGTTAACTCTAACAATTCTGGCTAATCATCTTGGTGTTGTTTCTTCATGGAAACGTGTTGTTCAATTCAATTTTTGCAATAAAAAATTTTATTACTTGAAGCCTTTTTAAATTGAATTTATATTCAATCTCCAGTTTTTGTTCATCTGATGTTGATGGAAACTATTTTTCGTTGAGCTTATGTACATACGCATATGGCTTCATGTATTGGCTTTAATTTCTACCGCCTCGGGGTCGTTACGTCAACGCCACACTACTCAGTATGGTCACAGAGGAGGAGGCACCGTTCGCATACAGCCTGATTAATAGGCACGGTTTTTCCTAACACTCTGGATTAGGGAGATCTGGGGTCTGCGGAATTGATGCTATTGCCCTGAATAACATTTTTTTTTCTACTCCTATAATAGGCAATTTTTACCTCGTGAATATTTTAGTCTCTATCCAGCTGATGAAATCTAACCTAACCATAACGTAATGGAATAAACATTTAAACAAATCTTAACCTCATATTAAGCGAATATTACGATCTTATCCTAATTTTATGACTCCATGTAAAATACATGGTTTCGAGTTTGTCGAGCATTTGGTTGTGGAACGCATTTAACTTTTTGTATTCAAGCACATTTGTTTCTAATACTGAGAAGGCAATAAAATATTAAACTATAAAGTAAATTTGTTTTTATTTTAAATTAAAACTAAACAGCAATAATTAAGTTGCCAAAATAGTTGAAATAAATTTGGAAGCAGACAAATCGAAATATGTATATGTGTAAGTGTAAAAAAATTTAATTGAATAGAAAATTGTATTTTTAATTAACTGAATAAAATGTAATTTTGATGAAATGTGTTCTGAATTTTACGTTGTTGAAGGCCACAGGATTTAGTAGAAGATACTAATCAAAAGATATTGTTTTATTTTAATAAAAATATTTACTCAATTGAAATTTGTTAATATTTTCTGGTTCTTGGAGAATTGAGTTTAAGATAGAAAATTTAAAAGCTTGCAAAGACCGAGATGCTACATTTTTTTAGCTAAAAAGAGAGGTATATCTGCAAATTACCTAGTTTTAAAAACCTCCAATATAATTTCCTAGGACGTAAATGCTTTGAAAATGTTACTGAAATTCTTATTTTCGTATTTTTATTTCAAAATCATTTTGTACCTATAGTTTTTTTATAGACGATTGTTTTGTTTAATTTTAAAATATTAAGTTGAAGCAATCTATAAGAATTTAGAGCAAAGAAAAGAGGTAAAAAGCATGCACTTTCTATTAAAAACAAAAGGTATTTCAAAATGTTTTATGAACACATAATAAAATATCGCTCATACGTACTGACGACTAACATTAATTTTTTATATTGTGTGGAAAAAATTAACAATATCAAATATATAAATTTTCCAAATAACTCAAGATCTAAACTTTGTATCTAATGAATACACACGATTCAATTCAGTTTAATTTATTGTACATATGCAAAAAATAATTGCAAAATAATTTGCGTTTGAATTTTCTCAAAGAAAAATATCGCACAATCTCAAACACTTGCGCGTTTATTTTCCACAAAAATCAAATTGCAAAAAGAAAAAAAAATAATTAAAGAAAAATTGCTTCAAATTTGAGTTATTATTAGAGCAATGTAGTAACAACAACAAAACAACATATAGAAAACATTTATTCGTACATACATATAGACAAAAAAAAGATATAGGATAAAAAGCAAAACAGAAAAAAATTTAAGAATATAAAGAGTCGCCACTGTGCGAACAAAATAAAGAATTATATTCAATGAGCTAAATACTTGCAGCGATGGCAGCGGCAGCAGCAACAAATAGTGCGGCAAACATACACATAGACACACACACACACACACCGCAGCCGTTGGCATTAACGACTTCGCCGTCACTGTAAACTTTTGCACTATTTTTCTAGATTTTGATTTTACTATTTTTTTTTTTATTCCCCACACACGGAATGAAAATCTAGCAGAAATAATAGCAACAACAAATAAATGAAAATCTAATTGAAATCATTATTAAAAATGATAAATTTCAGTTTTATTTCAATCGCGCAAATTGCTTTGGCACAGTCATTTTCATAGCCAAAATGTGAATACTTAGCTCTGGTAGTTGCAATTGTTGCCGGCGTTGCAGTTGTTATTGTTGTTGTTATTATTGCTGCCAGCAGCTAATGTCTAGCGTAAAATTACAATTTTACACATAATCATGCATACTTGATAGCTATAGCTAATATTTATAGATATAGCATTTTTTTTATTTTTTTGAGATTTGGCAAATCTTTAGCTTGGGAAAATACTCGAATAGTGATTAATTTCCATATATGTTTAGACTTTGCCTAAGTTTGCTTGTCATTTTATAAAAAATTTTATATTAAACTTATTCATGACTCATTTTGATTATATCTAGTTATGTAAGCAAGCAAATTTGTTAAAACGAAACAAAGAAAAAAAACGATTTTGTTTTAAAATTTCGTTCGAACTTCAGCATACAACTGGTAAGTCAACCAAAAGCTACCTAAGTCAACCGACCTACCTAGCACGAGATCATAATTATTGTAGTAAAAATTTAGGGGGATTGTTTGGATTATATTGCATAAAAAAATAATAATAATAAAAAAATATTGGAACCTATTTTAGCCCTCTACTGCCGTTTGAAAATTATGAAAAATTATCAAATTCATCTATTTATAAAACATCATATAATAAGAAATAAATATTTCTTTTATTGTATTTATCACTCATAATAACATAGATAGCATTAATTTTATATATAAAAGGTCAATTTACTGTTCAACGTAATTTATGAAATTTCTAATGATTTTCAAACTTCTTGGCTTTCAATTTCATGTTTTTCCTCAATAAAGATTTTATTTTATAAAATTAGTGTTTTCGTATTACCTGTACACTAAAATATAATAGATTTTGATTTTTGTAACATTCTGTTCATTTTCAAAGATATACCTAATTTAACCCTTTCATGCCATACATGGTCCCACCATTTTGGACGGTAATAGTGGCGCCATCTTACGTCCAACATTCAAACCACAATATGGGTTTCGTAGATTGAAGCTTACTGTAGCGACGCGCATATATAACGGTATTAAAAAACGCCAGCTGTCAAAAGTTATTGCCATTTTTATGGGGAAAAATACGATTTTCACATAAAAATAAAATCAAATTTTTGATTTTCTATGTAGCCGAAAGATATTGTTTCTATAAATTTTACATTTAAATTTTAATTTTTGGTAATTTTTATCAATAAAGTTGTTAAAAAAAAAGTTATGCATTTTTATTTTACTTGATACTGCTCAACGAACCAGATATGGCCAACTAGGTAATTTAAGATTTTAACACTTGTAATTAAGATATTGAAAAAGTCATAGAACAAAATTTGTTCAGAATAAAGAATGCTATTCCTTAACCCTTTCCGTGACTTTGTCCTATGTATATATTGGACAATCACTTTGAAGCATTTATTTCAATATGCCATTTTGTCATTTTGAAAGTCAATTTTTAAGTGGAAGTTGTAGTTATTTTCAGTACTTGAACCGTTGTTAGAAAATTCGTGAGTATTTGTGCAGCATTATATAATGATTTCGTTATAAAATTTGTAAAAAAATTGTATGACTTTGACTGAGGAGATCTATTTATATTTGTCCAATATATTGGACACTTACATTCAAAGATCGTTCTTTTTTGGTTTGTTTTGTGTTTTGTTATATAACGTTTTTATAGAAAATGGCTTAAAAAAAAAAAAAAAAAAATAAAATGAGTGTACCACAGATCACGGAGTGTCTTGAATAATGGCCAGACGCCGAAAATTAATTTGGGGTTCAAAAAGGCATTGGTATTGATGTACCACAGTTCCATTTAAAAGTTGCCGAAGCAAAGATATGTTGAGGCAGAAGAATTTATTAAGGAGATTGTTTCCTCTGAAGATCTTGATGCTATCAGTATTACAATCGATGATTACACCACGAATGTATGGGTGGTTTCGACTTATTGGACCAACTTGTCCAATACTACAGGATTAACATGCGTACAACAAAGTAGGCATTACGTGTCATAACGCATTTCGTTGATTTGGCATTCACAGCTGCATGGTTGAAGTGCCTCTGAGATTTTATATCTTTGTCCACTTCAACAAAAGATATACTCGATTCCATGCATATGCTATAACAAAAAGTTGAACTTCCACAGCTTCACAAGCTCTTCTATGGTCACATGGCAGCATGCAGAGGACATGGTTGCATCGATAACGAAGTGCACCTAATGCCGCCAGTGAAAAGGAAGAAAACTTCTCAGCTTCGTCCAGAGGAAGATGTTTCCCGGGACCAGCAAATGTCCTTGTAAGACTGAGGGTTGTAAGAAAAAAGGTTTTGACTTTTATTTTTTATGAAATAATTTTTATTATTTTATTTGTTTTATAGCTAACAAATTTTTAATTTTTTTTATTCCTTACTTAATCGAAATTGAATTATAGTTTTTTAAAAATAAATGTATTTTCATATTAAAATAAATATAAAGAATTTGACCAAAAACCATACTTTTAAATCATAATTTAATTGAAAAAAGTCTCTTGGAAAATGTATTGCCATTGCAGGTACTTGTCCAATATATTGGACAGCTTCTAATGCCTAGGTAGGCCAGCATATATAAATATTTTTTTCCATATTCGTATTTATCACTCTAAAATTACCCTATATACCAAGTTTCAGATTTTTAGGTTGTTTTTTCAATTAAAAGCACTAAAAGTGTTAATATTTTTTTAAACAAAATTTGCCTTGTTGGGCAGGAAAGGGTTAACACTAGATTTACGTAACCCGTCAGTTTTAAACCTTGCAACTTTTTGCCTTTCTTCTAACTTGACTGGGAATGGCACCGAAAATTTAGTTGAAAAATATTGAAATTTTAGGTACAGGAGTTATGTAACATGGAATCTGCAGAGAATGGCTATAGTTTACTATTCAATTTTTTATTATTTATATAATTCTTGCTTGAAATTATTTAACAAATAGATCAGACCCACTGTAATAAATAGTTTTACCATTTATGAATAATTTTTATTGAGTTTCCAATTATGTAGTCAAATCCAAAATATTTTAAAAATTTTTGCCAATGAATTCTTGAATTTGTCACCTTTTCCCTTTGATTCTGTGCCGATGGGAGCGCGGCATTCCCACGTCGTATGAGCAACATTTAATAAAATATTATTTTCTCTGCTGAAACTTTTAAATATGAACAGGCACACAAAAAAAATTATGTACAAAATTCTTTACTAAATAAAATCATTTATTGTGCTACTTTATTCACAAAAATTAAAAATAAATCGAGAAAAGTGAAAAAATTAAATTAAACTATTTATTTTTCTATATCAACACAAAAATTTTGGCGGCGTCTGTAAAAATTTAATTTTTATTTAGCTACTTTTATAATTTTTGGCAAATTTTCATACAAAAAAGCGAAGAAAAAGAAGAAGAAAAATAAATCTATTCATATTAATAATAATTTCTTTCTACAATTTAAAGAAGAATAAGTAAATTTCAACAATTTCAAGCGTCAACTACAGCAAAATATCAACAGGAAAATAATCAACAGCATCATTGCTCACAGTAGCAGCAGGCAGTAGCAATAAGCGACAACCCAAAGTGACGTCATATTATCGCACTAATTCACACCAACACAAACACATATGTACTAATACATCGAGACACATATACATTCAATTGTTAAATCAAACAGATGCCAAACAAATTCATTTCTTTATGCAATTGTTGTTGTTGTAACTGTACATCAACAATTTTTTGTGGTTTTTTTTTCTTAAATTTTTTTGGTTGAGGAAAAATGAAAATGCGTCAATTTTTCAAATGCAAAAATTACTCGCTAAATAATTTGTGAGCATTTTGAAAAATAAAAATTTCATGCTGCCGCCACTTTTGCTTCTATTTGATTGTGCTGCTGTTGTTGCTATTGCTGTTGCTGGTGCATATGATATTTTATTTTGTGCTGTTGTTGTTGATTTTACAGCAAGTAGGGAAAGATGTGAATGTATGTGAAATTGTGAAGGTAGATGGACGCTTAAAAAAATAAATAGCTGCAATTTTAAATTGATATTTAGCGCACTATTGCATGCATGTGTGTGTGCATATATGCTTGTGTATATGTGTCAATGCATATGAGTGTGTGTATACAAATGATATTTTTGAATATTGCTGCTTTTTTAGTTTTTGTTGCTGCAAAATTTTTGGCAATACTTGTACTAGTTTTTTGCAGCTAATCAAAAGTATTCAACGTCGAAAATGTTTCATTTATGTGTTTTTACGTAGTTGAATATATGTGAGTGTGCGTGGCAAAATAAATTATCGAAATGCGAAGAATATTAAACAGTAGCAGCAACAAAATTCGTTGTTGTTTTCATTATTGTGGAAACATTATTGTAGTTTATACACTGACAATGTTAGAGGTGAATGAAAAGGGTGGATCCAAAAATATTCAAAATGACGCTAAAAATATAAAAAATTTTAAATAACAAACATCTTGGTTTTAGTTATCACAAAATTGTTCCTTGTTTTTTATTTTAAAAGTTCCGAAATTTAACTTTATTGATCCTGTTGCAATAGGTTCAAACTACACATTAGTTTATGAAATCAGCAACATTGGTAGCAAACAATGCTTCAAAACATGCAAGTTCATTGAATTTATTAAATTCCTAAGCTCTAGGGTCTTTGTTTTTCTATGAATAGCGAATAAATTTCAAAATTCCTGTTTTCAAAAGGCCGCTTCTTATTGCTTTTATTTTTCTTCTAAAGTCTCCATGAAAAAAACTATAAAAATAAATCTTTATTATTCAGGATATGCTTAAACAATATCTAAAACTTTTCCAGCATAAGTAAAATTTAAGTGAAGTACTAAACTCGTAACCTCGTGAAACCTTAGTCTTTTTTTAAGATTTATAATAACGAAAAAACTTCCCTTCACTTCCAATTCCCTATTCTCTTCAAGTTTTCTCTCAGATATATTTTCTCGTTTCCTGCTATTTTCGATACACCTTTGTGAACCAATGCGACTGCCAAACTACGAAATTTTCTTCGCTCTCTTTTTTTCGTTGCTGCTATTAAGAATGTGGTAATAATATTAATATATTATTGTTGGTGTTGCTGCTGCTTGTTTTTCAATTTTTGATTTTTGCGAATTGAAATTTTCGGTGCACATGTGAAATTTATGCGACATTTTTTTGTTTTGTGAAAAGAAAATCATGAACATTTTTGATTTCCACCATTTCTTCTAATTATAAATAAATAAAATATTTTAATTTACAAAGCAGCAGTAGCATTAAAATCAACAAAAACAGCAAGAAAATAAAATATTGGCATAAAATATTTTTAAAATCTATAAATGTGAAAATATAATAAATTTTTGTTGCTGTAGAATTTTGCAGCACCCACGCGACATTCACAACTTTGTCGTTGTAATAAAAACTTGTACTTGTTCTTTGTTTCGATTTGAAGCCTGTTTTAAAAGTAGCAGCACAGCAACAGCGATGGTTTTCTTTTACTACTGCTTCCTCTTCTTCTTCTTCGTTTTCTATTTAATTCATTACAGTTTGTGGTTGTCGCTAGTTGTTGTTGTTGTTGATATTTAAGTAGGCGCAGCAAATGCCATCATTGACGCATAATTTACAATTATTTCAAGGACACTTTAGTTTCAGTTTATGTTCAATGTGCGCGCACAGCTACAAATACAACAGCAACAAAAAAAAAATGTAAAGATGAACGTGCAAGAAATTCTTAAATATCCACAGAGTTACATACATAGATACCACGGGTAGATTCAGAGAGAGTGAGAGGAAGATAGGAAGAGCAACGGTGGCATGTGGTGAGGAATTGTTGATGGTGAATGCATTCGATGGCATTAAGTGAAAAATTGCAATTTTAACGCCCGCGTTAATTTTTTCGCTCGCTCGTTGTCGTTGTCGTCGTTGTAGCAGTAGACACCAGACAAAAATGATTACACTGAAAAATGAAAATAAAGCGTAAATAAAAAGTAATGACAATGCAGTCCAGTAGAGGGAGAGAAAGAGAGAGAACGAGATAATTTCTGTTGTAAGAAAGATAGAGCAGATCAATAAGAAGCATGTGTATGCGATATTAAAATAGTAAACAGCCCAAGTGACCGTGATGAAGGTAAACTGGTTAAAGTATTCAGGATAACATTGACATTGTGTTTGCAGATATAAATACATGCATGTATGAATACATAACTACATATGTTGAACAAGACACTTTATGCGATAGATACATGTATGCAGATGATATTCAGTGGAAATTGGTCCTGAAAACAAGAAAATCATCGACCTTCTAAGGTTTAGTTACCAAAATTCCAAGTCTCAGTGAGGACTGCTCTAGCCATGACTGACTGGATCATATTATTTGCGACATCGTATGGATGATCAGCTGCACCACTTTCATAGTTACTAATAAGAAGTCAAAGATCGGGGCCACTGGTGAGGGCCATAATTGGACTTACAGAGGAGAAGAAGAAGATATCTTCAAGGAACAAACACTTCTAGTCTATAGTTTATTGTAGTAAAAAAGCAATAATACAAATTAAGCATTATAAGGCAAACCTGAATTGGCACTTCTGTTAGTAAAATTAAATTTGTGAGTCATTTTAAAAGAAATTTTTGAGGATTGAAAAAACTTAAGAATCGCATTTGAAATATGAAAGTTTAGTGGACTAAAGTACTATTTTAATTATTTTAGGAAAAGATAAGCTATTTATTAGGGAGTACCAATTTGTATGGATGAATTTTTTTTTTTTTAAAAGTACTGCCACAGAAAAGTTCCATATTCTATTCTGATTAACTTTGCTAAGAAAGTATGACAAAAAATGGAGCCTACCCCCTCGTAAAATTCCTAGAAGTTAAAGTAATATTAAACGTAACTATCGATTTTTATTCAAACAACTACGGTACGTTGTACAGAAACTTCTTCGAATTTTACGGGGGCCATACTATCTTCGGCAAAGTTGATCGCAATCGAATGTAGAATTCTCTGTCAGAGTCCTTTTCAAAAACAAAAGATTGGTACGCCCTACTATTTATATTTGAGTTGCAAATGTGTTTTGATGCGTGATCTAATTACGAGAAGGGAATGATTTTACAATATACTAAAGTAATTAGATAGCGTTAAAAGCCATAAAAATACCTGCAAGTATAAAAATTACAAACTTTTTATCGTCTTTCTAGGAGAATTTGCTTGAAGCTTTTCTAATATTGAAATGGAAAAATTACAATTTTTGAAGCAATAGTTTATTAACAGCCAGGGAGATCAGTCACCGCTTCCCAAAGTTTCCTTTTCAACAAAAGAAATTCTGCAATCTTCCCTGTAAAATTGAAACCCCATTTGTGTGAGACACTGGGCTCATTTATTCCATATATTAGTAGTAGGTTACCAGTTCAGAGTATTTGAGTACTTGAGTTCTCGGTGTTTTCCGTTACCTTTGTATTGATTCTGTTAGACTCAAATGGTTCGAAATTCTGGTAATATGAGTTTTAGGAAACTATTTTTAAGCGTAAAATGTCATCATTGTTTATAATTTCATTATTCATTATAATCTCTACTGACATGAAAAATTAAAATAAATTTAAATCCAAAAAGCCTGAAATTTAAAACTTTCAAAAGAAGCGAAGAGACATGAACAACAACAACTGGAGATAATTTAATAGAACTTCACACGAATTTGTCAATATTTGCTCTGAGTTTTTTTTTTTGTGTTAAAATTTAATAAGAATTTCAAAAGCCACCCATATTGACATTTCTCTGGAAATGAAATATTGCAAAGAATTTCAAAAAACAATATTCAAATACACCTTTCGGGGTAATACACACACACGCACGCGCATACATTCAAACCAGCAAACAAACAAAAAATACATTTTAAATTTCTGCGCTAATTTAAGCCATAAAATGTGAATAAAAAATAAAATGTCAAAATAAAATTTGTTGAAATTAAACGAGACGACAACGGAAAAGAAGAAGAAATTACAGCAACAAAAATACCGAAAAAATAAAAACAAGTAAAGTTATACATACAAGGAAAAAATGCCGCCAGGAACTGAGAACATACACGATGAATATATCATCGGGTATATCTGTCGCTGATCTGCAACAAGATCAGTTTATATTTGTTGTTATTGTTGCTGTTGCTGTGGTTTAAAAAAGAGTTTTGTGCTCGCATAACTTTGGGTCCATTTGCCTGTCTGTCTGTCTGTCTGCCTGTCTGTATGGCTGACTGGTTGTGTATGTATGTCTGTCTGTAAGCAACCATATTAACATGATTTTTAAGTTCTTTACTGCTGCTGTTGATTTTGATGATGTTGATGTTGATGCTGCTCCTGCTGCTATCCACTTCTGATGGTACAATGAAAAAACCTCACCAAAAATCATCACTCATACAGAAAATGCAAAAAAAAAAAAAATTTTGCCAGCATATTTATGAATGCATCGTATTTATGTCTGTTCGTTTAGGGTATGTGGGGAAAAAGAGAAATCTAGAGAGGGCGTTGGTGGGGTATGGAGACTTCAGGAACCTAGAACCCTCCTTTAAATCATGTTCAAAAATGGTAAGATTGGCTTCAAATTTCTCACTTAGTGGGAAACATAAACATGATCGGCCAACTTAAAATTTAAATAAATTAGTGGTTCGTACAACAAAAATGGGCATGGCATCTTAAATGCTTTTTTATCCACCAGGTTTTGTTAAAACTTCATATTTCAAGTTCAACAACAACAACAACATTGCCACTAGGATCATCATCACTATAAATCCAATTTCCACACCCCGCTAAGTCCATTTCAAAAATTTTACTATATTCAAGGCGCTTTAACCCATATTCTTCTTAGTTTTCTTTTTTTCTTTTTTAGTCCATGGAGAGCATAAACCATGCAAGAGAAAGGGGCGTACAATTTTATACCGTATCCGAACGGCGAATTTTTACTTTTGAAGATTTTTTACTTTTCCCAGGAGGTGGTACAGTATAAAGAAATTTTTATTTTCTATTTTCTGATTTTTGACCGTCCTGAGCATACTAACTACTATGCCTACTACTTTTTTGCATATTTTTTTTGTGCCCCTTTTTTCTGGCAAATCCTCCACTTTTTCTTCTTTTTTTTTTTTGTTTTTTGAGATGTTGCGCGCATGCGTATACGGAGCGAAGCGCATAAATATGTAAACCTGATTTGAATTCCATTGGAATCTGTGCTCGATCTTGCCACTTGACTCATTTTTGTTACTGTCTTGTTGTTGTTACTCTTAACATACTAACAACAGCATTTATGATGCTGCTGCTGCTGTTGCTTGCAAATTGAAATTTTATTTGCTCAATTTGTTTGCCAAACGTGAGTTTTTTTTTGCGGTTTGATGTTGTTGCGGTCTTTTTTGTTGTCATTGTTGCTGTTGTGGTAACTACTGCAGTGCGTTGCAAAGAAAAAGAAGAAGAAGAGTTAACCCCAGGGGCGGTATGTGGAGTTGAAGTGAGCGGTGGTGAGGTTGAAAAGCTGTTTACGTTACATTTAAGTGGATTAAGTATGCGCTTCCGAAGATAAAAAGCAACAAAGTAACAACAACGATGCTGCTGTTGCTGACGCTGATGCTGCCGCTTACATTTAACATTTTTATTATTTTATAAACTTTTCAAGATTTTGTTGGTATTCGTTAGTTGTGGGTTTTGCTTTTATGCGTTTATTTTTGTGTGTTTGTACATTTTAATTATTATTTTTCTATAATTTGAAATGCTAATTCAATTATATTTGTGTGTAACTGTAAAAAGTTTTTCTAATTTTAGTTTTTGTTTTAAGTTTTCATTACTTACTCTCTGCTTGATATATGTACATAAATATTTTGATATTTGTTTAACTATTTCACATCATCAAAATTGATCGCTTTATTTTTATGTCATTTTTGGCACCTGATTTTTATACTGTTGTAGTTGTCGTTGCTGTTGTTATCTTCGACGATGACGATGCAAATGAGCTGCAATAAAAATGTAGATTTTTGTTTTTTGTTAATATTTATTATTATTATTTTTCAGAAAGGCGTTAAGCTGGTGGCGCCTTGGCAGCATGAGCTCATTAATATATAATAAATATACATGTGCGAGATGGGAGAATTGTTAGGAAATTAGAGGCTGTTTAGAGAGCGCTGAATATCTCGTTTGCCGTATGACACACACGCTGTGCTGAGTTTTTTTTCACTAGGCTGTAAATTGATTGGCTTAAGAAGAGTGGTTAATTGAATTGAGTTTGAAGGGGTGGGGCTCACTTGGGAAACTTGCTACAAAAATTCAAAAGATATTGCTCGAGACCCTATAAAGAACATCCTGAGACCCAAATTAAGGGTTAAACAAAAAATGTAATATCAAAAGCGAAATCAGATAAATGATGTCCCCCGAGTTTTGACGTTCATTCCACTGTATGCTACCTTATCTAGGCTGGCAGTGAAAATTTCTAAGAGTAAAAATGTTCTTTATAACGTCGTTTGGATTCAGCAGAAGATTATAAGTTCCTACCATTTGTGTGTATTTAAAACATGAATGCACGAAGCTCGGTATAGAGCTCATCCTTTTCCTTTCATCCTTACGTTGGGATTCTATGCTGTCACTGCAAAAGGAAAGTTTGTTTGTATTTATGTTTATTCATCTACCGTTACTCTTTTATTTCTTAATGCAATATTCCCCGACAACAGCAAAAGGCGTGAGGAAGCAAAAGGCTTCTAGGTTTCATATACAGTCAACGTTCGATAACGTAAACATCCACTAACGTAAACATCGACTAAAGTGAACAAATTGTTTCTTCCATTGGCTATTCTTAAACGTGAAAAAAATTTCTTAGAAATTGTGTATAAATTATCATGATTTTAGTAATTTCTCGAATCCTCTAACTATGTTTACTACAAGAACCTAAGAGAAAAGGTAATATTTAAGGTGAAGATTACTGGTTTTTTTCTTAATTAATTTTTTTTAAAATTAAAAACGTTCCATCCGCTTATTTAGAAAATAATTTCTATGTTTTCATTTAAGTAATTCTCAATTTCAAGTGAATTTTTGCGATGTTTTTAGTTTAAGGGCATGGTTTTTATTTTAAAAAACCTTCTGTAGTATGATCATATTGTTTCGGGATTGATTCGAGCGTTGACTGTATTATGTAAAACTACATATATTTTTTTGATGCAGTAAAACTCCGTTAAATTGAATCTTTAGAAAAGACCTACGCACTTCGAAATGTAAAGGTCTCAAGTTATTGAGTTATAGAAGTTCGAGTTTTGCAAGTTTTGTTTGTAATTTAGTTGAATTTAAATAGTAAATAAATCAAATTTGCAGGAGATTACCATTCGAAATACAAATGTGTTGGTACTCAAGTGAAAGGGAACGCATAAACTCTTCGAATTATATAGCTTTCGATTATTCTATTGTCGAATTATAGAGGTTTTACTGCAGTATTCCATTTTAATCATTTACTTTAGATAGAAGCTTATCGCTGAAACATAAAACTTTAGAATTTCGATTATCTAAAATAATCTTTAATATCTTAATTACCTTTCAGCAATTCATCTCAAATAATTTCATTTTTCGGTTCCCTCTCACTCTCTCTTAATCTCTCGTTAATAGCTAAGATTTTTTCTCAAAGTTTCCTAATTCTGTTCAGTTTCCCACTTTTATATTCTCCCTCATGTAAGCAAAATTTGTTGCCTCCCCGCCCACATTCAGCCCTTAATACCACCCTTTTACGATTTCTCTGCTTTGTGTTGTTGCAACGTATCCAAGAATTCATCGAAATTCACTTTAACTTCATTATCATCGTTATTGTTTTATTTATTCCACCTTCTGTTTTTGCCCCAAGACACTTGATCGCTCAATTGATTTTGTGCCTCGCTGCGTTCGTTCCTCAACAGCGATGAGCGACAACAACAAGAGCAACAACGCCGTTGAGTTTTGTACTCATCTTCAATCTGGTCTTTTTCTGCTGCTTCTTCTTTTTCGCCATCATCATCATCATTGTTTTGTTCTGGTTTTTGCTCCTGTCTGTTTGTCCCCCGTTTTCAACGCTTGTCTTCACTATGCACACTGCCAACCGTAAGACAGATAGACAGACAGACAGGCCGAGAGTCAAGCACACAAACTCATTTAGAGAGCGCTTCTTTCTGTTGTTGCTGCCGTTGATTTTTATTGCTAGTGTTTTGATGATGATTCTTTTTTCTTATAATTTCATTATCATTTTATTGCAATTTTCTTACTTTTGTAGTTGCTGTTGTTGTTGTTTATTTGCTGCTTGGCACTGCATTACGCGCATTGTTTCGACACTTTATTGACTCCTTCTTTCTGCTCGATGAATCTGTTGGTTTCTAAATTTCTTAAGGTCTTCAATCTTTACCCTGAAAGTTCTTATTGTTGCCTTTTTTATGCTCTCATAAGCTTGTGTCTGTCTCTCGCCTTCTGCCTATTCTCCCTTTTCTCTATGCTGCATTCTGTGCCTATGTACGCTGCCTATCTCATCTTCATTCTCTTTCTCTGCCCCTGCTCACTCTCTCAGAGAGTTACTTTGTATGCCTTGAACGAACGCTACCATGGGCGGTCGTGCGCAACTTCGTGGTCGCATTCATGACAGTCAATTGCTGATGTTGTTGCTTAAATTATTGTTGCTAGGGTGATTGTCATTCCATCTACTTACTCATTTAAGTAGTAGAATATGCGTCTTTCGACTGCGTTTTTCCTTTTCATTTTATTTTTTTTTATTTTACATATATCGCGGCCAGACACAAAGACAGACAGACAGACATCAGCAGAAACGTCGACACAGACACATTGATTTAGCTGCCTTTAAATATGAGTTGAGGTGTTGTCCTCGCTTAAATTAGCTGGCAATAAATTCGTTTACCATTCACCATTTTTATTCTTTGTTTAATTTCTTTATTTCTTTTTAATATTTTTCCTTTCAGTTTTTTGTTTTTGTTCTTCTTGATTTTGTCTGATTTTTTTCAACTTGGCTTTGTTTTTAATCTTTTAATACGTCTTCGGTTTGTTTTCGATTTTTTAGGTTGGCTTTCAATTTGATTTAGGATTTCTTTCTTCAAATAAATTCAATAAATGATTCTAAGAAATTAATAAAAGTTAAAAACTGTGTCGAGGTATTGAGAATTATCAGCAAGCATTCAAACGTATTTTATCTTTTGTTTTTGTGTAGTCTATAGTCGCTAGACTCAACGCCAATTAGTGCAGGTCATTGACCATTATGTGTCAGTGTCTTAAAACTGAAGGGACTTCATTAAGCAGAAGAGAACTGATCAATTTCTTTGTTGGTGTACAGTTGTGGCAAAAATTAGAATGTGATTACCTTGAGTTGCCATAACTATTTATTTAGATGGCAGTGTTTACCGGAATAAAAAGTTATATCACATACTCGTTGTGGGCCCAAAACTTTGGGTATTCCCAAAAAGTGGGAACAATACAGAAAAATCAAAAGGCACTCCTCGTACGAAGAAGAAAGTTTAGTCCCTACTAGGTTGTAATAGTACGACCCATTCTTACAGAGATTCTCCTTCCTGTTACAATCTTTTTTCATCTCAGGCCTCTATTTTTCATATGCTGTTAACGTTTGAATGCAAGCCGACACACAAATTTATTTGACCATTTTGATTTTTGGGAGAGCATAACCCAAGCGCATCTCTCCCTCGTTGTTCTACAAACTAGGGGAAACCCGTTTTGGAGTTTTGATCGGAAACTCGATTCGGTTAATCACTGAATATATTATTACAAAACTAGGCTACTTATAATAAAACTTTTTCGTTATGACAGCGAGTTGTGAAGACATAGCTAAGCTTTTGTGGTCATTGCAATCAACCATTGACAATTCGAGCAGCTTCTGATCGATTTTCAGTCTCCGTTTTCAAGCTTTAATTTCCAAGCACATCGAAAACCCAATGAACTTTACTTTACGAGAACCTGCAAAATTCCAAATTATAACCTCAAAAAAACAAGACAGCAACAATATTGTTTACCCATTCAAACCCAATCTGCCTCATTGCTACTTGCAACTAGCTGAATGTGCATTCAATTTTCATTAGTGGAGAATCTAATGTGAAACCAAATTCATAAATGAGTTGCTATTTTCGTTGAAATCTCTACAATCTATGCAAACTTTTGAATGCCTAAAATAGAGAGGAATGGGGGGAGTAGAGTAGATTGCCAGTTATGGTCTACAACATGCTTCCAAAACTAAATTTCCATTATTTTCTTTTTCCTTTGCAGATTGTAACAAAGACGAGAACATTTGTGGTTTTTGTTTTATAGCATAATTTCGCCATCCATAGTTATGCAAATAGTTGACTCCCCGCTGACCCACCCAAGCTCTTCAAGCTTCCAAGCCTCTCAGTCTGCAAACTATTACGCCACATTAATACAGGCGCGGCGAGCACATGTGAAACTTCGATCGACCATCGACTAGCAGCAATATTTGATGATGATGTTGCTGAGATTTGGTTCAAATTGCCATTGCGCCTGCAATGTGCTGCCGCTGTTGCTGCTCTATGACTCCATGAAATGATGCTTTCGTTTGTTTGTTCTGTGCTGTGCGTAAAATTTTACTTTTCAATTTTAAAACAATTTTAGCAATCAATATCTGGTCGAAAAAAGCCATGGAAATTCATGAATAAAAAAATAACTTCAAAGCCGAAGTAGTAAAGTTCAGTTGAAATATGCAAATTTCTTGCAAATTTGGTAGTAAAAATCATAAAATTAAAAATCCACAAGGTAAAAAATCTATATGCATACAATTTTCTGTCATCGGCGTCACCAACAACAATATTACTACCACAATATTTCTAAATATGCATGCACAGATTGCGCTACGCAGTTGCGTCTGTGTTCTATATGACAACCACAAAAGCAGCAACAACAGCAGTGTTGACTATAAGGACAACTACAACAATCACAACAACAGCAACAGAACCCAAAAAACATATTCCCAATGACAACAAGCAACAATTTACAAAATGCAATGTAAAATAAAAGTATAACTACAGCAGCAACAACAACAGCAACAAAATATAAATACCTCTGTCAAGGATTTACAGTGCACATACACTTAACACAGGGTGCATGCAGGCTGGTGGCAAGTTAAGGTATACCAAGAGGCATGGCAAGGTAAGGTATGAGGCATCGATGGAGCACGATGCAAGGTAACCAAAAATAAACATGCAATTTATTTAGACTTTTTGTATTTAACTTAGAGAACCCAAAAGGTTCTCTACCACACTTTACACGTTCAAAGTGTGTCTACAATGCATTAATGTGTGTGTATGTATGTGTGTATGTATCTGTGTTTATGCCACCATGTGCCATCATGCCACAACTGTCTGCGAGTCTGTCCTTGTCGCTGTTGCTGCCGTTGCTTTTGCACTTTTCAGTGCTTTCTGCTTTTGTATACTTCTTTTTCTTTGTCTTTGATTGCGAAGTTGTTGTTGTTTGTGCAAAGTTTACTACCACTACACTTCCATATCTTCTTCTACTACTTCCACTTCTATAATATTACTAAGCTCTGGCACTAGGTAGCAAAAGTGCATTTCAATAGTGTGTATAGTAGGAAATATCAACTTTACTCTCAAGTTTATCTACACACACACACACACACACACACACACACAGGTTCAATAGTCGAGCTGCCAGCCAACATTGCATAGATATGTAGCATAGCGATACCATCCCATGTGAAGGTTTGTTTGTATGTTAAAGTGTATGTGGTAGTGGCCTGTGGTTTGGGTAAGCGACGACAGTCTGCAGACAATTTTCGGACAGACTAACAGACAGTTGTATGTATGACTGCACATGGAGCATGTAGAAAGTTTCATCTATTCCATACCTGCAGTGGCATCAAGCTATGAGCGTTGCGCTCTCTCGTTTAAGCATTACGTTCACATTACGCCAGGGACACAAAAGTTTTTGAAAATAAATATTTTACATAGTTTCTATGTAGTAGCAAAAGGTGAAGTTTTAGTTTGATAGCTTTTGTGTCAAAGCAATGAAATTTAATAGTTCTTAAAGATATTTTTAGTTCACTATTCAGTTCAGAGCACAGAATCATAACCGCTAATGACTGAATTTCTTTCAAAATCTAATATGTATTTCAGAGTAGATTTAAAATACTGATTTCAAAACTGAATGTGCCATCAGCTCTAGTTTAGGAATTCGTTTTAATTGACGAATCCTAATAGACGAGTCCGCTCGTTTAAAATATTAAAGGAAGAATGTAAAAATTAGTTTTATATTGGGCAGTTGAATTGTAAACATTCGGAGATAGAAAATATCCTTTGGTTGGATAGTCGGAGTGGCTGTCTTGAAACACATTGCGATACCACATGATTGGACCTACAGTTTAACGCCGATTCCGAATGGCGATGTGTCAATTTGTTATCACTTGGTCGTTTTTCCATTGCCTACCAAGGTGTGTATTTGTCCGTTTTCTTATAATTCTCATGCACTTCATAATGATAGTGAATATAAGAAGGTTATTAGAATTAACCACCAGACGAAAAAGAGAATCGAACCCGAACCTCCGAGGTGAAATTCCAGAGCACTACCTACTAGACTATCAAGATAGTCAAAATATCCTTTGTTATGATTTTAATTAGCAGATCATAAGAATTTTTTTCTGTTAAGTGAGAGATATATTCTCTCAGATGTCTATTGTCGTTTTTATTGACCAAGTGTTTAAAAATTTTAATTATTGATTTTTTTTCTGGTTTTGATACAAAATCAACAATATTTATGAAAGTATAGGTGGCTTGTTGTGCATATTAATATATATATATATGTCTTACAAATGACCAAAACTATTTAGATGTTAAAGTAAACAACTTCAGTTTTTTTTATAAAAAATACCTTATTTTGGCATGGTGCTAGATGCCATGATTCAATTTTGAAAAAAGAATTGTTAAAAACATAAAATAAGTTTTTATTTTTTGAATTTTGGAAGGTGTAGTATTTTTTGGGTAGCCCGAAAAAATAAGGCCTCAAAATGCATCTTCAACTACGGCTTCAGCTTCGGCAAAAAATGGCCGAAGTTTTGGCCGAAGTATTGCGCCGAAGCCGAAGAATATAAGCATATTATTTTATAATAAATTTTACTATAGATTGGCAGCCAAACAACATTTTTCGAATTGGCTACCATAATATCTTCTAAACTAATAAACAGATTGAGCTCAAGTTTGCATGATATTTTCAGTACAGCAACATCATTTTCATATCGCTCATAGCTTTTTAAGGGGTAGGTAGTCTCCTTTTTTTTCGTAGTAATTTTTTTTTTTGTGAATTTAAATTTTTTCTATTCATAACATTAGAAGTCTTAAATAATTTTGTTGTCGGTTTTTCGATGTTTTTCTTTCTTAGTAGAACCGCCTTTAACGACTCCTGCTTATAACTGGTTGGCATGATTTCTGAGACTATAAAATCAAGTCGATTCTTGAAATATACAATTCCCGCTACACCGCAAAAAATGGCGGACTTTTGAAATTTTTGACATCTTGTAGCAACTTTAATTGCTTATTTATATGTTTAAATATGGATGAATAATCATAACGCTAGCTCCGACGGTAGGTATTCTCGTGAAAATTTTACAACGAAAAAAAAAATCTGAAAAAAGATTTTATTCTAGGAGACTATCCCCTTAAGTTGAAGTCCCATAGTAAAAAAAATGACCAAAATCAAATATTTATTTTTAAAACTATGCCAAAAATTTGGTTTTCAATATTTTAACTTTATTCTGGTTCCGGCTGTAGGCACAGGTTTATCGATTAATACGCTGTTTCAATTTTAAATTTTAGATATCATCAGCTGGAGTCATGGCAGCCATCGGCCAACTTTTTTTTAGAGACTGGTGTCGTTCCACAGATATTAGTCAATGTAACTGTATATTTTGGCATAATGATTGAATGTTAATAAATAAACGCATTGAAACAAATTGCAAAAAAATATTTGTCAGCTCCTCCGACAAGTTTAAAGAGTGAATAGTTACTAAGTACTACTGTTAGCTTTCTATTTGGAGTACCTATCATTTATTTAAGTTTTTCTGTTTATGTTTGCAAATTAGCAGAAAATTTTACTTTCAGGATTTTTTTTATATTTTAAAAATCGTTCACCTTATCACGTGGCTTTTAAGTCAGGTGAAATCTAATATTTTTAAATTATCTAAATGCAATTTTAAAGCCTGTATATATAGAAATAGTAAACATTGAATTCTTTTCGAAAAAATTTATTAATGCAATTTTGACGAATTTTCAAATTTTCTGGTAGACCAGCAGGCCAAAATGTGTTAAAAATGTATGCGGATTAATTTTTCTATTTACGGCCCGCTATGCCCGCTATTTCAGAGAATAACTATAACGATATTTGTTCTCTCACAAAAGAAAATCTTTAAGGTTTTGTGAAAAGCTGTTTTAAAATACCATATACAATAAACATTTAAACACTCTATTAACTTGCACTCTCGCCTTCCATTGATTCCAATTGCATGAATTCCATATTTATTTACAAAATTCAACATACTAAATTTTAACTAATGAAATTTTTGCAATATCAACACAAAAAAACCAGAAATATTTAACGAAAAGTGCATAGAAAAAAACTAAACTTAATTAAAATGATACACATAAACAAGCACTAGAAAAATACTAAAACATATGCGCACAAAGGAAGGGATCGACCACAGGGAGGGTGTGTGTGTGTGCGAGGGCGATAACTGAAATTAAATCGAAACTTCAGTGAATTATAGCATAATGGAAAAATTTGGTACGCCACAAATTCAAATTCGAAGCTGTTGCGTATTAAAAATTTATAATTTTCAAATGTGAAAAGCGAAAAGCGCGCGACATTTTCGCTTTCAAAGTCGGTAGCAGCAGCAACGTTAAACAAACGAACGAACAAAAATGCGAATATTTATTTTGAAAATATCCTGTAACCGCGATGAAAACACATGAAAGCACACACAAACACACACATACATGCATACATAAGCATGTGTGTTTAGTAAAGTATTGTATTGATAGCATGTCAGAAATGAAAATGCACACACGCACACACACAAATTAAAAATCTAATATAAAAGCAAATAACAAAAGCAATAACAACAACAACAACATTGAAATAACTACCACCACAACATATAAAACACATACAAACAACAAAACGCATTTAACAACAAAATGCAACAGAACTTCCAAGTTAGCAACAAAAAAAGAAGTAAAATCATATACCCATACATATATACATACATACATACATACTGAATATACATACATATGCAAATACATTTGAGTTCATTGCATTTAAAAAGTGATGCTTTTACAGGTAGAAACCAATACACATACACATATATTCACACACACACACAAACACACAATTACTAGCACACACGCGTAAGTGCATATTTTTCATTTTCAGTTGGCAACATTTTTGCTTCCTGCAACCCAAGTGGGAGAGACGACTGTCATTCACGCAACCCAGTGGGAAAATGTGAGTGACATCGATTGTGGTGGATTGACCTAACAGAATTTGTCTGCAGTGTGTGAAATTCAAATTATAAACTTATTATAATTTCCAGCTAATGCTTTCAATCAATGCTAAGCATTTCATAGGCACGCGTTTAATGTGAAAGAAGCAAAAACGCTTTTTGCACGCGTTTTCCCAAATGTTGTTCAATACTTTTAGGTGCATTCTCTTTGTTTAAATCCAAGCTCCTCTAAGTCTGCTTAGGATTCAAGTTTTTAAAAACTACTGAACATCCTGTGGTCTACGTAAATATAAGTCATTTTTCCGATTGTAAGATAATCTCTTTTGTATAGAAACATCTTTTATATCGAGTCACACCAATTAAGTTGCTCACACTTTTTTTAAAGTATCACTTGAGAACATTTTATGCTGGGATATAGTTACACAAAACAAAACTATAATAAAAACAACGCTGCTGTCGTCATCGCCATTGTAGTCGCCGTCGTTTTGGGGCTCATGCTAGTAATTACAGCGCAGCAGCAACAGCAGCAGTAGCAACACAACAAAACACAACAAAAACATTGCATTACATTGCAATGCCATAGATTGCATTGCTGCTGCCAACTGACACCGTGTACGCGTAACTATGCGCTCCATAATTGCGAGCAAATGGCAGTAAAAAAGCTAAAGCAAAAGTAAGAGACAAAAGCAAAAACCCAAAAAAAATTGCACACACTCGGAAAAATAAACTTGTTTTTGTTGTAGTTGCTGTTGTTGTTGCAACAGCAGTGGTGGTGACGGCGGCTGCAGCAGCGATGGCCTCGCATAGCCAGCATATTACACTTCATTCCTTTCCATTCCACATACAGACGCACACATACATGCATACATCCATACATACATATGTAAGTATTTATGAACGTGCATTTATGTGTGTGCGTATAGATGGCGCTTTTAATGTTTCCTTTTTGGCGCGTATTTTTCAGGCTCTTTTTAGTTGGATGGTGTTGCCTGCCTGCCGCTGACTCCAACTGCCTGCATGCCTGCCTGCCTGCCTGCCACGCTGACTGACTGACTGGATAATGGTCTACACGGTTTTGTTGTTGCTGCTGCAGTTTGCCAGTTTTTCAGTTATGAGGCAGCATGGGAATGCACTTTGTTATGGATTTGGTATAAAATTTACAACAAAAACAACAACAAAAGCAACAACACAAGCAAAGAAATAAAAATGGAAAATAACATCATAAAATCACTCAATGTGCTGCTGCCGTTGTTGCTGACTGAAAAGTGGTGCGGGAGTTGGCTGGTGGTAGGAGGTGGAATTGGCAACGAAAGAAGTTGCAGTTACATATGTATGTAAGTGTGTGTGTGTATGTGGGGATATAGATTTTCTGACTATTTGTTGGGCTGCTGCTGGGCAATGCCAGGCTGCGGCAGGCGTTTTAAATTGAAGTTGAAGTGAATTTCAGTTTGTTGCACAAATAGAAAAGAAATATACTCGTAGTTATATATCGTATGTATGTAAAAAACGCAGACAAGATAAAAGGAAATAAAATGTTCTCATTTCGATATGTGCGGCATAAAAAATTGCTGAAAAATATGTGGAATATTTTTGTGCTGTTGTTTTGTTATTTTGCTATTCATAAATGTTTTTATATTCTTGTGTATACATGTAAATATGCATAAATATTTTATATTTAACCTTAACGAATTTCAATATTGATTTGTTGGCATTGTTGTTGGTATGAGAGGCAAAGTTGGATTTTTCTTCTTCAAAACTTTAGATAGTAAATCGAGGGCATTAGTATTTTATTTTATGACTTGTTTATGTATGGTCGTCGTTGTTGAAACTTATCAATATATGCAGGGGTTTCTTATAGAAAAATAAGAGCCAATATGAATAATTACTCGTTATTTACGTCGTTAGTTACTCTTGTTTAATTGAGTTTATCTGAAAACGATTAAAATTTGGATTTTTTTTAGTTCATGTAAAACGATGAAATAAACAGATCGATTGAGGCTAAATATCATTAGAGAATGCAAGATTTGTTTAAGCCAATTTGTATTTTGGAAGTTTACGAAAAGAGCCAACTGATATTCATGTATTTTGAATTTTGAAAACACGGAAATTTAGTTTATGATTAAATGAGAAACTAGACAAAAATATTGAAATATATCTATAGCGCCGAGGGTAGCGCCCAATTTTTTGGAGCTAGAGTGTCACGATTTTTTTCGCTAATAACATTGTCACATCTTTTTGGCATTCAATAATAAAAAGCGGGTCCAAGAAAACGTCGAAAAGGGTTTGGAACCCAATATTTCCGATTGAATTCTGTATGCATATTCTTCATTCAGTTACCGTTGATATATGACTGTGTTTAGTTTCAATTGTTATTTTTATTTTTATTTTAGTTTTGTTTCTAAAATAATGAGAAATGCCAATTCTAACGGTAAAAAATTATTCGCTTTTTATCTTGTAATCGGCCATTCCAAAAAAATCGAAATCAGATAAGTCGGCCACGAACTTTAAAAAAAAGAAAAGTGCAAGACATGATTTTAAAGAGTACCCATTCAAGTTTACGAAAACACCTATGACAAATAAATCTATTAGTTTCCGTAATTTTTACGAGCAACCAAAATAACTCATTAAGTAATAAGCGTAGTTCTTGAAAATAGTAACAGATGATTGTAAAATGAGATTATGTTTTAATAGTGTTTACCATGCACGTTTTTTCGCCGATGTTGTTTTCTTGAAAAGCAAGTTGTAAATACTTGCAATAAGGATTTAAATAATTGTAAGTTCAGTGTCCTCTCCGTTACCAAAAAATGAGAAATTTTGTTATAGATGACATGCTCGAATTTTCTCAGCCACATTGTTTTGAGTTCAAAGCTAACTTAAAGACATTGTCGTTGTGTAAGTTTTTCCGAATTTTATAATCAACGTAAGTGGTAAAAACAGAGTAACGGAGAGGATAATAAATCACACTGCATTATAACCTAGGCCAGTTTAGAATTTCGAATTTGTGTAATCTTGATGAAGATTTGGGTTTTTCATACATCGAATGGAACAATTTTGTTGCTTGACACAGTAAGAGTGCGGTTGATGGTGATTTGGACGAAAGTGAGGTCCGAAAATCTTAAACATTAAGCGTTGAAAAAAACATAATTTTTGTTGAGGAGAAAGAAGTCGCGGCAAATACATACATTTTTAGGATTTGCGATTTGAAAGATGCATGAAAATCGAGTGCGTTCACGAGGGTAGGAAAATCGACCTCGTACCATTTCATTCTTTTCGGAAATTAGACAAGTACTACATTTTTGCGTCTGAGGCTTCAAATTCGAAGAAACACAGAACTCAGGCTATATCTTCAAATCAGCAAAACGTAGGTGGTTCTGTGACTTGCGATAAGAGAAGTGAAAATGTGTTTATAGAAGAAGAGGTTTTGAGGGTGCAAACGACTTGGAGTATGCGCGTGGCTTGAAAATCCTTACACAATCTCAATCGCGCCTTTTACTAGGCATTTCCATCTGACTTTGTTTTGTGCAGTTATTTTCACTTTTTGCCATGTTGTGTTTTTATTTTTTAGTTCTAGATGTATTGAACGTCTCCAAGTGTTTTTTGGTCGCTGGTGTTGTTAATTCGCATGGCTTTGATCTTCTTGATGTTTTTCTCGAGGCCTACGTTGCGTGATGCTCTGATTAGATGATAAGTATTCGCTTGCATGTCGCTTAGCTTGTTCGAGAACAGATATATATCGTCTGCAAAATCCAAATCCTCGAGTTGATATGTGGGACTCCATGAGAGCGTACGGTTGCCATAAGTTCGTCAAAAAAGGAAGGGGTGAAAGTGGTTATCCTCGTTTGACTCTTGCGTTAGTGATGAATGGCTCGCTGATAGTATTCCCATAGCCGTTCGATATTGTTGAGTTATTATTTATATCACTTCACTTTAATTCTTTAGTTTCAAACTTAATTTTCATAAAAGTTGTAAATGACTTAAATTACTGTACGCTCAATGCAATTAGCAAAATTTCATACGTAACTGAGTCATGTTGAATTTTTCCCTTTAGTTTAAATACCTGTTCATTGGTGATGTATGCATTAAAGATACAGTTGGATGTGTACCAAACTGGTATACTTCATATGAATTTACTTTGCTTTAAATAAATATCTATTAATTTTATTTACTTATGTAATTACTTAGAAACATTTACAATTTTCAGATATTAAACATTTGCTGAGTCGGTTCTCCATATATCATAAAAATGTAAGAGAGCGATCGTACTTGTCCTCTCCGTTGCTATTGGCTGTCCCCTCCGTTTTTTCTAATTATTTTTCAACGAAACCATTAGGATTTTGGTAAGTTACAAAGGTCCATCAATCGACTCTACAGCTCGCTGACATTCGCAGAATTTGGGACTTGAAATTTAAAATAAAGATTTCCCATATCGTACGCGTCCTCTCCGTTACCCACTTGGTGATGTATAACTTAGACGGACTCATTATTTTTTTAACGAAACTGTGGTGGTAAGAACTTGTTATACCCCTAGTATAAAAGGAAAATATCATTTCCTTGTATGAGATCAATATCATTATAAGAGTCTCCTTGTCCTATCCGTTACTTTGGAATGGCTGTAATCAAAAATGCTTTCTATGATGCTTTAAACTTTTCGACTTTCCACACTTCAGTTGCTCGTTCAAGCACAAGTGCCACTAGTACTAGTAGATCCTGCATTGACAGGGCAAACTTAGGCCGAAAGACGAACCATTGCGAATCAGATTATTTAAGCCATTTAGAATTTTTTTTGGAAATGTATTTAAGTAAATCACCATTACGACTATCTCTGCTATTGTCCGGTTTTCACAACAAGGAGAAGAAATCGCTTGGAAAGCGATGTCTTGTGATTTTCAGCCTCTACCTGAACTTTGCTTCTTAGATTCTCAAAATAAGTAAAAAAAACAAGCTCTCCGCTTACTTTTCTTAAATTCTTTTAAAAAATAAGTTTTTTCTATCTGATATGGATACTGTCGTACTTAGCATACTTAGGGTCATGTTTAGCATGTTTACTAAGTAGAGTTCTATGCGTCCTTAAGAATTAAAAAACGTAATCAAAAATTTATATTTGAAAAACTAATCAAATTTACTTAAGGAGTTATACGCAGTTAAGAGGCCAAAAAAAAGCGATTTTACAAGAAATTTTTCTGAAAATGGATTTTAATTGGATTAATATAAAAATTTGCATACATATTGTTTAACTTTTTAAATTTATTGTAAAAATATTTTTTTTTTTTTGAATAATGATTTTTTAAAGCTCCTGTAGATGATCTCTGGGAAGTTCTCTAAAAAAGACGTTTTGCGATGAGCACGATATCTTTGAATTGGTATTTAGTTAATACAAAATATTATATAGTAATTAGACAAAATTTTTATTTTTACAAAAAAATTTTGGCATTAAAATGATAAATATTTGTCAGAAAAACCAATCCTTCTATCAGTTACTAAAAAAAACATCTTTGAAGCTTGTGCAGCTTGACACCGATCCGTTGAGCCGTTTACGAGAAATCTTGCTAACCGACTTTGAAAGCAGAGTTTTGAGAAAAACGCGTTCAAAGTTCTAAAAGCTCTTTACATATACGCATGCAACTTTGTCGGATCGAAATGCAATTTTTAGTGAATATACTTAAATATATGTACTTACATTACGAAAAAATTCTAACTGCAAATAACCCATTAAGTTATTTGCACTTTTTTAGCATAAAATACTCATGTATTAAATATCAATATAGAGCGATATTAGGTCGCAAATTAAAAACAAAACACCTTCATTTACATTTTCTCTGACAATTTCTATACAAATTTAAATATAAATGCCCATACCTTCATGTGAATATGGCTTCATATGTACACAAACTTACGTAAATCATGCAGCTTTCCTTTCACCAAAATTTCATGTATTAATGCTATAAAATAATTACAAATAAATAAATTCCAATTTACTTAAAGACAACAGAAACAAAAATATTAAAAAACTGAAAAAAAACTTTAATAGACAAAACATAATAATAAATTAATAAACAGAAAACTGAAACTGCACAAATACGAGTACTGAAGTACAGGCCGAAAATATAATGTGATATGCTGCAGATATCTCAGCAGCAACAACAGCACCAACATCGAAAATGTTGCCAACTAACCAAAAAACAACTAAACGATCGCTTACAAAATCAACAGGTAAAGCTAACAGCAGTGGCACCGGTGGCAGCGACTACACTAACAACAAAATCAGCCAAAAGCAACAACATCAATAAAAACGTCAAAAAGGTAATAAAAAAAAAAAAATATTACTCAATTTTTTGTTGGTTTTGGTTTTTATACAAACGAAAAAACTTAGGTAGTGAATTTCACTACTTTTTTTAAGTTGAAGTGCATATGCATTGTATTTATTACATTTCCTTTTAAAAATATTTACGTTCATCTGAGGGATCCTTAACTAACTACTAATCTCATCTCATAACTAACACATTGATCAGATCTGTTCTCTTCAGCTCTGGTTTGTTTTGCTGCAGCAAGTCCCTTACTATTATGAACTTTTGACCTCACTTTTACTTAATTAAAAAAACCAAAAACAAATAAAACTAAATAAGTTGAAAAAAAACCTTCACAAAACGAAGAAAAGAAAAAAAAAACGAGTATTAATATTTTTGTTTACACCATAATGGCATCTAATTTTAACACATTACAGCGCCAAAATGTGTTGCCTTTCATTGTTGCCCTGCTCAACTCCACGCACCACTCCCAGCTCCACAGAGAAGCTTCTTCTTCTTCATCTTTAACTACTTTAACTACTGCTTTGTGTGTAGTAAAATTTTGTGTTTTTTTATGAAGATTCAATGAAAATTTCTTTTTTTTTTGTTTAAATGCTGAAAGTAGTTGTTGTGGTCAGTGAAGTGAATGACGATGCTCTGGCAGCTTAACTTACTTAACGCTTATTACTTTCACCAACAACAACAGCAGCAGCAACATTAAAGCCAACATACAAAAACATACACACACACTCACACACATACACATACACGTACATACATATGCAAGTATACGAAATATGCTTAAAACATAATGAGGCCGTTACTGTCGTACTGTTGTTGCTGCGCTTGCGCACAGTTGTTGTTATTGTTGAAATAATTAACTAACCTCGGCCTCGGTTTAAGTGTGTTATGCATACTACTCACTACATCACAAACACTATCACAAGTACATATTTATGTCTGTGCATTTTCCATTGCTGTTGCTGTTGCTATTGCTATTTGCCGGTGCCGTTTCTACATATTGCTGCAAGTGACAACATATACAAGTGTGCATTGCATACCACCAATATCTACAATGTTTTCGTTTTGGTTTCTTCTTAAGCTTTTAACTTTTTTGAGCAATGATCGATGATACTTTTTTGTATGTATACTAACTATGAATATGTACGTACATGTAGCAAGTTTGACGTGTGGCAACTTGGCAAGTGGCAAAGTGGAGGTGCAACTAGTACGAAGGTGTTAAGAAAAATCTATTTTTTTTTGTATTGGCTTGTGGAGAGAGCAATTAGTTAAAATTTCTCTTCACGATTTAACTGTTTTTTAGATGATGATTTTGTGGATTTTTGACGAAATAGGATATTTAGAGTTAATTCTTCGCAAGGTCAAACTGAGGCCAACGGCTTTTTAAGCAAATGATTTAGTGTAAGCAGGAAATTATATTCACTTGCAAATTGAGACTTGGAAAGAAAATTAGTTGTAAGAGTTTTGAAAAACTTATTATTAACATTGCGTTCTGTTGCACTTTAATATGTGTTTGCTCAAATGAATGCACACGATGAAAAATAAAGCTTTTGAGATTGATGGGCGAGCGAGCAACAATGAGGTCAACCTATCAGTAGGCAGTGTAGTGTCTTGTGTCTTTTTGGCGTCTGGAAAACGGAAGTAGATTACTACGACTTGGGTTTTAAAAAAGGAAGTTCGATTTCAAGAAGCACTTAAGCTGAGAGCCACATTTCTTTGTTCGCTTGATTATGTAGGTTAGGTTAGGTTGGAGTGGCAGCTTTCTGCTTGAAAGCACACTTAAGCACATTTAGGCTCATTGTGATACCACAGTATGGCGCGACTTCCCCATTTACGGTGTGGAGAACCATGAGGACTCCATAATGAATCTGGCTATGTTCTTAATATTTATGGATGATAGCTCGGACAGACTAGTGAAGAAAGGTGAGCCCAGGAGTTTTAGTCTCCTCCTGGCCAGGGATGGGCATTCGCACATGAAATGGAGGACTGTTTCTTACTCCTCCTCAGAGTCGCAGCCTCGACAGACAGAAGTCATGGAATGGCAGTCCAAGTCTTGCAGCATGTCTCCCCATTATGCAGTATTCCGTGAGCACCGAAGTCGTAATGCTGATGGAGTTTCTGCTAAGGTTGAGTAGCTGTCTAGTTCGTCTATTGTCCATAGTGGTCCATGTTAACCTGGTAATACCACAGGTATGCTCCGCTACCCAGGATCTTTTAATGGCTAATCTAATAGACGTAAGAGGGACACCAATGGTGCAGGAAGGTGATATATCTGTAAGCTGCGAGCCCTGTTTTGCTAACTCGTCGGCATTGCAGTTACCTGAAATATCCATATGTCCAGGCACCCAATATAGGTGGACCTGCGAATGACTCGACAAAATGTTGAGTGAAGATCGGCAGTCGAGAGCAAGCTTTGATGTCGTGAAAACACCGGCAAGGGACTTGATTGCTGCTTGACTGTCCGCGTAGATGCAAATATTCGTATCGAATGAATCGTTGCGAATAAGCCACTTGGACGCTTGATAGATAGCCATTACTTCCGCCTGAAAGACGCTGCAATGGTCAGGAAGTCGGAAAGAGAGTCTGACATCCAACTTACTAGAGAAGATGCCACAGCCGACTCTTTCCTCCAATTTGGATCCATCTGTATAGATGTCAATTGAATTGTCAGTGACCACCTCGTCATTAACCCATTCCTCTCTACTGGGGATATGGGTGAAGAACGTGTGGCTTAAATTAGGGGTAGAGCAAATGTCTACGTTAGTTGGTACGGAAGTATCGTGGATTAAAATCTTGGCATGGCCCAGGTTTGACCCGGTCCAGCGAGTTAGGGCACTGAGTCTGGCAGCAGAGCACTTAGCTTGTTGCTTAACCAGAAGTGAGGTTGGCAACCACTGAAGAATTGCGGAAAGAGCTTTCGTGGAGGTAGTACGGAGAGCCCCAGCAATCAATATGGCTGCCGTTCTTCTAACCTTATCCAGTGGTTTAAGGTTGACCGCCTTTGCAGTAGCTGGCCACAAGAAGACGGATCCATAAAGAAGATTAGGCTCGACCACTGCTGAATAGAGCCAGGAAGTGACTCGAGGTTGAAGACCACATCTTGTTCCTAATGCCCTTTTACAGCAGTAGAGAGCGCAAAAGGCTTTCCGTACTCTCTCTGCTATGTTAGCTTTCCATTGAAGTTTAGGATCAAGAACAAGTCCTAATTAATTGGTCCTAGAGGTAATTAATTTTAGGTAGGGCAAAAGTTGGTATTTTATACTTTCTAGTGAAAAGCATAACCTCTGTTTTGGCAGGATTAACATTAAGACCAAATCTACGGCACCAGTGAGACAGAATGCTAAGTGAGTGATTTAGCCATTCTGAAAGAGTTGCAACGTATTTGCCGGATACTGCAATAGCAATGTCATCTGCATAATATACTATTTTGCAGCCGGTTTGGTCTAATCTGTTTAGCAGTGTGTTCACCGCCAGATTCCAAATAAGAGTCGATAATACACCCATATCGAGAAACACTGCAAGCGTATATTCCTTGTTGGGCAGTGATTTCTCAACTTGATTATGTACCATGAATTGAAAATATTTAGTCAATTCTTAACTTACTTAAAACAAAAAGTCTATGCAATTAAATTTATATTTTGATTTTTCTTTTAATAACACAGTGCAGTAAAATTTAAGGGCAATTTGTGGCCGCTGACTCTTACTCTGTATTCAGATTTTCTCAATTACGTCTGCGACTCCCGCCATAGAAGCTTTCAAAACATTTTTTATTTTGGTTCGCATCTTTATATTCGAAATAACTCTACCCTAGCCCCACCTATCGGATCCATTTATACATACAAAATTTTCTCATGACAAAACAGAAATACGTTCTGAACCACAGTCAAATCGCACTGAAAATAAGAATTTTGACAATAAGTTGACCCTAACGCTATCTACCGGATCCAAAATAAAAAAAAACAGAAGAGCTCGAACTAAATCTTAGATCATTTGTTACCATCAAATTACAAGTCGATGAGAATGTTTCCAAAAAAGTCTATGTTCTACAAGACATGAAATAAATAAGAAGAAGAAGGTCAAATGCTTGTACCTTCAATCAGTGACACAAATTAAAAACTCTTAAAAAGTTACGCGTTCTACATTTGATTTTATAAGGTGTAACGAAATTGAAATTCTTTATACCGAATAGTTTTACTTCAGGTCTTCAATTATATTTATTATATCGTCGCCTGAGAATTGATTTGGCGTATAGGAAAACGAATTTGTATACACATACGCCAAATCAATTCTCAGGCAACGATATGTGAAGTAAAAAATTAATTTATTGAAAATTTTTGATTACAGTCTCAAAGCCACCGCCCACAAAAATGTCCAAATACTAATTTACAATTAAAACCAACCGCATTTTACTGAAAATATTTTAATGTCAATAATAATTGCAGTTAGGCTGATCTGATTGAATTTAAAATTACATTCTAAGAAGTTGCCCTATGAATTCTGTGAACTGCAGTTTTCCAGTAGAGCAGAATTCATTAAATGTAGTCAGATTTAAACCGATCGATGGTATCTTGAGCTATGTATAGTTTCTTACCTAAGCTGAAAAATTTGTTGAATAAATTCGTTCAATTTATTAGTTAATTTTGGAGTATTCTCATCACATTATCTACTTTGTTTTCATCAACCTCACTTGAGTTTTCATCAACACACGAATCCGAAATGTTGTGGTAAGTTGTGTTTAAAAAGAGGTCAAAATACGAAATTCTCATCATCTGAGATATTTTTATGTGTTGTATACATGTTTGTTTGTGGAAAACGCAAAACTAAATTAATATTCACATAAAGTTTAAAGTTAAAGTAATTTAACAACAAAAACGGCAACAGCATTAAGCTGAAAAAGAGAAAAAGAATAAACGTATTTAAATTTGAAACGTTTCTTTTTGGAGTAGAGTTCAGTTGAATTAAGTTAAAGGGAACACATGAACGCAACGAAATATGAAATGTTTATGACACCAGCAGCAGCAACGGCAGTAATAAGCAACAACAAACAATGGTAACAAACAAACAGACAGAGATAAAAAAAAGAAAAAACTTTTTCCACCCATGTAAATTTCATTCATTCAACTTAATCAACAACAACAACAACCACATTAAAAACGTTGTCGACAATGATGATGAGCAATGAGCAACGAAAAATTGTAAAAGTTGGAAAGTTTGTAGAAAGAAGAAGAAATACAAAAACAAAAAACGAGCATATGAACTCATAATAATGATAAACATAAATAATTATGATGACGATGGTGATGATCATGTACGCATACTTACACACATATACATACATATGTATGAATAGTTGATGATGATAATCTTCACTTAACACCGCGCGTGTGTAAATGAAGTAAAATGCGTTTAAAATCTCACGCAAAAGTGTTTAAAAAACGTTGCTACCGTACATTTAAAAATAAAGAGATAGCGATATAGGGAGAGAAGGAGAGAGAAAGAGTGAGTGCGTATATAATGCGGATGTGAAACAAATAGCAAATACACAAAAAGATGAAAATTAATAAACGTGAGCGTGAAGGAAAGGAGTGTGAGGGTGAGGGTGAGGCGTTAGCGGTGAAGACAATAGGCAACCAAGCAGCCGCAGCAGCAGCAGCCGTTTCCATAGCCATAGAAACAGTAACAACAAGCAACAAGAGTGATGCCTTCAAAATTAAACGGGGAGAGAGATGCTCTTTCTTGCATACTGTATTTCATAACTGTATTTTTGTTAGTTTTTGTTTTGTTGTTGTCACGTTTATCACTTGCTGTTGGTTGTTGCTGTTATTGTTAAAGTTATTACTTTTGGCTGTTGTTGTTTTTGTTATGGAGTTTTATTGTGGGTTCAAAATTTGACTGGAATTTCTATTTGAAAGCTAACAACAACAAAATGCATGCCGAAGAAAGAGAGGACGCTGTAAAGCGGTAAAGAAGAAGAAGAAGAAGCAAAAGCAGAAGTAAACAGATTTTTTGTTTTGTACCCATTTTAACGGTTTTCTATTATTTTTATTAACTTGTTTTTTTTTTCTTTCTGTTTTTTGTTATGTTACTTTTCTCACTTAATATTAAAGATGAATGAGGCAGCAGCAGCGGAGACAGAAGAGGAGAAAAAATAAAAAGAAAGTTCAAGTCGTCACATTTTTTCTGTTTGTTTTTGTTGTTGTATTTGTCTGTTTGTATGTGAGGGCGGAAGTGAGTGCAATTTTTAATGAGATTTGTTATTATTAAAATGATTTGTTTGTTTGTTTTTTTTCTTAGTTTGTTGAAATTATTAATAAAAATTTATTATTAAAATGAAAGTAATTTTGTAAAAAAAAAACATTTTGTGTGTTTGGGTATTGTTATACATAACAAACGCAGGAGAAAATATTATTAATAATGCATTTTGCCTTTTCTTCATTCGCGACTATCGCTCTTTTACTAGAGCCTTTTAGTTCAAAAGGACATCACGGCTATCGTAGATTTCCGTTTAGTGCGGCTAAGAAGAAGGGACAATGAGAGTAACAACAAGATTTTAGAAACTTAACATAGAAATTTTGTTTAACGTAACTTAGCGTAACATAGACATGCCACTCACACGGGGGTTTTAGGTTAATAAAACACAAAAAGGCTTGTTTTGTTTTGTCTGCTGTGCTATGTTTGTTATAATCAACATTAAGTTTTGCTATAAGGTATTATACTATGCAAAGTTACTTTAATATTTTATAATTCGACTTTTACGCGCTACGATTCGCTGTGCAAGAGACCGAATCGTATTACATCAAATCAGATTGAACATTTTATTATTAATGCCACCAACTATAGGTACTTTTTTTTTAAAGTATACTACTTTCCTTTCTATCCAAATCAAAAAAAAATTGGAAACAGCCCAGTTCTGCTCTTCAAGTGTCGTCTTTGAGATCCGTTTTAACTGTTAAAATCAATTTGGAATTTAATATTTTTAATTTGGAAAAATTTGTTTGAAAATTTCTTCCAAATTTGGCAGTTCACATAGCTAATTAATTATTAAAATTATTAGGCTTTGAATGAACAATGATGCCAGAAGAATATCAAAAAGTTCATAGAACTAGCAGATCAGACGATCGCTTCGGAACCAGCTACGGTTCCTCATCAGTGATCTTTGTGATAGTTCCCTAATTTCAACGATCTATATAAGTGAAAATACTGTAAAGTAAATGAGAATTACAAAGACAGTTATTTTTACTGAATAGTATTATTGAAAGGAACTACCACTACCGTTCTATGTACTCTTGCCAACTTTCTCGGAGCTCAAGAGGTGCTATAGTGGAACATTTATAGTCAGGAAAAGTACGTTTTTATTTTAATTTTGAGCCCGATTTAATGCTCAATTTTTATATTAACAAAATTGTCATCACAAATGCATACATATACTTTGACAGCCCATTTTCTCCGCGAAAATCTACTTTTTTATCCTTTTGTATGAAAACGAAATATCTTTTAGTCTTAGATTTTAAGTTGGTAGCATTAGTGTGTTTGAATATCGCGGTTACGTGGAATACGTGAGTTATGTTTGAGGTTCGCGTAACTCTAGAGAACACACGAAGCAAATTTCTGCAGAGAATCTGTCATAAAAATACCGGTAGAATAAAGTTGCACTCTACTGTCTCCTGTCAGATTTATCGCAAGATGTTGAATATGGCTCAGAAGCTCCAGCTAAGTTCGCGAAGCTGTTGCCCATAACTGTGAATTAAACTCTATTTCATACAGAGATTAATCGGAGTATAATATTTCTTTAGAAAGCCAAGGCAATTGGCTGCTTTTTTCGACCATTTGTTCTCTGAGAAATTGTTTAAAAATAAATGTTTTTCAATATCTATTACCTTAATTCATTTACTCTTTAACCTATTAATCGAAAATGGTGCGAAAACGCACTACTAAAAACTGTTTTTTTATAGATTAAAAATGGTGCGTTTTCGTACTATTGTCAATTAATCAAAATTAGATTATTTATACACATCGTCTGTTGTTTCGATTTATTCCATTTTCAAATTTTTTTTTTTGCGGTTTTGAGTTCTATATTTTTCAAATCACTAATGGGTTTTATTGTTTACTTCAAAATTTGCTGTCATTTTAAAAATGAAGAAAGTAGAGACACCAAAACGTTGCTGAGCAAATGGGGAATAAAAAACGCTGCCATTGCTACCCGTTCAAATTGGTTATTAAGCTATAATTTTTCGTTTTCGCAAATGTTTACAAATTTTTTCCAAATTTTGTAATTCATATTTCTGATTAATTATTTAAAATTAATAGATTTCGAATGAACAATGATGCCAGAAGACGATCGCAGACGACCATTTTGGAACGGGTTCCAGGCAAAATTGGCTCTACGAAATATGGTCCCAGGAAAAATGGCCTCAATATCAAAAGTGAAAAATCACCCCAAAAGTGGGGTCATTTTTCAATATGTAATATTACCCCTAAATGAAAAAAGGCCCCAATATTTTCTTCTCTCAAACTTTATTTAAATGCCTCCAAAAATTTACAAAAACCTTAATTGTATCATCTATCTTACATTTACAAAAAGGAGAATTGAAGCTTTCCATATTCTTACCAAGTGAAGTGGACTGCAATTTAAAGACGAAAGAGGTAAAAATATTCATAAGGAAATTATGAACGAAAACCCTTGCAGCCAAAAATTAGTTCCAGTAAACAAAAGTCGCGAATAAAAGTTTATTTAGGAAGAAATCGCGCGATGGTCTTTATGACCGCTGAAAATGGCCTTTAATTTATAATTTTGATATTTTTGAATTTTTGGGCCCTTTATGCAAAATGAAAAATCATCCCAAGTAAAAAAAGGATATATGGCCCCAGACAAATTGGAACTATGGCCCCAAATTTTCGTATTATTGTAAATAATAGAATATTTTGGGTGATTTTTCACTTTTTGTTTTGGGGCTATTTGTCCTGGGGCCATATTTCATAAAGCCGGCAAAATTGTTTCGATTGCTTCAATTCGAGATTAAAGATTTTAATTTGAACCACAAAAAATCTGATTGCAACCTTTGAAAATTCCAAAAAAATGTAAAGTAAAACCAACAAAGTTGGCTTTAATAAGCATAAAAAACAGAAAAACTGTTAGCTTTTAAAGGATACCACATATGTATTTTGTGTTTTACAGTTTTGCTCCTGCGTTTTTCGGATAAGAAGCGGAGAAGAAAATCTTTCGACAGCTTCTGATGCTGTTGGAGTAAATTTTCATTTTGTAGTTTCGCTGGGCGAAAGACTTTTTACATATGAATTAGTTTGCTTCTGGCAGTAAAATAGAATCATGCTTCATGCTTTAAAATAGCACAAACGGGCAAAAATGCAAAAAAGCAAGCACTAAGTAAAAGCTTAGGATTTTCTTCTTAGGATTTATTATTATACATAGTTTTGATAACACAATTAAATTAATTTTTCTTTCCGCTATTCATTAAAGTTTTTTCAAGCGGCATTTCTATAATGAAATCACTTCCTTATTAATGCTCAATACTAATCGTGAAGAGTAGTTTCTACATAGTTCAACTTCTTTATATTATTAACAAGCCAAATAGCGTATTTTTCTATTTTTACAATTCGAACTTCAATAAAAAAGCAAAAACATTAATTAATTTTAATGAAAGATTAACAGAAATATTTTCCACTTGAAACTCGTTAAAGTTCAAACACATAAATCTATCTTTCAGTGCTTCCAGCACATTCCATACTTAACGTTTTTTCCAATGATCTTAGCTAATATATTTCAGATAATATCAATAAAAATTAAATTCTTAAAAGAAATAATAAAGAAATTGGTTTAAAAGCACCGAAACAAAAAGAAGATAAAGATGCCGAGGAAAGATGAAGGAAGAGAAGTAAAAGCAGCAGATATTAAATCTTAAGAAACAAAATTTTTGCTAATCCCAGCCCCCTCTCCCCAACAAAATACCAGAAGTTTTATGGACGTTCTACTTACAACCTAACTACATATTTATGTACGTATATATAGCCGTAGATACAGATAGATAGAATAATGTAGATACATTTGTATAGAAAATATGGGTTCTTTCTTCACTCTCCTCCACCCACCTCCCTTTTATTACCGTTCTCTTACATATATGTATGTACATGCTTATGTAATTCTTTTCTACTTTTCACATTACAAATGGCAGTGGAAGCGTATGGATGAGTGAGTGAATGAATGGCTACAGGTAATTAATTATTTGCTAACCTAAAAGTAAAAACATAAAACACAAAAAACTGAAAAAGAAATAAAAATATAAGTATAATAATAAATACAACAACAAATGAATTGAAACCATATAAAAACTCAAGCTTGAAAAACGAAGAATAAAACGAAAAAAAAAGTAATAAAAAACAAAAAAATAATATGTTACGGAATTCAAAACAAGCAATAAATAAGAAGAAAAGAAAATATTTATATGTTGTTCATATGTTGTTGTTGTGGCAGCACCAATCAAAAACAACAACCGTAAAAATAAAACTATCAAATGCTGCTAATGTAATAGTAATAGTGTAAAAATTCTATAAAAATTTATGGCAGCAGCAATGGCAACAACCAACAACAGGAGCAGCAGCAGCAGCACTTGCTTTGCCTAACAGCAACAACAACATGAGCCGCATAAGCAGCAAGATGATCTGCTTCTTTATTTATGCGCTAGTTTTTGTTGTTGTTGTTTTTGTGAGTCTATTATTATTGAGATTGTTGCGCGCAAACGCAAATGACAACATCAACAACAAGAACAACCGCACAAACAATGGCAATAACTCTGACCAACAAAAACTACTTTCTTAATTCTTCCTGAGAGCTGATGGAGCAAAACGTTCTCTTCAGTTTTGAAATCAGTGCGTTAAATGTCTCTACATATAAGGAAGAGAAATCGGTATTGACCAGTGTAATCCACGTCCACCGCTTTTATTGTCGTATTTGTGCCCAACGTAAATACGAAATTTTCGCTAGCTCCAACTATTTTCCCCATTCGTTGTTGCTGTTGTTGTTCCTACTTTTATGAGTGGCGATTGAAGTAGAAAGAAAAGAAGCAGCAAAAACGAAAAATTTCGCTGCTTTGGAGCCCCGAAGCTGAGGAGTAAGGTGAAAAATAACGTAACACCGCCGCCCGCCCCATTTTCATGTGATGCTTTTTACATGTAGGTACATACGAAAAGATTTTGATTTCTTTTACCATGATGTGGATGTATGTGTTGACCGTGTGTGTATGTGTGTGCGATTGCGCGCGCGCGCACACCAAACACATTAACTACGACTCTGTCTCGCACCACATACACTACACTAAATCTGACTTGCCATTTCAGTCTGTCTGTTCATCCGTTCATCATTCAGCACATTTTGTCCATCACTATTGCATTGCCGTTGCCGTCAACTACGACGTCGTTTTCGTTAGCGTCTCTATTCATATTTTCTATTGTCGTTGTTGCCGTCATCGTCGTCGTCGCACAGTGTGGCACAGGGTGGCGAAAACTAATTTTTGCATGTGATCCAATTTTTATTATTTTTAGTAATTTGAACAAGCAAATGCCTAGATAGAACGACTTCGGAGATATCCATGTAAATTATTTATGTACGAGCATTTAAATATGATCAAAAAATTTATTTGTCAGAATTTGTTTTGCCCAAAATCGGTTCTTTGTTCAAAATCTAAAAAAAAAATTTTCAAAAATTTTCGAAGATTCAAAACTTTTGGTAGGAGTCTAGTATATCATTAAATGTAGCTTATCACTGTAAATAAATGGTGTTAGTTTTGAAAATTGATTGTTAGTCAATGTTAGTTAGTGTTAAAAACAACCCCAGCCGTTCCCTTCGGAAATCTTCAGGTCCGCTAGTGATAGACATAGATATAAAAAAATTTGGTGAATCTCATCGATTCAGGCTTTATAAGAAGGAAAATATGGTATTTGTTATTATCATTTTATTTAAAAGTGGGCGTGGTTGTGGTAGGTATTTTCTAATTAGTAGACTCATAGTCATAAGCCCTAAACTTTGTGAGTCTATGATGATTTTTTTTATTTTTTTCCCCCTTTTGTATAAAGTTTTACCACTGTGCGTCGCCTCGTCGTCGTCGTCGTCGTCGCTTTAATGCAATACGAGGCAAAGTTTTTCTTTTAGACGACGCGCAGTTTAAATGAATTTTCGTTTGTTGTTGTTGTTGTTGGTATTGTTGCTGTTATTGTTGTTGTATTTAGTAGAGTATGAAGTTGATTTTTATTTTTAATTTTTTTCCGTATTTCTTTTAATTCTTTTTTATTTATATTTTACTTACTTACTTGAACATAAAATGAGTTGACCTCAGTTGACCTCGTTTTGAATTTGTTACTATTTTGTACTTATACTTTTGTAGTTGTTGTTTTCGTTTTTGCTATGTATTTATTTGCTGCTTTAATTCTTTTGTATTTATTTTCAACGCTGATTTTCTTTTCTCTACTTGTTTTTTTTTTTAAATTTTCAATACACTTAAAGAAAATATGCAAAGATATTTATTGAAAGATTTTCAAATGGAAAATATGTCTGTAATTAAATTACAGTATACAAAAAGCTGCTGCGGAATACCCAAGTGGACATATAGGAAGCAAAAAAGATTATTTTTCACAGAATTTGCAATAAAAAAAGTAGAAGTTATCATTTATGGGGAACCATACCAAAGAAGATAAGAAAAGTTTTAGAGGAAAGCCATTAAGTCAACAGTTATAGCTCGGGCGATGCCGCGTATTTTGCGGCATATATATATATATATATATATATATTTAGGCTGGCCACCAGAAAATTCGAATAATGTGGGGAAAATACCAGTTGGAAGACAGGAGTTTTTTGTTAAAAGCAGGAAATAAAAGGCGAAACATGGTTATAAATAAATTGTTTTTGTTCTTTGCCAAAATTAACGGCAAGTTATTATTGTTTTCCATACAGTTATTGCTGCTAGTTATATATAACTAAAAGCGAGTAGATAATTAAACGCAGTTTGAATATGTGTAGCAAGAATTCGCGATTTCCTAACACATACTTATTGAAGTTTTGATTTGAAAAACATAAATTTGAGGCGTTGAGAAGGAAATAGTCGCCAAAGCCTCGAAATTTCTGCTCATTCCTGTACCGCTGGCTAACCTATATATAGATATGCATGATATCTGAAATATCGGGGGAAACTAAGATCTAAAAAATTTTTTCGAGATTGAAATCCTATGATTTATATCCAAACCCACTTTACAAATTTGTTATCCTAAAATCCATGCATTTGTCAGGGGAAAATTCTAACAAACTCGTATTTCTGAGACAATTTCTTCGAAAACAGTTAATTTTATTTATTTTTCAACGCACTTGTTTTGAATTCTTTGAATGTAGAACAACCCGTGAACTACTAAGCAAGACCCAAAGCTATAGCAAAATGAATGAAGAAAGCGACTGTAACAGATAAACTCCCCCTTCATCTGCGACAATTAACTAATCAAAGAGCATGACATTTGCACGATCTTAACAGTCCACAAATTCTAGTTGTTTCAGAAAATTCTGCAGAGTTTCAAATAAGAAATTATGAAGTTAGGTTGATAAATGAAATCAAATCTGAAGTGAGACTCTTAAATTGAATAGTTTCCAATAGGTTTTTGTTTTATTTTACCTCTTCTCACTTTCCAGTTGTATGTTTGCAATTAGAAACTCATAATTAAGTTTTATATTTGTAGCTAGTGCTATTCATAATTTCAGCTTCACATGCGCTCATGTTCACATGCCCATATCCATATCCATGTCCATATCTTATATACGTACATAAGTACACATATAAATAAATATATTCAAGTCTATGCCTGCGTCTAGGTCTATGTCCAGTAACATTTTTATGCTTTCGTTTATTTTATTTTATTTTAATTTCTTTTTATTTTGTATTTTTTATTTGCTTGTTAGTTAGCCGAGAAAAAGTGACGCTCCACTGCGGTCCCTCGATATTTGATTGCATTTTATTTGTTTATGACGTTGGCTGCTTTATACAATTTTCAATTTTTGCTACGTTCATTCGGCTACACCACGTAGGTGGGGAGTGAGGTAGTATGGTAGGCAGTGAACGCCAAACATTTAGCATTGCTCATTTATAAAACGCAGCAGATTTTCAATAATTACATTCGTTAAATGCAAATTGTAAATTTTTTTTACTACTTTTCTCTTTTTTTTTTGTTGATGCTTTGTTTACTTTATGCTGCTGTTGGAAATTATTATTTTTGATTAATTTTTTTGTTGTTATTTAGAACTTCATTACAATTGTTTATAGTTGCAAAAAACAAAAAATACTTGATACAAATAAGTCTCATCGAGATAATGATTGAGCGAAAAAAAATTAAATTGTAAGATTAAAATAAATCTCACTGCATAAGTTTTACCTAATAAACATATTATTTATTAAAGTCCTGCAAAAAGCTTTACATGAGAAATGCGATAGTAAGATTGGAAAATAAGAAAGAACAAAGATTGAAAATGTGAAGAATTTGCGTAAACTTCAGCCAGCATTTATCTTTCATCAGCCTTTGAGCCAGATTAGACTTCAGCAGTATATCTAAATTGTTTCACGTTCTTTGATCTCCGTACATTTCTAGTATAAAGAACAAACTATGAAGAGCATACGAAAATTATTAAAAATTTCGTGGAAGCTCCGCTATTTTAAAATTTCCTAAATTTTGTGTAAGTGAAAGACATCACAGATTTCACAAAGAATTAATTGAATTCTTGAGGTTAATACACTGACACTAAAGTAAAGTACCGACAAAATGATATGCTGCCAATTTAACTACAAACAAAAATGAAAAAAAAGAAAAATTACCAAGCAGACATAATTTCATAGAATTTCAGATATAAAAGAAATAAGCAAGTAAATAAAATAATGGACGGGAAAAAATGGAAGAAAGAAAGATACAAAAAGGCGCAAAAATAAAACAGAACAAAAATTAAGAATTTAAAGTTAAGTAAAAAAAACCCAAAGCTAAGCAAAAGCGTTTTTCATAATGAGAACATCAACCACAACAAGTTGAGTAAGAAAACTATAAGTACAAGATATGAGAATACAAGAAAAAGAACAACTTAAAACTATTACATACATACAGACATACATAAATAGATATGTATAAATAAATGTATTTATAAGAGATAGATGATGTGACTGAGATTCCATCCAAGTCAAAGAGTTGCAAAAGCAGCAAAAATCTAGAGTTGAGTTGTTGTTGAGTTAAAGACGCTGGATTAATAGATACAAAAGAAGTCAGTTTGTTCATCCGTCACTTACATATATTGTCAGTTGGACAGTCAAATAGGCAGACCGAAAGACAAATGTAATAATAATAAAAATAATATGAAATTTTTGTGATAAATTCAAAGTAGAAATCAAACTAGTCAAAAATTTTGTGCGGGCAAATTCGAAGCATTATACACCCTGCGAGCAGTTTGAATATAATGCTCTGTGAAGCTTTAACGTGCATGGTAAGGGCGCGGTTAATGACCAATTCCGCTTGATAGCCAAACAGAAACAATCTTAAATTTTAACTACGAGCATTATTGTATTATTAAAAATTGGTACGTCCATTTTCATTGCCTCGTCTGGAAGATTTTTGGCCTTCCGCGTCTCTTGTGTATCTCTTCCAATACCACTGGCTCTTACGAATTGGACCGCTATCTCCTTTTTAGTAGGCTCGTCTGTTTGTTCCAACATGCCCTGGAACCCAACTTAAATCGACATTGTTGTACTTCTCCGGTTGATTAAGCGTTTTCCAACAATCGAGAGAATAATCCTCGATTTCCTGTCTAGGTTAAATTGCTCACATTTATCGATTGCATGCACATATCTCTGCTTCAAACATGTGCCCAAAGTATTTGGTTAGTGAACCAAAAATTCCTGCCTCAGTTCCATTATCGTGTAGTTATATTCGAAAGCTCTAGTTATGTTGGCTTATGAAAACAATCTCATCGTAAGTAGCTATGTAGGGTATACAAAATATATAATTGTTGGTCGGTTTTTAAGAAAGCAAATGCACACACACTTGCGTACATATCAAATATGTAGCATCCATCCACTGTAGCTATAAAGTTTAAATACGAGCGTAAGCATATGTAGCAATAGGGAGTTGGAGTTCAAGATAATGTATGAAATGAAGAAGCATATGATTTCGGGAAGGGTGTGCGCTCGTTAATTGGTCAATGGCTTCTTTCGCTGCTTACACAGTGCTACAACTATTTCTTCTTCTTCTTCTTCTTTATTCAATAAGTTCTATTTTGCTGTATGCAGCATAATAAAAGCGCAAGCGCCAAGAAGCTGACAAATTTGAGAGCTAAAGAAATACATAAAAAACTGTAACTGAAGATGATGTTACTGTTGCTGCTGTTGATATTTCTAGTTCTGGCTGATGCGATGTGAAGCTGATACTGCTGCTTTGTTCTTTTTGTTGCTTTGTTGTTTTGGTTTTTTTTTCTTGGGAGTGGTTAGCTCGGGAGTTGGTAATTTGTAAATTGGTTAATAATTTTATACTTCATCATCTTCAGCGTCATCAATTCCATTCTAGTGTTACATTTTGGGTTACAAACCAAATAAAGAAATGGTACCTTGAGACAAAAGTAAAGCATGTAGTATTGGTGTATCTGAATGTGAAAACAATGAATGAAATGTATACAATTAAATAACTGTAAAAAGGTTTGTTGGAATTTCTTTATTATACATATGTAGACTCGTCTGCCCCCAATTCAACCCGTATTCAATTAGCGTTTTACTTTTTTTTTGTGGTTTCTAGTTTTGTGCTATCAAAAAGTACAAAAAAGAAATTTAAGTGTATTCGAATCTTTAACTTCAACTCCAACTCCAACTTCAGCTACTCTTATTTTGTATATTTTTTTTTATTTTTAAGCTATACTTTAATTAATCAATTTTATTTATGTATTTTTGAATTATTTTTTGAATGTAGGCTACTGAAAAATCATGAAAGAATTTTTGACATATTTATTTGCATATTTTGACAGACTCAGTTTCTTTTCTTTTATGCTGATGATTATTAATGACAATCTTTTTTTTTCGTTTTGGTTGCATTTACCGAAAGAAGTTAAAAGAGCTGAAGAGAAGAAGATGATGATAAGCTTCAAGTAGTGCGTGTAGAGCTCCAGTGCTGACATTATCTGTTGACGCGATTTTTAAATTTGTATAATCTTGACTTGATTTCTTATTTTTGCATACTCACTGCGCACCTTTGCACCTAATGTAGGGAGCTTGTGTGGCGAAGAAAGAAGATGGAAAGGTTTATTCACGTTTATGCTTACATTTATTATTAAGATTACGCCAGTTAAGCATGAAATGCAATAATTTAGTGGAGCTGTTAATTAAATAGCTTCAACGGAAGTTCATAAGCTTGGTTTATTTATGAAATTTTAAATATGTGATCTTATGATCGCATACAAAGTGGAAAGGTCTTTCAACATTTGTAAACAGGTAATCTGTTTAAAAGTAAGAACCATTTTCAAAAGCGTAATCATTGATCTCTAGTGATCTCAAAAGATATTAAAAAATATAAATTTTCAAGATTTTTTTTTTTTTTAACTATTGTTGTGTTTTTTATTTAATACAAAATACAAAGTTCCTACACTATCTTTAACTATAAGGAAAATTTCAAAAAAGTTTTAATTCTGGACCAAATAATCAACTCAATTGTGAGCCTCTCTTTTATAAAAGTGCTTGGCGGTGGCCATTAGTACTCCACAGTGGTTCATCTAAAACCAATTGAAAAAAATGGAAGCTTCATAGTTTATCTTAATCGTGATTAAATGTTTTTTTTCTTATTTTCTTATTATTATTGGATCGAGTTTTTGAGAATATTCTAGGAATATTGTGGTTTAAGAAAATGTGAAAATTTGATTTTTTTTAATTCTAAGTGTACGTAACTCCTTAATATTAAATATAAGTGCGATTAAAATATTTTTTTAAAAGATTTTTCATCAAACAGAATTGTGCAATGTTAACATATTAATTTGTGGAAACGTAAAAATTAATTACTATTTCAATGCGAACTCACAAGCATAAGCAAGAAGCTTCCGTTTTTCAGCGTTCTCAGAGTGTTGCACACATACACACATACATACATACTATACACCAGTTCTGTGCAACCGCATTCAGCATCAACAATTGTTTCTGCTCACACTCAACATTTTCCAGAGATAGCAGTCTCATTTAAGATCAACGCCAAGATCGTGCTGGAAATGCATGTTTCTTCACATGTTTTTCAGATCGATTAGAAAATCTAAACCAAATAATAAGAAGAGTTGCAAGATGTTCATGCTTTTAAAATTAGAAGCATGTTTTCGAATTGTAAACTGCAACTAAATTTCCAACACTCAATACATGTGTGCGAGTGATAATGATCGCAATCATAGCGAAAACTAGCGAAATCTGAGGAAAAAAAAATAAGAAAATAAATAACGTAAGTGTAGGTAATTCGGATCGATTTTTGCAAGGGAAACTTTGAGCGCTAAAAATAAGGATTACAGATTTATAAAAAAAATGTTATGAAACAAAATTTAAGTATATTTCTTCCTCTTTTAAAGCTGTCAACTACCAAAAAAAAAAAAAAAAAACATAACTTTTTTTTTAATAGTTACTTAGGTAACATCACTTCGAAAAAAATGGATTGCATGTAATTCGGATCAGCAAAATTTATAGCAAATAATCTTTAATTTCAGGTTTATTTAGATGCAAAAGACAAATTTGGTGTTTAAGGAAAATATATATATAAAAAAAATTGATGTATGTATACGTAAATACATACACACACATACATACATACAAATTGTTGTCCAAATCTATGTATTTTCCTTATGTAATCATATACCGTTTGCCGAACGTATTGTAATTTAGTGTAGAGATGCATTTGTGTGTATGTCAAGTTGTGGGTTATAACATTCGACCGTATCTCTAAAGTGGGCGTGGCATTTTTGCGAAAATACAATATCTTCGAATATCATATCGAGCTAAATTAATAAAATTTGATATGGAGACTTACTTCTTCCACATCGAACTAACTCTCAATTATGGGTCTATTCATGGGCGTATCAAAATCAGGAGAAGAGGCTGTGGCTGGGCGATAGATGCGAATATATTAAAAACAAAAGTAGGAGCAATAGCGGATCTAAGGGGTGTAGGAAAGGGGAAAGGATTTGGGGTTAAGTACCGCTGACCTCTCTCCCAACTTCTCCCTAACCTCCCCCTAACTCCACCCTAAACGCCCGCTCCCAACTCCCCTCCCCCCCAAACGCCTCCCTAACTCCCTTCCTTCCTTACTGATAAGAATTTTATATATTTGAAATAAAAAAAGAAAATTTAAAAGGGATGAACAAATGTTAACCCCGTTAAGGTAAATCTCTGGATCGGTCAGTCGGTGGGCACGCACGTGTGCTGATGAATAATGAAACATATAAAAAATAATTTTTTCGAATCAATCTAAAAAATTTCTGAACTAAAATTTAAAAGTATATTGACATAATCAAAAATTAAAATGTGGTCTTTAATAAAAAATACTAATCATTTGACACAAACTAGTTTTTAAAAATATATTTCATATTGAATTTGACTAAAAATTACTAGTTAGTTTCGAAATTGGTATAACTCTAGGAAACGCTATTAATTTCAATTAATATTTCAATTTAAAAAAATATTTTTTGATTTTAAAATGCAAAATTTTTGACTAAAATTCAAAATATTTTTCAAGTTTATCTAAACTTTCAACTCAAATTCCACAAAAACTTTCTAAATAAAGGGTCGATCCGAATTACCTCCAAACATCACCTATCATATCTATATCACAACTAAAAACTTTCATTATTTAAAACTATATAGTTTAAATTTTGTAATTATGCAAACACCTCATTTGCGGGTAGTTCGGATCATCGATCCGAATTATATGCAAGTAGAAAAACGCATGCTGGTAATTCGGATCGATTTTAAAAGTTAATTTTTTTCTTAGTATGTTTTCTAAAATGGTGTTTATTTTTATAGACTATAGCAGAATGTTTAATGAACAAAACTTTATATAAATTATATAAATATACTTACCAGCACAAAATTTATTATTGTTATAAAATTTGTGGGTTTTTTATATTATTTGCTAAGGCTTTGTATGAAAATACGCTCACTTTTTGTTTTTTCGCTCACAACTGATTAATTTGAAATAATTGAAATAAGTGTTACATACCTTTAGGAAATAATTCCCGTTCGTTTCGAAAAGAGGACGTAATTTTAAAAAATACCAAAGAAAAGTTATTAGCAAAACACAATCGATCCGAATTATATACATCGATCCGAATTACCCTCATTTACGTTATGTATTAATGCAGCCACATAGCCCCAGCCTTTAAGCGTGCAGCCTCTGAGCGTGAAACAAGCTGCAAAGTCAAAGCAATTGCGCAATGTTGTTCGCATAGATTTCAGCTGCTGTTGCTTGCATTTAAATTATGCTCTAAGCTCTAGATAATGTTTTAAAATGGGGGAGGAGCGCAGGAGCAGGAGTGTGCTAAGTTTATCTCGCTCTCGTATCGCAATCAATTAAGCATTTTTCTGTTTATCTGTTTAAATATGAACTCGAAACGCTTTCGAGTGTGTGTATGTGAAGCTGTGATGCTGCTGAAAATGTGCGACTGTAGAGCGTGTAAATGTATGCTGATTAAAATGTATGCATGTTTATATTTAGACTTTCTAATCTTTGTAAGCTTTTGTACATGAATGTTTTTTTTTTTTTTTTTTTTTTTGGAATGGGAGGGAAAACTCTCTCAAATAAAGTGAAAATTAAATTGCCTGGGTTTTATAAAATTGGTTGATCCAGAACTCTTTTGTGTATTAAACAAAGCCTTGACTAAGACTTACAGCAGCAAGTTGGAGAAAATTTGTTATAGGTTGTCACACACTTCTAAGTTCCATCGTTTGTAAAATTTGTACCCTCTAAAAACATCGAAAATTGCTAAATGTAGTAATAAAAAATATAGATACTTCGTTACGGGATAGCAACATTTCCTTATTGCTTAAAGTTCTGAAATTTGGTTTATGTGTACATAGCGGTAGTTGGATTCTTGTGTATACACTCAAGTAAAAAGTACAAGAAACTGCTGCAGAAATAATGTTCCTAATTACATTTTAGCAAATTTGCAAGTGTCAATAAAAATAAAATAAGTAATAAGAAAATTTTTAATGTATTTTTTTAAAAACAAAAATTAATAATACAATGTAAAACGAATTATTATTAATTTAATGGTTTTAATGTTAATTCAACTTAAAATATATTAAAGTGACAGTTTTTACCGGAAAAAATTATTATTATTATTATTTCTACATTGAAAATGATATTATGAAGTATCAATTTTACATTGCGCTTTTCTTTTAAGTGTAATAAGATCTTAACAGCCAGCATCAGTGAACAAAATTTCATGGCTATACTCACAACAAATACCAATTTAATTAATATATTTTCCTAAATTTATAGTTATGATTTCTTTCCAATTATTAGAGTTCTGTTTTTTTTCTAATTTAGAAAAAGTTAAAGTTGTGAGTTATTCTGTATAACTATACAAATTTTTTTTTCTAAAATAATATTATTTAGAATGCTGCTGATAATTTTAAAATATTTTATTTTAAATTGGCTTGAACTTTCCAAATTTTCAAATGCAAATATCTCAAAAACCTAACATATAGGCCAAAAACTGAGTACGTCAGAGAAATTAGATCCCGTGAATTTTACAGAAATGATTTATAAGGTGGCTGATGCAAAAAAGTTCTGATTTGTTGACTAGTGTATTTCATTCAATTTCACTTTGGATTTTATAAATATTTTAAAAAGACTATTGATTCACATTTTTAATTATGGTTTGCTAAGTTTATCTGATAAAATTGGAAGCATTATGAATACCCTTATTATTCGAATTATGTTTCGTTCAATCGTTCAATGGGTTGTTTTAGGTAATCAATTTTTGGGCTATACACATATATTTATACATATACAAATTTATAGATAAGTCTAAGTTAAGCAATCTATTTGAAGTCGAAATTTTTGTAGTCAATTACGATCTTCTTTTTTTATCTCTATGTCTCTTTGATGAAAATACGAAAAAAAGAATGATTGTAAGTGATAATAAATTCAATTCAGCGAAAATCTGTTTTCAAGAATAACAAAAATGTATTTTTGTCATGCAAACAATAATTTCTTTTTATCTTTAACAAAGCGAAAAACTGATGATAAAATACAAACACAATACGAAGAAATATTGCAATTTCAATGTTATAATATAATTTCGCCTTTTCTGCTGAAATTTGTTATCAAAATCTAAATAGAAAAAAGCACACAAAAATAATCGTAATTTATTCTCAGTGTACACAGTGAAGAGTTTCTTGTTGCCATACAAAATTCACATACATATTTATATCGGCAATCACTTGCGTTTTTCAACTTCTTGGTCTCTATGAGAATTAATTCGAGTAACCCGGACTTAGTTTGAAAGCTTCGTTTGAGAAAGTGTGTTTTCAGAAAGGAATACTCATAAATTTCTTATGTGTATTTAGAATACTTGTTAGATACTCAGCTTCTTCTCTTAATACAATTAAAAATTATGTAATCCACCGAAAGTTTCTTTTTCTTCCTGAAAAATTTGCACCCAAATTAAATTAATTAATAAAAGTAGCAATTTCGAAAAGAAAACAAAAAACAAAAAAACTAAAAATTGCTGATGCTGTTGCTACCAAAATTGCATAAGATATGCCACCAACAACAAGATTTCTTTCAATTTCTTCATTTATTCAATTCATTATTATTATTTTTTTAAATATTTGTTTGAGTTTTGCTTCTTTTTATCGTTGAATTTCGTTTTCAATTTCTAATTTCGCCAATAATTTCAAATTAATTCCCCCCACTCAAAAAATGTGAACAAAAAACAAACAAATAATAAATAAAGTGAAATAAAAAGTATCGCAGCTTAATCATTGTTCAACTGCAGCAGCAGCAACAGCGACAGCAATGGCAGCAATTGAATTCATTCATTATTTCATTCACTTGCATAGTCAGTCAGTCATTCCTTCGTTCATTTGCTCGTTTCGTTCAATCATGCAATGCGTCAATAAAATTTGACTTTCACTTAAGTTACATATATTTTTACAACAAAAATAAGAGTAGTAGCAGCAACATTATTATTACGAGATAAACTGAATTAGTCTGACTGTCTGTCTGACTGTCGTTTTTGTTGAAATTTTTGTTTTCTGTTTGATTGCTACTCCCTCTCAACTTATTTTACTTCCATTTACTCACCATCCATGTATATTTATGTACTCACATGTATCTCTGTATCTGCAGTTGAAAGACAAAAACAACAACAACAAAAATTGAAAAAAAATATTGCCTTATCTATTTGCTAACCGCCTGCCGTAAGGGATTCGGAATACTACGTTATGATTCAGATACAGCGACTAACAGATACAGCAGCTACAGATACACAGATACAGTTCACAACTTTGAATTTGTGATACAGTGAATGATGCAGTTTCTATAAATACTCAGGGAGTATTCAATTTGAGATAAAGTCTGTACGATCATAGGCAAGTAGCTTCATTACATGCTATGACACAAAATAGGCAGCATCGCTGTAAATTTTTAAAACTATTTGAGATAGCAATACCAAGTATTGATGTAATCTTAAATAACATAATTAATATTTTAGAATCTTGCAGAAATGATATATTGTAAAAATACAAAACTTTAGTTGGATTATAAATTTAATATGAAAACCTGAAATATTTTGGAGTTCAATAATAGACGCAGGCATTCATATTTAAAGCTGAAGCGAATCATTGAGCAAAAAGGAACTTGCATGTCGCAGTGTAAACACAGCCGAGACTGGGTCTTTTTACCTAGTTTGTTATAAAGTCGCGTACGCAGTAGAGGGAATTTAGTGGTTCGAACAATCAATCGCTATTTTTACAATTAAATAAAAGATAAATACACAGTATGTCTAAAATTTGGTCACACCCATTCGAGTTTTTAAATTAAAGCCGTGAACGATTTTCTAAAAATCTGAAAAATTATTTAATATATAATTCTTCGCTAAATATATGCCTTAGCTTTTTAGTTTTTTTTTTTAACTTGAATATTCATATTTATATATTAAATTATCGATTTATATAAGTCAAAATATCAATACAGTTGTTATAATAAATAGTGAAAGGAATATAAATCCTAATCTTATAGATATTTTTATGAAATAAAAAAGGATCAAAGGCAGTAAATATGAATGTGAAACATGAGTTTTGATCTACTTCGTGGCCCAACTTGACGTAAAAAACTTCCTTATAGTATAATATTTGGGAAATTAAAAAAACATTCTATAAATACGGTCTGGAATACAAAAGTGTTAAGGAAATAATGGTCCGGTTTCCGAATTTAAACAATCAGCAGATGTAATTATAAATATCTAGAGGAGGTTTGTATATTTTTTAGTACTTTTTTTTGTTTGTTCGGTCTTTCTTGGCTTCTGATTTAGTGAAACAATTAAAGAAACATTTTTATTTACATTTTCTCCGACGCATTTCGGTCTTTTTAAGACCATATGGCAGGATGTTCTGAAACATTATGGTTGCCTTTGCCATGCTTTATAGAAGCAACAATTGGTTTTCTGCACTTTTATGTCTACTTTCAACCAAGATTAACTAAGTCAAGTCTAGAAAAGTGATTTTAATATTTAGTAGATAAAATTTTTCAGATTTTTAGAAAATCGATTAGCATCGAATATGCTTGTTTTAACTCTTTGTTTCAAAAATTCGCCCCTTGCCTTCCGTTACCCTTTGCGAGCGGCTCTGGTGCAACATTTTAACCGAATATTGTTATGTTTTTACTTTAGTTAATTCTGCGAAAGTGCGTAAGACATTTCACATTTTATTTTATTATTTGTAATTACTATTCTTTCGCCATTATTCTTCAGATAATAAGAATAAATTACCAAATACTATATTTTGATATAGTAAAAAAATATTTCAGAAAATCTCTCCGAAACTTTTTTCTGCGTATGCGCCTTCCTGGGGGTAAAATAAGATTAAAATAATTAACTAAATAACTAGATTAACTACAGAACATCGCTGTATCTCTCTGAATTCCAGGAAAGAAACAAGGCGATAGCAAACAAACTGGCAAAATGGTATTGAATTTCTCGGTCCAATCATTAATTTGTTTCCGAAAGGAGCCAGACTTTGAATACTAAAGTTCAGAAAGTTAAAGTTGCTAAGTGGAGATACTTAATCTATAATGTGAGTGGCTCAGTTTCCATGTCTGAACAGAAGTTCTGAAATGGGTATTTTTCTTCGAAAGATAACACTTTCCCCTTTTGCTTCCCCATTTTGTGTAAGGTTAATCCTCTCTCTTAAATCTGACGTGTTAGAAAAATTCTAACTTTGGGCTCGTTAATAATGCGCAAAATGATTTGTAAAACAGGGGGAAAACCCCCAATTTCAGGGCACTATTTCGTATTTCCTTTTAGGGCCTTATTTCACAAAGCCAGAATATCCATTTTAAAACATATTCCAAGTTCTCATAACTCAAAGTTTTTAGAAATTTATAAGCTTGTCATCAAGCTTTTTTGACATGCACAGTATAATAGAAGTCGACTACGATTGACTTAAAACAATTTAAGTTAAGTTTTGAATTTATAACTATTAAACATAAAAAACAAATCTTTTTTTGTTTTTGGTTGGTTTGGCATATTTTCATGTTGTTGTTACTGTTGTTTTTGTAACATGTTTATAAAAATGTGCAACATTGTGTTTAACTAACGCGATATTGCTGCTGACGAAGTTGTTGCCGCTGGTTGGTAGTTGCTGCTGCTGCATGCAGCAAATGTGTGACATAATCTGAGCAGCAGCAGCAGCAAACAACCACAACAACAATAACAATGTTACAGCTTGAAATCTAACGCCACAATTATATCAATACTTTATTTATTTTGGGGCGAGGTGGTGGAGAGTGAAAGGCGCTTCAAACTAACTAGGGGAAAGAGGGAAACAACAAACTTGGTTCAATGAACCAAAAAAAAAAAAAAAATGTGCGCGTTTTAATTTTTTTTTTCGGTTTTTTTTGTTTTGGATTTTGCTTTGTAGTTCATTTCAAAATATTTTCAATACAAATGCTTATTTTTTTTTCTTTTGCTTTTTAAGTTGAGCAAAACAACAACAACAACGGCGACAAAACCCAACTCGTAAATTGTTTGAACGTTTGATTTTTTGCTATTGCTGTTGCTGTTGTGTTGTCGACATACTACACTGAGATGTATTGTTTAAGCAATTTTTGTAACAGCGACAAATGAGGAAGTATAGGGAGGAGTGGGGAGGCAAGCCACAAGGGGCAGTCAGTCACACAAATTTGTTGTTGCAGCCGCCGCCACTGGCACGTTTATTGTGTTTGTTCAGTCTGCCGGTTGTTATTACTTTTTTTTTGGTGTGCGTCTGTCTGTTTGGTGCGTGTATTCGATAGAAACGTTTGACTGGAGCTGAACTGTGAGCGAGCGTGTATATTTTGTTGCGTTTGCGCGCCTGCGCAATTGACAATTTGTAGCGGTTACGCTATTGTCGTTGTATATCGCACTCGAGCCGACACTCACGGAACTCGGCCACATACGAGACCAGCGTGTATGTTGTAGAAGCGTGTTGCTGCTGCTTGTGGTTTTTTAAAGGTTTTTTTTTGTTTGGTGTGTCTTTGTGATTTGTAAAAATGTTGCTTTGACATAATGGAGACAACGCCAATGTTGAAATTTTATGAAACCTTTTTCACTATTTGTTTTATTGGTTTATTTAGTGCTCTTTGATGGAGCGCTTAGAAAAATTTAATGCTGTATAGGTTATTGTGAAAATACATACACGAGATGCAGTACCAAGTGACAACAATCAATTTACATATTAAAAAATGCAATCACTATCATATTTCTTATATCATGCTCCCACTGAGCCAAAATTGCGTAGTTTCGGCAAACGGTTTCGAACGAAACAGCAATCGTTCTCATTGTGAACGATTATGGTTTCGTTGGACAGTCCATTGTTTATTTCTTGCTGTAAAATACTGACGGGACGGCCAATATAATTATTGGTCTTAACTATTTGAGAATCAAAATGATAAATGAAATATTTAGCAACGAAGTAAAAGTGTATCTATAGGAGAAAGCGTCAATTGTTTCGTATTTTGTTTTACTTCAACCGGCGCCACTTTTTTTTTTGCCTTGCCCAGCTCCTCCACCATACCATCGGCTATGAGCTCCTTCTCCCGCGCACTCCACAAATTTATTTTTTTGTATGTTCGTTTCTCCATATTAATCAAGTTGTACGCAAAGCAAAATATAAATGCCTGTATAGAAGTGTTAGAGCAAATTCATTTCAATATTCTTTTCAGTAAACACATTCAGGGTTGCATTCGATTTTTGATCGGTTTCGAATGCAGTTTCGTTGAAACCACCTCATTTCCGTGGTTTCGTTTGACATATTTTTTCTATATGCCCAAATTGATCATTTCAGCGCAGTTTCAGCCGGCTCAGTGGGAACATAATATGCTTTAAGAGTATGAGTTTATTTAAGCGAACAAAATTTGAACTAATCTACTCAACTTTGAGTAGTCTGCATGTAACATATTGTATATGTTGATTAGAAACTAAGTACGCACTGTACTCTGAGGAATATTTCTGCTCTCTGAAGAATCTCTCTGTGGGAGCGGGTCGTAGTTCATTTTTAGCAAGAAATTGTTAAAAAACTTATCAGTTAGTATCATAAAATGAACCGTTTTCAGTCCCTTTTTTGTAGCTTTTGTTGCTTACATATGACCGCGTATGACTTTCGCAATAAGCGTAAAGCGTAAAATTTCCCGAAAGCCTCCACTGAAGACACATATTTATGGTCATAACTTATTATTTGTATACCTACTGTTGGCTGTAGGCTGTCTGTCCTTCGTTCCCTAATGGATGCATACATTTATTTAATGTTTTTTCTACCATTCACTTTTTTTTTTGTTTTGAAAAGAAACTATAGACCATTGCTAATTTATACAATTTTTGTATAATTTACAAACTTACATCAACGTGAAAAAGAAAAAACAAACAAACACTGAAAGAAAACGAACCTTCCCTACTTCTTTTTTAATAACAATTAAAATCTTCGAGTTAAATTTCGCATATGAAAGATTTTTTAATGCAACGTTAATTTTTGTGATTTTACTATAACTTTTTTTTACTTTTTTCTCAGTTGCATATTTAACCCTTTTGGTTATAATGGCGTAGTAAATTATAATAATAATAATGAAAATATTACTTAATTCAAAATGTTCGTCAGGTTTTTTGCTGCGCATTCGTGCAATTAAAAAATATTTAAAACATGCAAGGAAAATCATTTGTTTCTTTTATTCCCGGGTATTTTGGTTCTTGCTGAGTATATTAACATAATGAATAAGTAGCTGCGAAATTTGCATAAACTTATACAATTTGTTTGTTTTTTTTTTACTTTCCGAGAACAGAGATAATTTTACAGGGTCTTGAGGCGTCTCAGAAGTCCGAAATTAGAAATCTTGAGGGCATGGTCCTTTAGAATTTGATGAATTCTGGAAGAAGAAGCAATTACGCAGTTTTCTTCAAACTGGATCCAGTAATTTGTTTTTAATTTTGTGGGGCGAGTTTAAATTTTATTCTACAATTTCTTAAGAATTTCTCATATTTAGTTTATTCTTCGTTTTTTATTGGACATTTCTTATAATTGTTTTATTTCTTCTCACACTTAACAACAAATTTTTTTTAGAACAATAAGAAAATTAAAACAAAATCTTTTATTTTATTTTATTTCTGTTTTTTTTTTTTTTGGAAAAGCAAAAGAATTGTGCTAATTGTAATTTCACTTGAATTAAAAAGAACATTACTACATTTCTATTTATATTTGATTTACATTATCACATTACAAAGTACATAGTCGTATACATTTATGTACATAATGATAAAACGAGAATATTTTTGTACTTGAACTTTTGTGCCAACTGAAGAAAGAATTAACTTCGCTCAAGTGCTAGCCACTTTTATTAATAGAGTAAGTGATGCCAATATGGACATTGTAGCTATCTGAACAGTGCTTTCAGTTGTGGTATCTCATAAATATTCATGATCAACTTTAATAGACTTATTGAAAGAAATAAGACAAACAAGGTATTGTTTCTCTCAAGGAAATGAATTAACTAAATCGGCCCAGTTGAAAGTACAAATTTAAAATTATCGCGACTACATATTATTGCTACAAATTTTCAACTAATTTCCAACGAAAGTTTTGAAAAAATGTTGGAAGTATTCAAGAAAACAGCACTCAGACAAGTTTTACGTCCATTGCACTATATCCGGTGTTCCCTTTTGCTATTCTTTGAATCTACCGGATTTATTAATAAACCTTAGCAGATCCTGCGGTGTTAGAGAGATCAGGTGTTCGTCTCCCAACACTCCAGTCCCAAATATTCTTACTCTGATCTGGCAAAAAGCGGGGCAGACACTAAGAAAGTGGTCCGCCGTCTCTTCACATTCTTCCTCCAAACCACAGGAAGCACAGAAGGCACTAGCTCCCAGGCCAATCATATGCAAATATTTGGCCCAAGAAAAATTGTGTCTATTGTGTCTATTGTGTTTTCCAACAAAATCAAACCTGGAATATCCCAGCAAGTCTCATACCAATACCCATTGCGTTTAAGCCTACATATGGCTTTAACAGCCTTTCCTTTAGCAAAAATATCAAGGGGTGGTAAGTTGAGCAATGCATCCAAGGATGGGCCAGGTGTTGTAGGAAAAGCTCCCGTACAGCAAATGGCCACAATCCTTTGAAGTCTGGCAAGAGCTTTCCTAACACTGTCAACATTAAGTCTGCTCCACCAGACTATGGATGCATAGGTGTTGATGGGTCGAATCATAGCCTTATAAAGCCATAAGGCTTTCCTGTTGAGGGCCCGCTCAATCCGACATACCAGATTTTGCAGGGCCGTCTCATAAGATTTTCCACATTGGTAAGCATGCTGAAATAAAGAGAGAGGATGTAACAATAACGACTCACTATGGATGCGGTGCTCAACACAGCGCTCAAGACATTTTAGTAGGAAAGACATCATACTAATTGGTCTAAAGCTTTACGAGTTTGGTATAGTTTTCCTTTCCAATTTTTGGAATGAAAACAACTTTTACCAACCTCCATTGTTGAGGTATGTGAGCCAGAGCCAAACTGGAGATGAAGATCTTTTTCAAAACCGATAGCAATTGCACCATACCGTCTTTCAGAGCAACTGCCAGTATACCATCCGGACCCGGCGATTTGAAACTGTCAAAGGCAGCAATAGCAAACCTAATCGCGTTTTCATTCGCCACTGTCCTGGCAACCCACCAGTTACGTTGCGAAACTGTCGAATTAACCCTCTCCTCTTCCGGAAAAGTGGGATGTTGAACAACAGAAACCTGTTTGCCCGGAAAGTGAGATTCTAGCATTAAGCTAATCATCTCACTTTTTGATTCCGTGAAAATGCCATCAGATTTTTTGAGTAAACACAGAGGTTGGCTTGACCCTTTTTGAGGATTTTCGCCAACCTGGCTGTTTCAGACATGGTTTCAATACCGCTACAGATTTTTTCTAAAGGAAGCCTTTTTCGAACCTCGAATTAGCTTTTTATACTCTTTCTGCTTTTGACGATATAGAGCCCAGTACTCATGAAGTTTTCTCGACTCCGATAGAGAATCATCTCTAAGTACCTACCAATTTGTAATTGACTGCACTAACCTTTATTCGAAAGAGTTAGAGTTGAATAACCTCCTGTCTAGTAGGAGTCACAATAGTGGGTTGGTTTCCAACGTTTTATATGTTCAGCCCAGAAGACAGTATGTAATTGAGAAGATAAGTCTCTTTTATGTTGCACTTGCTGCTGCCCCAGATAACATTCTGTGCATTAGCGTCACAAAATAATATGAGCCCCAAATTCATCCTTTCACAGTACTCCACAAATTCAACAACCATCGCTGGCGGTGGTAGTAAAATCGCATCGTATGGAAAGTAGGCAGAAGCAATCGCAAAATGTTTCCATTCTCGATTGTCCTGAAATCTCACCTTTGCAGCTACCATATCTTGGCCACAAAACTGACCAAGTTTGGTAATTGTAAGATGAAGAGATGCTATAAGGCAGGTTCTAGGTCTGTTAGAACTCTCATCGTATAGAATCGTACGCCCCCTCAACTCACCAAGTCCGCAGATGGACCCAAGGTTCTTGGATTGTTGTTATGTGTTATGTTCAAAGCCTAGTCAGTATTTGATATAAATATTTCTATAATATGGGGTCCCAATATTGCACTGAGTTCCCTCAAATGCATCATCACTGCGTTAACTACTGAGTCGCATAATGAGTCCTGAATCTTACACCATTAGTGTATTTGATATTTTTTAGCCAATTAACCCTAAACTGCCCGCGTATTTCCATCATTTACGCTACAAAAAACTTTTCTTCCATTAACGCTTTTCGTTTTTTTTTCGTTATGTTTGAGTGATTATTTCGTGCAGCAGCAGTGTCTTCTACTTTGAATTTTAGAGTCGTTTTCTATTTTTTTTATTATTTTATTTTGCAATTCATTTGTGAAAATTATGTGAAAAAGTGTTAGATTTGTTGGGTGCCATTGTTCAATTCACAGATTTAACGAGTCGCTTTTTTATTACATTTTTTTTTTTTTGAAAACGTTTTAGCTTCAACTTCATATTTTCCGCTATTTTTCTTCGCTCATTCATTTGCTTTTCAACATTAATTTGCTATTTGGCAAAAAGAAAAAAATAAAAAAAGACAGTGTCTGCAACATAAAAAGTAACAACATTTTAAACAATAGTTAAACCAAAGAAAGAGTTGTTGTTGCTGCTGCTTTATTGTTGTTGTGAAAGGCAGAAGTATGTAAGTGAAAAGCTGCAAAACAAAAAGATGAAATACACAATTTTTGCACGCGAATTCTTTTTCTTTATGCTTTTGTGATTTTGACCTTACCCCTGAGTCCGCATCCCCGCCCTCGCTCTCAATGTCTCAATGTGTGAGACATTGAGAAATTCATTTTTTCAATGAATTTACGGGAGAATAATGAAATTAAATAATAAATATTCGTATCTATTTTGAATGAATTTATTCACTCGTTTAATATTTTTAATGTTTGTTATTGTTTGGACATTCTGACATTTACGAGCAGGAATAAAAAAGGGGAATTTTTAAGTAATTTTAATTAATTTCATTTCTTTTTGTTGGCCGTTGAATGTGAACATCTGAAGTATGAAGCACGAGTAGAAGGAAGGTCAATGTACTTCAAAAGAACGTCAAAAGAATTATGCACATATAAATTGATTTAGTGATGAAATGAAATTGAAAATAATTCATAAGTTGCTGGTCTACAAACATATAACGCTCGTGTCGGTGTAATAGCCAGGATAGCTCAGAATGTGATCGAAACAAGTTAGGGGTCTTTTACTTTAGTAAATTTTGGAAATTTGCTGGAGAATTTACCTGTAAGAATCGTAGTATCATGTCAGTAATATTTCGCAGAAATAAACACAAAACCAAAAATCATTCTCTGAAAGCAGATGAGGAGGTAAAGGCACGTGAAGAATGAGTTGAATTCTATAATATTTTAGTGGTATTCATGAAGTAGGGCAACTGATCTGGCAGATGGGTAAAAGAGCAGATTTGCTCAAAACAACAGCATGTTATGTAAATTAACCGCTTGTTCAGCATGGTCAATAAAAAAGTAATCGCTTCACAGAAAAATTCAAGGGGGCCTCTATACTGGGAATCCAGGCATGATAGATATACAGGTTCTGTATTAGAGACTTTGAGTTATTCTCAAAATGTTATTCATGCGTTATTTTTGAAGCCAATAAAATGCAATTTGCATTATTATAGTTAGCAATTAATAAAATTATACATTAACCTTAACATGCAGAATAACCAGCACCTAAGAACTAATGATGAGTGTGTAAACTAAATTGACTTTTTGTTAAAATATTCTATCCAGAAAGTTCATCTAAAGATCTTGATTGATGTTGAAGTTATCAATTTCTAACACTATTCCATGGTGTTCATGCTTCTTTAAACAAATTGAAGTTTTCTCCACTGAGTGCTCCAATATCGTTTAATTATCATCTGCACTTTTTCTTCACCCTCCTTCTTCTCTCCTTATTCAAAATTACACGTTGTTCAAATATTTTGTTTTATTTTATTTTAATTTTACGGAACACAAGAACATATTCTTTAATTATAAAAAGAAAATGCACGAGTATACTATTACTAACTTCCATCGCCCTTCCCTGCATCACTTCTCCCAGTTTCTTCAGCCAACAAACTAAATGGCAATGAACTTATCACTTCTGAAACATCCCCCCACTCAAAAAACAAAACACATGTACTTAAGTGTATGAAAAAGCACAGTGTATTTAAAAATGTAATAAGCCTGAGGGGAATATATTATACACACATAGAACTCAAAAATAAAAGCGATTGTAGGTCACATAATTAAATGTAAACACTTACAAAATGCACATTTATTCTATGCTACTCCTCCCCCAAGTATAAATACTTTAAAAATATTTTTTTTTTTACCCAAAAAAAGAAGCAACCGAAAAATATTACCAAAAATATTTAAGCTTTCTAAAGTCATCAAGTGTTTCGTTTTTATTTGTAGCTATTGCAACTACCATCAGCATCAACAGTTTTCACTTTCATAGACTCTCAGCCATTAATTGACTCTATATTTATACACCCCTTCGGTTTTCTGGCTGCTCTGCTTACATTCCCCATTCGCTGTTATTGCTTGAGTTCTTAAACTCGCATCTTGTTCCATTTTTAATTACATACATACAATTTACAACACATATGAATTTTTCTATATCATATCATTTTAGAAGTTAGCCTTCTACTTCTATTTCTGCTGCTCATTGCCGCCAATCGATGCCATTGATAGCTCCATAGTTCGATATGATGCATGAATGTGTGGAGTGACGTTGATAAGGGGACCAGCGTGCAAACTCCCCCTCTTCATCACATGACTGTGTGTTTACAGCGTAAATCTGTTGCACACATGCTTTTATTTGCTAGAACATAGACTGCCACTCCCACTTTTGCCTCCTACTATTAGTGAAACACAGATTGGCAACATGAAAATTATTTGTGGGGTTTAAATCAGTTGATTTCTTTGTTGTTGCTTTTTTCATTTGATTTGTTGCTAAATTTAGTGTCACTATTATTTATTTTTATTTTGGGGTGAGGAAGCTACCACAACCCGCTTCACACTTATGCTCTCTGTATTTGCCGTATTTGTTTTTTCTTCCCCCTTCTTCATACTCGCTTCAGTTGATTTTATATTCTATTTTTATGCAGCGTTAAAATAAAAATAGAACTTTAATGCAATTCATAGTCTTGAAAATGAATTCGTTTTTAGTTAATTGAACTCCAGATTTACATATGTGTAGACATGAATTTACAAATGTTTGAGACACACGCACTTGCAGTGTGTGTGTGTGTGTGTATGTCACATGTGCCATCTGTATTTAAGTATGTGTATATATGAGAGCCGTCTATTTCATGTTTACATTGCACTTTATACTCTACACCAGCGTGGGTCAAAGAATAGTCCGCGTGCATAAGAGTATAACAAATTATACACGTACAGGACTCATTTCCATAAAAAATTGTGTGTGCATGAAGGCCCATCCCTGTTCTAGACCCAAATTGTTAAAAAATTGTTGTATGGTGTAATTAGCTGAAAATATCATAGGCAGTTTATTCCTATCTAGTCATAATGGTCACGAGTAAATGTAACTTTAGTTTTAATTTACTTCATTTACTTTATTTCAAAATTGGGTGTCAAAAAAGAAAAATTGTTGAACCATTTGTATCGTCGATTCTCAACTTCGAATTTTCTTGTCAGGTTTTTTTTTCGTCTTTTCGATAAAAGTGGAGCCAACGGACTCAAAACACCTAAGCTGAGTCAATTTTTTCCTAATCTAATATTTTTTTGTTGAATAAAAACGAAATATCTCCATATTTCACTTATCAGAATTTTGGGTGTTATGATCGCCTTAGGAATGGCCATAACGCCCAAAATCATTTTAGGCCCTATGACCGCCCCGAAAACGGTCATAAGGCCCAGTGTAGAAGCGGTCGCAACGCCTAATTTTTTTAGACTTTATGACCGCCTTAGAAACTTTATTCTAATTTTTGAGATTAATTGCCAATGGATGGGGAAAAAGTCAAACTAAAATCTATTTAACGTATTCTATCTAAAGTATCTATTGTTACTTCCATCGGTTTTTTTCTAAAAAGTCAAATATAAAAAATAAATTTGAAATCTTAGTTACGCTATGCGATCAAATCCGATTTGTTTTCTTCGACATGAGGTTTGACTACGGATTCAAAAAGAGAGAGAGATACTGAGCACTCCTGCATTCTTAGTTTTTCTAGGTCAGTAACTGTTTTTGGTTTAAAGTTTCGTCCTGAATCAGTTTGAAAAGTTTACAAATTAATAAAAAATAGAAAAATTTATCGGATCCTTGTAAAATTAGACTTGCTTGACCCCATTTTTCTCCTAAAACCTGACGTGATGGAAAGCTTTTGACCTCAGATTCGTGTTCAACGTGAAAAATTCTTTCGCAAAAACTCCATCTTATTAGCAGTTTTAGGAGAAAATCTTAAAATGTAGTTAATTTTTTAACCCATTATTACTCAGAGCACAAAGACTAGAAAGATCTCTTTCAATGCTGTGACTTCACGAATTTAGGGAATATAAGCCAACCTCATCCGGCTTCCTTATCATTGATAATGGCCTAAATTCCCAATAATGATCATTTGCAAAAAATGAGCCTCTACTATTTTTGGTAATTTTTTTGAGGTTGGGTACATCATCAGTAGTGGGAAGTCTCTGAGGTAACGAAATTATGTCCTTCGCGATAAAAAAAATGCATTAAAAAATTAAAAAATTTAATTTGTTTATTCTGTAAATTTTTTATCACTTATGGCCATTTTTTTTTAGTTAAGATTAAAAAAACCGAAAAATTTTTCCTAAAGTTTTAAGACATTCATCTACTTTTGTCCTTAGTCTGATAGGGTTCATCAAATGTATCATCAATTTAATTTATTGTATCTAAAAATCAGTTTGATAAAAACTATTTATGCATATTTTCTTCGATTGGAGCAATCTTCTTTGTCAGGCATGGAGGAAAGTTCATTTATTCTAAAATTATTTTAGGTGTTTTTCTACAGTGCAGATATACCATGAATATAATAAATTAAATTAGTATTATTTTTATTGTTGCATGCATTCCGCGTTGCATTGCATTGAACTTCCATAAGTACAACCTTCCCCAGACATTTTAGCATTGATTCTACTCCTATGAAGTACAGATTGGCGTATGGCTTTTGATGACCGCCCAGATGCATTAAATTAATAATTAGGCGCTGAGCGGAAATGTGCCATGCTTAGCTTTTAGTTGACCAATAGTAATCGTTGGTTTCCAGTCAGTGAGAGTAACATTTGCTCACTGCATGAGCCCAATACTCTCTTGATATGCGCAGTAGAAATTGAAAAGTGTTATTATTTTCAGCGCCTGTTAATTTTTGTATAAGCAATAAAAAAATCAGCAGCAAAAGTTCAAATTGCAGCGCTATAGGACGATAATGGAAACGCCTTGTATTTTGACAAAATTAAAATTCATAAAGCCATATTTTCAGTAATATTACGAAGTATAAAAAAAATAAACAATAAAAAAGATTATTGAAAAAAAGTTTAAAATAAAATTAAAATCAATTAAAATTTCGCAAAAACTTCAAAGGCCAGCAATAAAAAAAAAGAAAATAAAATGACATAAAAAGAACAACAATCGAAAAACAAATACAAAACAAAGCATACACAAATAAAAAAACAACATAAATTTAACTAAAAAACAAAAACCACAGAAACAACTATAAAAAATAATAATAAATAATAATGAGCACAATTTGCACAATAAGCAACAAAAAAAATCACGGCGACTTTTTTTTTGCATTATTTCTATTATTGTTGTTGTAGTTTTTGTAGAATAGTGTTACATTTAAAAAAACAAACCAAATGCTAAATGCTAAATTTAGCCAATGAAATAACAACAACAACAAGTACAGCAAAAAAGTATCGATAAGATAAATAAAATGCATATGAACAGAAAAGTGAAAAATATGGTAGTGATTGAGGCAAAGAGTGGGAAGGAATATGAGAACATACGAGCAGCAGCAACAAGCAACAATAATATTGCTACAATTATTATAAAACTGCAATAAAAAATGACGACGACGACGTCAGCAACAACAACCAAACAAGTGCAAATAACAACAAAAAGCATTACAAAATAAATACAGCAAATACCTATAAAACAAAATGAATAGAAAAATGCATACGACAAATATGGCACGAACAAAATAATCATAACAACAACAATATGTAATAATCATAATAATAGTAGTAATAGTAGTGGCAATTTGACTCGCTACTGTCAATACTCAAACGAAATATCACATACACATTTAGATACAGCATCGTCAAGTGCGGAAAACTGGGTAGGTCTGTACTGTGACAACTAGTTACAAACTAGTTACAAAAACCCCAAAGTTCGATTCTAATATGCATACTTCTAATTACTTAATTTTTCATGAGGTTTGATATGAATGGAAAAAAATATCATCGCAGCACAACGAGAATCTCTGTATCTCTCGGCTGCATAGTATATGAGGTACATTACTTAATCGCTATGCAGTTTAGAGAATACAAATGAAGTTGCTCTCACTATCTGATACTATTCAAACTGTTCTTCTCTGGTACTTGGTACTTACTTTGTACTCAGATAAAATTTATTTTTTGATGGCACCCTACGAGAAAGACACCCACTCATTGCTATCCACGTGACTGGAAATTTGCAGTATAAAATTACCATCCAATAATTTCTAAGGACTAAACAATTAAAAGCCCAAAATCTTTCAAGTCGAAAAAAAAACTTTTACATTTTGAATTTGTGCACTGGTATGCACATAATTTTTAAAAGGAGTTCCCATTTCAGTTTTGGTTCAATTAAAAAATCAGCTTTTCATACACTGAGCATATTGTGATGTCCTCAAGGGATATAGAGACTTAACAATTGAGTATTAAATCACTTTCTAGTTAGATTAGCTTGATTAGTTCCAATCCAATCACTCTGATGACTAAACTTTAACAGAAAATTGAGTTTAACGTTAGAAGATTCTTCCAATCCACCTAAGAATGGTTTATGAGGTTTACAGCTAGAGTTTTATCTAAATATAGTAATCAAAGATATATTTATAAATTATTTTTAATATTAATCTTTTTGTGCAACTAATTCACTTCAGCAGCCAATTGATTCTCTGCTTCCTTACTGGGGCAGGGCCAGCAAACAGCACCTTCATTCATTCCATTGCTGCAAAATGAATTTGTAAATTCACAAAAACTCAACACAAAAAAAATTTGCAATTCGAATATTTTTATACTTTTTGTGCCTGTAACAGAATTTAAAATTGCACTCGGAACGAAAATCAAAAACAAAACAAAAAAAAAAAAAATCACTTTGCACATTATGGTAACAAATTTTCAGATATTCCGAGAGACCGAGGGGTGGATAGAGAAAAATACAAATTGCATACAAAAACAGAAATAAAAAATTATAGCAAATTGCAAATTTGTTTAAACAAAATCTACATGCATACATACATACATACTATATTTATACCTATGTATGTATATGTAAATATTTATTATTTTTAAAAGTTCTAAACTTGGATAAAAACGAGCGATAGCAATAATTGTGATGTATGAAAGTGTGTGCCTGACAATTTTTAGCTGCGCTGAATATAATTGCTAGTGCTGTGTTGCTGTTGCATTTTAATAGCGAACACTCATAGACTACAAATGGCAACCAGCACAACTACCAGCCAGAAGCGACTAGCAACAACCAGGCGTTCATCTATGGCAATCAATCGAAAAATGAATAGTGGATCTATGAAATCAATGCAAAAAAAAAAAAATATAAGAGGAGACAAAATATAAATACTTGGTGCGCAAAAAGAAGGTGAAAGAGGTAATGCGCATATTCATACTCAATCTGTCTGTCAGTCAATCTTTCAGTCAGCCATTCACTCATTCGATATTATGTGACAAACAATATTCTGAGTGCATATTACATTGCTGCTGTTGCTGCTTACTACTGATGACTGCCTGATTGTGGCGACTGTTGCTGCCTGCCTGCTGCTCGCTGCCGATTGCCTACTGACATTCAGTGCCTCTGATTTACTTATTTAAAGCGATGACGACAATGACAGTAATGCTCATTCGACGCAACGACGATAATGATGTTGACAATAATCATGATGGCATTTCATTGTTTGCTTCAATTTTACACCATTTTTTTTTTTGTTCGTTTTTCGTTTTAACATTTTCGATTTTATATTAAAAATATTTTATTCCAAAAATAACATAAAACAACGACAACAACAACAGCAAATATTCTTGCATATGAGTAATCAACTTGTGATTTTGTATTTATATACGTAGTTATGTATGTATATATTTGTGCTTGTGATTTATGCATTCAAGCATATACATATTCATACAGTAACTCACAAACTCATAGTTCCAGAAAGTGAGGAGATTTAATTGTAATCAGAATTTAATGGAAACTAACAAAATCAATTCTCATAAAAATGGGTCTGAATTACAAGCATATCTAGGATTTGTAGCATTGAGTATTCGGGGGACTAAATTAAAAACCACTTCAAAACAAAACAAAAAACAGAACACAAATTAAACAAAAAAAAGTTTCTAACGAGACTAAAAGTTAAATCCAAACCAAAAAATCAAACCAAAAGTTAGAAACTAAAAATTAAAAAACCATGCCAAAAATCATACCAAAACAAAAACCAGACAAAATATTAAACCAAAAATTTAGGGCCAAACCCGATTTAAAAATTAAATCACCATTCAGAAATAAATAATAATAATTCTGAAATAAAAAACTTGACCAAAACAGATCAGAAAATAATGAAGTAAAGGATGAAAGAGTTTAATGGAGAGAGATTACTCGCAGTTTTAGCAGAACTCATAACAACACTGATTATATAGTATATATGATTACCTGATCATTCCATACATAATTTCGGTGAAAATAAGTTGTACTCCCATAAGTGATAATTTAGATTTCTTATTTTCAGGCAGGACAGTATGCGTCTTAGAAACGCGATCAGTTGCTATTAGCTCCTTAGCTATAATATTATAGTTATGTAGGAATTTCTCTTTATCTTTCGGATTAGTGGTAAGATTTTTCTGTTAAAAAAGTGGTAAGTGCATGGAAATTTCATATGACTACATTAATTTATGCTCATTTAAAGCACTCGAATCATTGGGTACAATTGAATTATTAATAAAGAGACGAATATTTTTATTTGTTCATTGTGTTTGTACATTATTTTATTAAAAAAATTAGATTTTGAAATGTATTGTTATTCTTGTTGCTCTATACTTGGGGCTAAAGTACAAGTATTCAACCTATGTATAGTAATTGATTTGAATGTTTAATAGAAACCACTCTTTTACAATAACAGGAGAAAACTCTGGTTTTTCGTTCATGTTTGATCTACTCACGACACAAATACCATGAAGGTCTATTGGACCGTTCTGCAAATTGAGGTGCACGTCCTCCTACTCGCTGTTTGCTTGTGACAAACGACATCATAGCATTTCTAATGTAAGGAAAACGTGTTATGAGAGCGTTCGTGGTTTCCAATATTTTTTTTTGCCAATTGCGTGATGTATAAATACAGGGAATAAAATAATATCTAAAGGGCTTCCGTGGTTCCTGATCAGTTTTGTGAGTCTTAATATATATAGGCTCAATATTTCTTAATTTTGTACTTTTGGGGGCAAAATTGACCGGTTTAAGTTGATTTTTAGGGGTTACCTATGTTCAGCAAAATTGTAGCCAGGTAAAAAAAGAGCATGTTTATTGCTTACACTTAAACGAATTTGCATTTAGCCTCAAACTCCATACCCTGCGATAACTTTTTGCTGCTCCAGTGCTCTGCAATATTGTAGACATGGTTTTGCCGAAAACATCAATACGAAATTCCTTGTGGCATATGAGTTAAGCGAATTTATATTTATGACCTCTATTGCAGACTTTCAATTCAATGAACCTTGAAAGAATCGCTTAATCTACCTTAATCTACCTAAAACGCATTGGCAATATTGCTGAGTGGGCCTAATGATATTAGAAATCATTAAGAGATTTGCATTCATATTTTTGGTGTCGCACAATGTTATAATTGGTCCCAAAGGACCTTATCACTAATCTGCGCCCTTAACGCAGAAAAACCGCCATAAAATCTAAACCATTCCTTGAATCTCTTTGTGAATAGCTTTAAACGAAGCATAATAATATTTTCTTGGAATACATTGTCGGTCCACGGTACCTTACCTTGGCCGAAATATAAGCAATTTTCAATTACAAACTAGAAAGGAGCCCAGAGCCTTACCACTAATACGAGGGTTAAATGTGCGAGTTACTGTATCCATTTGAATGAATGTATGTAAGTATGCATATAAATACTCGTATATGTGCATGATATTTAACAACAGATTGTCGCATATCAGAGTATAGCTACAATAAATATGTATATTTTTTTACTCTTATTTTTTTGTTTTGCTTTAAAATTTTTTTCAGCATTCGCGAGTTGGAAGGGGAAAGGGTAGAACAAAACGAAATCAAATCGTTTTGCATGTATGTAGACAAGAAGTTGAGCGATTTTCTTTACAATTTTTGGTTTTTAATTCAATGAACAAAAATATGCAAGTGCACAGGCACAAAATACAAAAGCAAAACAAAAAAAAGGGAGGATAACACCAGAAGAACACATTAAAAATACAAAATTTATATATATTTTTGTCGTATATTTAAAGAAATTTATTCAATATATTTCAATGTCGTGGTTTTGGTTGTTGAAGTCAACAAAAAAAAAAAGTGTTGGTTTGTTAAAATTTATTTTATTTTTTTAATTGTTGTAAAAATGTTATTGACCCAGGGACAGCAGCACCGAGGCATGCAAATGACGCGAACTGTCAGAAGTAAATTGCAATTTTTTCCCTTTAATTTCCGCAAAAATATCATATTAATAAATAAGCACAAATATTTTGATTTCAACGCATTCTTAAGGAAAATATAAAATTCAACATCTCCAAGAATTTTGGGTACTATTTTGAAAATTGTCCACTCACCGAAAATTCGATAGCTCCCAAACTAGAGTACTTAACTGAGTACTTAAATTTTGCACCAGACAAGACACTTTCGATTCATGAATGACTCAGCGGTAGTATATTTCATTTTCAGTACTTAATAATGGCAAAAAAGCGTTGGTTTTTTATTTTAAACATTGAACCTCTATAACTTTCGATATGGATGGAATAAAGAAATGAATGAATACTTAAAATAAATGGCGAAGACTAAAATCGTTCAAAGTAAATATCGAAAAAAAAAATTACAAGTATTTCCGTTGTTCTTTAATGCCAGTAACTTATGAAAAAGTGAAGCAGAAAGCACTAACTACGATACTTAGAGCTGATTTATATATTGACCAATTTGCCAAAATCGTGTTGACGTTTGAGCTTCAAAGCTCACTTCGTCCACACTGGTGAGAACATTGTCAAAAAATTACAAGATGTCAATAAAGATTATAATTTGGATCAAAAAATGCATTTGGCAGCTATCGAAAATGCCGCATTTATGGCTGGAGCAACGGAAGAGCAAATTTTTGGGATGTGTATCTCAAACGCTTCAACTGGTTATATATGATTTAACTTCCAATATTTAATCAAACTGAACTTTTGATTCAGAAATATTAATTCCATTAATGACTGAATTTTTCTTTGTATTTTTATCTCTTTAAGTTTAATCGAATTGATATTTGACTGTACCAGCTCTTTATATAAATTCGCAGGGGAAGTCCCCTTATGCAAATAATGCCACTTATCCGTTGTTCCAATGAAAAAATAAGAAATTGATAAGAATTCAGTAGCGTGTTTAATAAATTCTTTGAAAAATTGCAAGTACTACATATAAATATTAATAAATATTAAGTCTTGTGGAAATCGAAATATGTATAGCACAAAGTTATTAATGTGAATAATACAAAAATTTAAATTTATCAAGTTGGGAAAGTTATACATTATAATATTATGCACTGATATCCTCCATCATTTCTTCTATTGCCGAATTGCTTCAAGCTCCGATTTCATATTTGGGATATTTGGTACTTAATTTGAATGATAATTATATGAATATTTTTGGAATATGTTTATTGAGCAATGTGATAAGTTTGGACACTTGTAGATAATTGGAAAACGAAAATATATGTTGCTTTTTTTCTCTTATTATTTTTACCTTAAGATTATGTAATTAAAAGTTTTCATGCAGTTAAAAACACTATTTGCTTTTCTATACTCCAGCTCCCCTCATTCCCGTTTACCATAATAGTTCGGGTGTAAACATTTTGCATTTGCTTTCATAATTTTATGCATCTAATTTGTGTATGGCAAATATAGTAGTAGAAAAAAACTTTCCCTCACTTAAAATCATTTTATTTTTCAAACTGAAACCTAATGTTAAAAAACGAGGAAGCAACAACAGCAGCGGAGAAATAGATGAATGATGGAGGTACCCTCCATGTTTTCAACACACAAGAAAAGTTTAGGTGTGTGCGCAGTTATCGCTTCAGCAATTTTCACAATAGATAACAAAAAAATTAAAAATTTTCCAAACAATGTTTTCAAATATTTTGTTTTTGTTTGCTAGGTAAAATTTTGTTTTTTTTTTGCAGGTCCATCAGAATATATAAAGCAACACACACACATGCTCACTCACTCACCCACTCACACACACACGCAAACACAACCGAACTCACTCACGTTAGTCTTTTGTTTGTGTGTTTGTGTTTGATGCCACCACATAAAAGGAAGCAATGTCAGTGTCAGTCAACACTGTGTTTATTGTATTTCATACCTACAAAGAACATGTGTATGTACATAGCAGATGCAGAAAAGATATCGCAGCTAATTTTTCACAAGCGAACCAACCATCCAACAAAAACAACAACTACAAGTACAAGTAATAATAAAAATAAATAACAAAGCTACACAACAACAGCAATAATAGCAGCAACAACAACAACCTTGCCTTTGGCTAAAACACAAATTTCATGTATTTTTTTTTTATTTTTTGTGTGTGTTAAAGAAAGATCTAAGCTTTCAGCTCGTAAGGCCAAGTTTTAGTTCGCATTGTCTTCGTAGACTAACAACGCTCGCTAGTTGAGGGGGTAAAAACGAGCGTTTTATTTTTACTTAAGTTAAATGAAAAATTTCAACTCATTAAATGTATTTGCAGCTATTTAAGTCAAGATTCATTGGGACACATAGCGTGAGTGGGCTGAGGTAGTGTTGTGATGCGGAAAGTCAAACCTCTTTTAAAAAGTGGAGCTGCGTAATTATATAATGAAAAAAAAAAAAAAAACCAGCAACGCAAAAAGTAACGACAAATTTCCCAACAATTGTTTATAATATAAACTTTATATGTAATGTAGCTGTTACTTTTTTAATTTTTTTATTTGACCTGCCAAAGTAGACCGCACCCACAATTAATCTGATATGAAAACAGCAGCAATAGAAAGAGCGTCAGCACTTAAAACGGAATCAGCAACAAAGTTAGATAGTGTCATCAAATTATTCTCATGTCAACGCTTTATCTTAAATAATGTAAGCGTCAAAAGAGCACAAGTAAATAAAATGAGTTCGGCAATTGATAGGGTAGAAATTCTAAAGACCCAATTACCAAAAACATTTCTTTCCTAGATTCATGCAAAAATTTTGAAACGAATGGTGCGGGCGAAACTGACTACGATTTTCAAAAATATATTTGTGTAGAATATGAACCCAGAAAAGTGTTATGCTGGATGAAACTGCAATTAAAAATTGTCCCAAATGTACAAGTCTGCAAATATTTTGGCTAGTTTAGAACATGTGGAACAATTATTCTTAACAGAGTAAGGAAAACGAAATTGCATAAATTATCTCCGCAGAAAGCTGGAGTCTTCAGACAATCTATTTTGAAATTCCAAATCAGATCTTGTTTGGTTATTTTTAAAACATTTGAGCCAGACAAGTTTATACATTTGAATATTTTTAGTTCACCACCTCTTCAAAATGTTGCTGATGTTTTATTTATTGCTGTGTTATTGTTGGGATTGTGTTGTTACTGCAATTATTGGCGCATGACTTTTTCATGACCGCATAACTTTGGTTTTTAACTTAATTTTCATGTCAAAATGTTCTGACACAGCAAACAGCATACAAACGTCAGCAAACAACTAACCATGAACAGTATCAACGATAAATGCTTGAATATACATATGTACTATATATAAAAATATAAATATAAATATTTGTATATGAAAAAATAGTCACTAAAAGATAAAAGGCCACAGTTAATAGAAATGCTTGCAAAAAAATATTAATAAATTATTTAAAGTTCAGCAAACAAATTGACATTGCTTAGTAGAATGCCAAGCAATTGAAAATAAAGTATTTACCATACAAATTTGATGTTGAGTCTTTAAGAGTATATACGAATGCTTCAAAATATTGTTGAAAAATGAAAGGGCTAAAAACTCCAGACTCTCTAAGGCTAGATAAAAATAGGAAATTAAAAACTAAAATCCAATCAAACTAGTAATATTTAGAGCAAGGGCTCTCAAATTGTAGGGTTCTCTCTTAAGTTTGAAGCAGTGAAAAATCCTCGGTCTGAGCTATTACCATATATCAAAAATTTAATTGAGGGTCTCTTCATTAGCCACCATTATGGAATCTTTCAAAATCTATAAAATCACACAGCTTATTAGAATTTCCATATATGAAATTTTTAAACATTTAAAAACATCACTTTGTTTTTATGTGGAATAAAGGCAATTGCATTTCATAATTATTATTTATTTTGCTCCAATTTGGCGACAAATGCAAAACCAACCAGCAACGACAACAATTATTTCAACTGAGACTCTCAACTGACTCACGCAAATCGAAAATTTTACAGAAAGCTTATATGGAAAACTTAAAATGATTTCATTTCAAATCAAGGAAAAATAAAATCAGCAAAAACCTAATGCAATCGCTGCACTGTAAAACAAACTTAATAATTAATAGAGAAACTTACTCATAGGAATAAAAAAGGGTGTATGACGAAATCTCGAAAGACACTATCCCGAAAGACAAAATCCAGAAAGACAGAATACAGACAAGACAAAATCTCGACAAGACACAATCCAGACAAATAATCTCGACAAAAAATAATAATTTTAAAAAAATCGCGCGATTTCAGATTTTTTGTCTAGATTATGTCTTGTCTGGATTTTGCTTTGTCTAGATTTTGTCTTGTCTATATTTTGTCCTATCTTGATTTTGTATTGTCTGGATCTTAAGGAAGTGTAACGAACCTTACAGAACCGATTACAGAAAATTTATTTAACTGCAATGACCCCTAACCGACAGTAATCTTCCGATCTACGTACAGGGGAGTGATAGCCGTTGGGTTATATACACGTAGTTGTGTACAGAACCCTGGGAAGTGCTCCGTGGACAATGTGGTTGCGGCGGATAGGTAGCACACCTAATGTAACTACCTGAAAGCACTAGTAGGAGTGGGTAGGGAAGCGCACACAATGCTACTCCCTGAAAATATAATCCAATAATTACACCACAATACTCACAATTTATAATCGTTCTTTATTTCTTTGTTGAATTAAATATATTTTCCCACGATGTTTAGCTGGAACAGCAGGAGGAGACGTCAGTCTGTATCGAGATCTATGCTAAGAAGAACAGACCGGAAATTGAAAAAGCGCGTGCTCAACATGGCTGCAACCGCGTCTTTTGCGCCGTATGTTCAGTGTGCGTTTAATTTCCAGCACTACCCCAGGATCGCATGCCTTCGACTTAATCTAACTTATACTACATTACCATAATATCACAATTCATATTATTAATTTTAAATAATTAATTAGAATATGCTAACTGCCAAATTCGGAAGAAATTTGTAAAAATTTTTTTTTCTAAATTAGAAATATTAAAAAAGAAAAAGAGGACCTGCTTCTAAGTACAAAAAAAAAATTCCCAATAAAAAATTTTTTATACGAAACACAGACACAGATGTCATATGTAATAAAAGTTTCAAAGAAGACTAACAAAAAGTATATAGAACGGTAGTGGTAGGAAACGTACTCTCTCTCATCATTGTTAGATCAAAGCCTATTAATTTGAAAACATTAATTGGAAGAAATATGCAAAAAACAAAATTATGAATTTAGTCAGGTTAAAATTGTCAGTAAAAATAGAAGAACAGTGCGATAGAGAAAAGAACTATTTCTGTAATGCGCTGTGGGTTGGAATCAGGAATGATAGAATACAAGATTGCGCCAATTAGTTGAACAAAATTGCCTCTCTCTGCGCATGTCGTCCCAAGCCATATTTTCAAAGAGAGAACGATGGAGACTGCATACCGCTTATATGTCAACAATTTAAGCATTTGTATAAAATGTGGATATAAATGATATTTATTAGTTTTATTTCGATTATTTGCAGGTACAAATATAAAATGAAATATTGATATTTATTGGTCTTCAATATAAATTAAAATATTTAACTTTTCATTCAAAATATGTAAGACAAATGTAACGATCACGCTGCTTCACCATACGAAGTAACATAAATCCAAAGAATTAAATAATATAAAACATAGAAAAGATGATAAATAAAATTTTTATTATAATTTTTTGAACCAGATCAAATAAAAAAAAATATAAATTTTTAAAAATAAAATTAATCGGATTATTAACTATATAATTTGCAATTACGTACATATGCTCTCATATTTTAATTGTAATTCTATTTTTATGGGAGTTAAGCGTGAATAATGAAAATTTTTGGTTCAGATTTGTTCAATTAAAAAGTTTTGCATGCAGTCGATAAAGTCTTTTGCCTGGTTTCCACTATGTCAAATTCAATCAAATTTGCCAGCATGTTGGAAAATTTCATAAGGGAAATTCTATCTTTTTCTCTCTGTGATGGCAAATATTTCACCAGGCATTAGACTGACTCCGTCCACCAATTTTTGTCTGATTACCATTCTATGGATGGATAAATACAACACCTTTAATAAATACTTATATTTTGACAAATTTGAATTTTGTTGTAATTAATTTTCGAATTTTAAGGAAATAGCAAAGTAATTTTTGACCATATCCATTAATATTGAATCTATTTAATATGAGACCAAAAATATAGATTTAGTTTTACTATGGGCTAAGTTATTATAGTTTGTGTATAGCATTTTGTTATCAATTTTAATACTACCGAGACGATGCTTGCGAAACCAGATCCTTTGCTTAACCTTTAAATGACCAGTAAGGCCGATTTCAATTAAATCATACTTGAAATACTTGAATTAGCTTAAGGTGCCGTAATATCGATTTACATGGTTGGCCAATGTAGTAACATTTGGGGATTATATAGAAATTAAAATATAAGTGAAAGAATTTTTAAAAACAATTATTTGGTGTTATCCCATTATATTTGGCACAAGTTTTTTAATTTGGCAATATATTTGTTATACAAAAATTCTTATTTTTAGTTAGTGGTTCAAAATTTTTGCAAATAATGCTTTCGAATTAAAAGTAACTGTAACTATACGATTGTTGCCATTCGGGAAAAAAAACTTTCTTTCTTTTTCAGACGATGCAGACTATGTTAGAAAGAATGGGAAAGAATCGAAAGTTCCCATTAAATCTTTTAATCCATATCAATACAATTTTAGCTTGTTACCAAGAAACATTTCTAAAACGGTTTTATGCCAATTTTAACTAATAAATTTGGATTTTCAAATGAAATACAAATCTCACTATTGTCCCCACCGTGCAACATAATGAGGAAATCTTTGTCGTTGCTGTTTTTTGTAAACAGTAAAAACGAAGAAAACGTTTACAAAATTTTAAATATTCAAATTGTAGACATGAGTTAAAAATTGGCTGCATTGAACAATTACAAATACAATACGCTCTTGACTAGTGCAACTAGTCAAATTGAAACTGCATCAAATGAAGTAAAATATATTAAAAATTTACAAAATGAACTAATATAGAGGAAGTAATCATTAAATACCTACTTAAAGTCAGGGCAAAATAACATCGGTGCAATCATTGGCTCTTCTCCAAACATTTCTTGATAAATATTTAAATTTCAGATATATGTAGCTATTTCTTTTATGATGAAGGACCAAAAAAAAAAAAAAAAAACGTTCACCGAGTTTCAAATCCTTTTTGTAGATTACGTCACTACATCTTGCTCCACTTTTTAGTTATTGTAGCAGATATTCCCTAGACCGCATTACTTTTCTCAAGGTTTTCTAACTATTTTCCATGATTTATTCATATAGAAAACATGTTTTAGCCAATACTAAAAATTGTGAAATCATTGGAGATGCTTGAAATAGTAGAGTCGGTGAAAAGGTTGCCTTAACGTAGTCTAACTGTACTTACATGCACATACGCGTATGCATACTTAAATACTTATCTACACACAATACATAATCTGAGATGGAAGTGAATGTAAAATGCGCAGTAGTAAATTTGACGCTAAAAAAAAAAACCTTAAATTTTAACTAAGCAAAATGTTGGAGTGAACTAAATACGAGCTACGAAGCAAATAGGAAGCGATTTTTATAATTTCGTTAGAGTCGATTATTTTCAATGGAAATGCTGAGACTTCTAGCAAAACATTACAAACAAAGAAATCTTTCTGGTGGAAAGTTAACAGCGTTTGATTGCGCGATTCAGAATATATCTAAGCAAATTAAAGAATATATCTAAGCAAAAAGTATATAAAACGGTAGTGGTAGTTTCTTTCAATAATACAATACTATTCAGTGTAAATAATTGTCTTTAATTCTCATTTGCTTTACAAAATTTTCACTTAAATAGATTGCTGAAATCAGTTAACTATCACAAAGATCACTGATGGGGAACTGTAGCAGATCGTTTCGGATCGTCAGTGAATTTTTTGACATTCTTCTGGCATCATTGTTTAATCAAAGCCTATTAATTTTAAATAATTATTCAGAAATGTCAAATTCGGCAGAAATTTGTAAAAGCTTTTTCCAAGTTAATATTAAAGAGTAGAGATTCAAAAAGTTCTAAGCTTGAAGCAATATTTAATCGAAATTCAAAAATGTTAAAAACTTTGTTCTTACTTTTAATATTGCTAGCAAATCATAATGGCCCTTAATTAATTTAAAATAGAACAATTTTGGATTTAATTTATGATGTGTGAAAATGCAGACAGGTGGGATAAGGAGTCGAGGATTTAACTTTGAAAAGAAACAAGGAACAAACAATCATTTCATGGCTCAATTAAAAATATCGATAATCAAATAATAACACTTAAATTTAGTTTCTTACTATATTTTCCCAGTTGTTGTTGCTCTTATTGTTGTCGCTTTGGTTGTTGTTGTCCCCATTCTGCTTCATTTATTGATTAAACCTTTGCAAATTGCAGTCAACAACAACAAGAAAGTGACAACAAAACTAATAAAAAGTACAAATGCATAATAGTAAATCATAAGAAATTGAAGAAGGTAATAAACAATATGAAGTGGTAAGTGCTAGGGAGTGGACGTAGGAAGAAAAGAAGTAGAAAATCAAAAAAAAAGAGTATGGTCAATAAAAAACACAAGAAAACGAATGAACGAGAACGTGACAAAATCGCTGGAAGCAAAACATTTATGCAACAGCGAAATTTTCTTATTATTCTCGTATACTCGATGAAAGCTAAAAATATTTCCTTTCTGCATAAACAAATTCTGAGCTACTCGCTCACCCAAACTTGAAGTCGCAAGCGTTTCGATATAGAACAAACCAGAATAAATATAAAATAAACTTTAGAATTCCATTACCATAAAAGCGCATACGCTCTTGTTATATAGTGACTAGAGGTGAGCATGAGGTAAGTAAATATGTGTATGTGTGTGCGTGTATTGTGTGTATTTCTACCCAACGGGAAAGGGAACCGGTTCCGGAATCTTTTATGTGACTGGTTCCATAATTCTATGTCGCTCTCTTTTATAAGAAGCGAAGGGGTAACTTTAACATGGCATTGTAATAAATTGAAAATTGACACCGTATAAATACCTTTGAACCAATCACGGTACCGGTCCGAAAGTGTCAGTACCACTTCAAAAATCCAAACATTTTACTTATATGTAGGATGTACATTTTTTTTTATTTTTAGAACATAACAAATTTCAAATAAAATTTTTTTTGGTGAAGTTTTCTAGGATCGAACTGGTGGCTGCAGACGATCGAGCAACATGCTTAAACCGACAGTGTCAGCTTTTTTATTTATATAGAAACAAGTGTACAAAAAACACAAACAAATCACTCTTCGCTTTGTCATATTGGAACTAGTTCGGTGTCCGGTTGCTTTGAACTAGTCCCGCGACATATCTAAATCACTTTGCGACAGTTTAGCCACGTTTTCCCGTAGGGTATACATAATTATTGGTTGACGTACGTGCGTTGAGAAGTGTAGCTCCTAAAGTGTGTACGAGTAGGTAAGTAAGTGCAAGTGAGTGCGTCACATTGATTCGTCACAGAAACTGTCAACTGCAATTGTTGTCAGCGTCATCAACGCAACGCAACTCAATATAAAACAATAACAATGCGCAAAAATTACATTAACAGCAACAACAACTGAGCAAATAAAATGATAGTAGAAATATGCAAATATATATACATATTTTTTTTTTTTTTTTGATAGTTTTTGTTTTAAATTATAATCATTTTTCATTGGTTTCTCTGTTTTTGTTTTTTTGTTTTGTTTTGTGGCAGTAGCAGCAGCAATTGACATATGTTGCACTAATACATACATATTGTATACCTACTCGTAATCCAATAAATACGCAAATACAAATAAATCGTAAATATACAAAAGAGAACAACAAAAACAATAAACAATTACAACGCATTGAATTTCATTTTGTGTTTAAGTTTTTTTTGTATTTTTTATTTTACAGCTCATAAGCATAAATAATCGTTCTAATGGAAAAATATGTATGCAATTGTGAAGTTAAGGAGCAACAGTAACCAGCAGCAGCGGCAACATATTCACTTGACTGACATTTTGTTGTTGGCGTTTTAATTTTTTTGCTCGCGCTCAGTGGCGGTAGTGACAGTAGCATATGACACACAAAAAAGACATCGTCGTCAGTCGTCGTCATCATCATCGCATAACAAATCAAAGCAAATGTATAAACGCAGCAAACGTTTTGGAAAATTTGGAACAAGGTTAGACAAAAATGAGCAACGGCAACAGCTACAATAGCAGCAGCATCATTTGACGCTTTTTACTATTGCTGCTGCCTGCCTGCTGTTGACATAAGGCAAATTATTGTACGTTGTCACATTTGAGCACATATACTTGTATATATTTTTGTATGCATGTGGTGGTAGTTGTTAGCTGACTGATATAATTATGAAAATGTAAATAGATTTAAAATATCACAATTTAATTTATGAATTTTTAATTTTGCTAACTAAAGTTAGTAATAAATAGAAAATATTGAGAATGCATTTTTATAAAAATATTTCTTGTTTGAAGTTATAGTATTATTTTTATTTTTATAAAAAAGAAAACTAAAGAATGTGTTTTTTTTTAGAAAACATTTTTAAAAGAAAAATTACTTATACGTCTAGTATATCAACGTTACTAATACTACTGTTATCTACTAGGATTGCGGAGAACAGTGGCTGAGTAGAATGTGCATTAGCGAGTAACCTCCAAGAGAGATTGCTTTACTTCTCACTTTCTTTATGCATTATTTGATAGCAGAAACGTTTGCCAGGAATATGGTAGGTCGATGTAGTGAGATTCAAATAGTTTTGCAGAAGTAAAAAGTTAGATGCTGATGATGGATCGGATAATGCGATTCCCCAAAATTAAAAACTAATATAGCTATTCCCCTTTCCGCCTGGCTACACCACTTCCTGACAGATGCTACATAAGCTATCGGATCTAATGCTTTTTTGAGGTAGGATTAAGTACATTTTTGATAAATTCCATGCAAAAATGCACAAAAATGGCTAAACAAACTAAGCCTTTAGATCTCTCTGAGTTTCCAAATTAATACACATCAACATACATTATTCATTATAATACGGTTATAAAAATTATAACCCTTATTTTATTACTTGGCAGTTAATGTGATCTCTTCATTTTAGCAGTTGGGCTTGTCTAATATGAAGCAGTGCCAATAGTAGTCTGATTAAAATCATTTAGATTACATCTCAATTACCATTATTCGGTAAGGTAAGAGCTGTTCAATTGATTGATTCTCATTTGCTCTCAATTCGATCTTCTCTCAATTCTTTTTTTATGTCATTTTTACATTTCCACTTTTAGGTTTCGGTATTTGGCAAATTTATTACATTTTTGTCTTATTATCAATTCCAGTATTATTCAATTCTTCTTTAATTATAATTTATTTCCTTACAGAATATTGCTAAATCAATTGATAATTTAATAACCGAACTATCCAGAGGATCGAGGTTCCTGGGCACTCGTAGAAAATATGAAATATAGTTTCTTTTTCATCCGACAGCTACGACAGGGGACATTGAAAAATATTTATTTATATACACATATTTTAAATCATCACGAAACTTTACCAACTTTATTTTTATATGCACTTACAAAACTTTTAAACCGGGGACTCGAAGTGCTTGGTAGTTAATACTTCTTTCTTTTATAAGTAGAATAATAATTGTAAATGTTATTACTTTTCTTTTGATAAATAAATAAATATCTGAATAACAAGTGATATCGCGACAGTTGCACGGGATTCCTATTTTGATTAGTCAGAAGTAAATAACGGTTGCTGTCATTCTTTTTGTTCTGGTTGATAAGTTGAGATAAGCTTCTCTAATTGCAGTTTGGCCTCTATGTTTCGATTTTTGTGGGCCTACATACACAATGCAGTGCAGTAGGGCGAGGTCTGGGTAAAGCGTTTTTTGCACAGTTTCACTAGATTAGATGTTGTGGCGGCTGAATCCGATAGTATAACGATATTTGGTTTGATCGTATGGTCTCTTTCCATCATCATGCACACTTCCCTAATTACTATATTACATTTCTATATGGAATTTATTAATTGAATTAGGGAGGAGGGCCGACTAAGTCTCTTGGATCTGTCCGTGAATACTGTGGCGTCAAAGTCTTTTATTATTATGCCATTTCCCCATTCCTTCTGGGAATGCAAGCTCACTCAAAAAAATGACACCTAGAATCATTTTCTCACAAAAACACGCACTCTCTCATGTACTAGATTTTCAAATAACGAACTGTTATGCAGGGTTGCTACAATGGGGAAAAAACAACAACAAATAAGTATATAGAGCAGTAGCGGTAGTTTCTTTCAATATCTGTATTCAGTGAAGATATTTGAAATAAAATCTGTAATTCCGGGTTACGATATCAAATAATAGTAGCTTATATAGGAGATTCAGAACTATCACTAAGATCACTGATGAGGAATTGTGGCGGATTCCGAAACGGCCGTGTGATATGCTCATCTCTATATACATGTGATGACTACATTTGAGCTCATTTACTAAAAGACTGTCATAAGTCAAAAAACAAGAAATTTTTGTTAATGGTGCAGAATTATTCATTATATCACGCTTCATATTGTGTTAAAAATTCATATTAATAACTTGTATACTCTGCCCGTGAGAATTATATATTTTTCTTCAAAGTGGGAGTCAATTGAAAACTTGCGACAGTCTTTTAGTAAATGAGCGATTTGTTCATTAAGCCTGTTTATATATAACTTCAAATTTCTTTTCATAAATGGAAACAAGGTAAGGTGCAGCAAAATAAAGTTTTATTTATTGATCATTACTTAAAGTTTCACTTGAGGCTAATGGGCTTTTTTTGATAATGTTTAGCTAAATTCAAACTGAAACTTTTACCCTCTGTTTCATAATTTTCACATTCCTCAGCTAGAGTTAAACTCCCAATAATTTCTTTTTAATTTTAAATTAGATTTACTGAAAGAATTTATCCCTGTTAATTGCCTAATTGACAGAATATTTTTATGTATTTACTTTTTTATTTACAAATTAAAACAAACCTAAAAAAGCACTAAAAAATTCCGAATTGCATCCTTTTTAGAGACTGGGTTGAGGACATTTACTTAAGAGAGAAACGAAACCGATGCTAAAATAATTTTTTTTTTGCAATAAGATTAAAATTCATCTGAAGTTTTCACTGATAATTTTTGTTTGTTTGTTTTTTTTTCTAAGCACATAACTAAATAAAAGTTATCTGCTCAGAATTTTTTCTTCAAAAATGTAAAACTAATGCTACGGCACCTTTTTCAATATACCTGATTGTTACTTGCTCCTTATCACAAATGCGCGTATGTTTTTATTTGATCTCTGCTTTTATTACATTTGAAAATATCATATAAATTTCAATGAATCTTGTTTTCAAAACAAAAATGGCTTGTGTGAAATTTTATGCCTTTATTTTTATTTTGTTTTCGCAGCTTTTTGCTTCGTATGGCAACACATTTTTGCACCGATTTTTTACGATCGAATAAATTCATTTGCATTTTATGTTGCTTTGATATTTTTATAGAAATTTGTTGGTTGAAATTAATTAACATAACAAATTAATTTCATAAGCAACTAAACGAAACATAAAAAATCGTTTAAAGTGTTTAAGATTAATACGAAATCAACGATCAAATTGATTGTTTGCAGATTATAAGGCTTAATTTTTTAATGTGATTATCGCAGTGACTTTGTTTCAACTAAACTAAGCTTAGTGAGGTATTAAAAGATGACAAGGAATTTTGAAGAATTTTTTTTTCGAATAAAAATAATATTTATTTTTTTTTTGGGCTTCAATGTTGAGGATCATAAATATTTTCTTTTTGCTGAGGTTAAGCCTTTTTAAAATTCATAGAATAATTAAGAAATTATCATTTTAATAATAAACAAAATCATTCAAAACTTCTGATTTTTATCTATAAACTTTGCAAATATTGCCACTTGAAATTATAATCGAGTTTTTATTGCAAACAAATAAAGTCAAAACGCCCGCAAGGCAAATGAAACTCTTCAGAAGCCTGAAAAAGAGCGTATATCATTTATAACTTTTTGTCAACTTTTGCCAAATTTACTATTTTTTTTTTAGTTGACACTTTATTTTTTATTTCCCAAGATTTGTTTATGTTAATTTCGTTATATGACGCGGAATTGTACGAATTGCGCATTTAAATTAAAAAAAAATCTAATGAGAATATTTTTGAGATGAATATATGCAAACAATTTAATATTTACTACCATATCTCAATTCAGACTTACTGAACCTTACAAAAATTAACTTGCACTTCATGTTAACATTTTTTAACCTTTACTTTTTTGCATATCAATTCGAGAAAAGTAGATGTAAAAATTATAATAATTATATTTATATAAGAATGTGCCTTATACATTTCCCTGAAATACTGACATGAATGCGTAGATTATTTTAGCTCAGACATGATGAAACCTAAAATTTCATATTTGTTTTATTTAACTTTCATTTACAACTTTAAAGACAAAAAAGTAAATTCTTTAACAAAAATATGACATTTCCGCTTTTGCATAATTTCTCAACAGTAAGAAAGCGTAAGCAACAGCATCAAGCAACTTCAGCTGCAACAAAAACAACAATAACAATAATGTAGAAAACAGCGTGGGAAATAACACAACTTAATTTTCGACAACTTCACAAAATACCAAAAAAAAAAATCAGAAAAAAAAGATCAGTGAGGAAGCAAGAAACTTATTCCAAATCGCGCATTTAAGAGCATTCAAAATATATATGAAGTGATTCACAAACATACATTTATATACATATATTTGTACTACATAAAAAAAAAAAAAAAGAAGCAACAACAACAAAAGTCACACAACAACTTTATATGCAATACACTACAATTCATCGAAATTGGAACACATAAGGGCTCAGATTCTGACTTCCGGAAAATAGCCAGTGGCTATGAGCTATGAATACAACTTTAATTTCCAGAGTTATAGAAAACCGATTTGAACTTTGAATTCTACCTTGAGATTAAGGAGAATGTATGATCTGAATCGATGGACTCTGTTTTTTTACTTTTAGAAAGCTGATTTCTTTGGCGTGGATTTCTCCATCGGTTGGTTGGAAAACTTGATACCTAGAATTTTAATTTATTTCTTCCAACATCAGTCGTCGCTTTGCGGCATGGACAAATTACGGGATATTCATTCATTCATAACATCGATTAGTATATGCTCCGATGTTCTCGTAACATGTTTTTTTTATCAGAAACTGTTGTCAATTATGGAAACCGTGACTTTTTCCCCAAAAACGCTGTTGCTTTAGTCGCTTCCGGTGGCCACGATATAGCGGGAACACCTCAACTAAATTTAAATATGTTTTGTAAAAATAAGATCTCTGTAAATGGCAATAATTTTTCCGAAAAAATCGATTATTGTGCTATTTCGATGAAAAAAAAATAAAAATTATTGTCCAAATGAAAATTTCTTCATTCACGCACCGTCTACTGTAAAAGCAAACAACGGCTAAAAAGCTTGGATCGATCTGTAATTTATACTGAATCGTATTTAGATATATATAGGGTTCGATTGCTTCGATTTACCACCTTGATCAAAAAGTTCCTGGAATAATCGCCGTGTAGCGCTCCCATCGTTCCGGTTTGAGCTCCCTTTAAATCTTAGCGTCATAGCTTGACATTCGCAAAAGTTACGTAGCCAAGAGTACATCTATCTCTGTGTGTGTTGGCGATTTTTTACAGTTTTATTAAATTGTATTGTATTAAATTTTGCGTAAAAACGGATTTAATAATACGCGAACATTGGAAATGTTGGAAAAGTGTTTCGTCAACGATTCTCTAAAGAAAACGGGCATTTACCAGTGGCACGAGCTGTTCAAAAGTGGTCGTGAGTCAATCGAAGATAATGAACGCAGTGGCAGACGATCGACATCGAAAACCTACGAAAACATTGATAAAGTAAACGGAATTTTGGTCAATAACCACAAATTAACCATCAGACAGATATCAGAGGACTTGAACATTGCCTATGGACCCGTCCAAGACATTTTGGTTAATGATTTGGGTTTCCGTCGTGTGACAGCAAATTTGGTGCCAAAAGACCTCAATTTCATGCAAAAAAGAGACTGTGTTGACGTCGCAAAAGACATGATTTGCAAGGCTGAATCCGATCCCACATTCATCAAAAGGATCATTACTGGAGACGAGACGTGGGTTTATGAGTACGACACGCAATCCAGACATCAGGCAAGTGAATGGCGTTCACCAAATGAGCCGAGACCAAAAAAACCACGTCGTTTTCAGTCAAAAAAGAAGGCAAAGCTCACGGTTTTCATGGATTACAATGGTTTAGTGCATCATGAATTTTTGCCAGAAGGCCAGACAGTAAACAAAGAGTATTTTTTGGCCGTTATAAGGCGTTTGCGTGAAGCAATTCGCCGAAAGAGAGTAGAACTGTGGACAGAAAACTCATGGATTTTGCACAATGATAACTCACCGTCGCACAGTGCCATTATTATTCTTAATTTTTTGACGAAAAATGCAACAAATACCATCCAACAGCCACCGAATTCACCTGATTTAGCTCCCTGTGACTTCTTTCTGTTCAATCGAGTTCAAAAACCATTACGAGGAACGCGTTTCAGCAGCCGAGAGGAAGTAATGGAAAAATCGCAGGAAACACTGAAGGACATACCGAAAACCGAATATAAAAAATGTTTCGAGGATTGGATCAAGCGCTGGCACAAGTGTGTTGCAGTCGATGGGGGTTACTTTGAAGGGGACATTATAGATTTAGATGAATAAACTTGTATTTTTAATTTTCTGAATAAATTCCGGGAACTTTTTGATCAAGGTGATATATATAGATAATTTCGGGCAGACATTCTCGAGAGTATGTACTTTAAAAATACACACTAAAATTTTTTTTTGATTTTTTAAGTCAGCTCAAAGTAATAATCCCTTATGCTTAGTACACTGCTTGTCGTTGTTGTTGCTGACCGTAAGGTATTATATACACATGGCTGCCTTCAACTTATTTAATTCAAGACCTCCGAGACTTAACCAAAACTTATAACAAAAGTAGAAGTTTAATTACTCTCATTCTTGGAACTTCTCTAGCCATAGTTTCCAAAAAAATTTCCCATAAAAATTCACGAATGTACTATAGACTTTTTAAGCTATTTAGATTCCATTTTGGTTTTATTGAAGTTTCTTCTGCACATTTGAATTTTGAAGGAAGTTTAGAGCAATTTGAGACCTCGAGAAAGCTTTTCGTGTGTGCAATTGAAAGCAGAGTGTCACTATTCAAGTGCACGCCAGTGTACTTCAATTGAACTAAAAAACCAAAAAAAGAAAAAAAAACAAAGTTTTCTACTAAAACTCAACGCGACAAAATCGTCATTGCTTCAAAAAAAAAAAAACAAAAAATTGCTGCAGCTGGGGAATCTACTGATGTTGCTGCTGTGTGCTACACATACTCCTCCTACTGTCAGCATCTGATATCGACAGCAACAACAACAGTGATGATGACAATGTGCATAGATATGTAAGTATGTATTTACATACGTGTATGTGCAATGCAACATATGCAGCACGAATGAACCGAATGTGAATGCGAATGTGAATGCAGTGTAGAAGTTAAATCTTGAAGATGGCAACGACCGCAATTCGGTGCAGATATAGCAACAACAACGGCAACAAACGTACCTACATATGTACATACAGCAGCATAACGAAATGAACGAACTCAACAATTGTTGTTGCTGCTTTTATAGTTGTTGTCTTTGTTGTTGTTGTAGTTACATGTCTGATACCGGAAGTAGTAGAAGAAGGAAACTGCGCTGCATCTGCATCTACGGCGCTTGAAGCATCAGGCAAGCAGGTTTTTAATGTTGCTGGTGCATATTGCAGCTTGATGATATGATGCGATTCCACTCCATGGCTGCGATGCGAAGTTGTGATGCGATTGTGTCTGTGATACTATTTTCCACCATCATCAACAGCAAAGTGATGATGTCGTTGTGTATCTGTGTCTGTGTGTATGTGATATGAACCAATTTTGAAATATAATGCCAAAAAAAAAACGTAGAAAAAGATGGGGAGTAGTTAGTCGCAGTCACAATTGTAGAGTGCTGGAAGTGAAAATGGAAGTAGTAGCTGTGGTAGTACATTTAAGAATGAAGACACAAATGCACATACACACAAACACACACATACATATGTATACAAGTATGTATGCTGCATCAATTTCACAGTCTACATGCATATGCGATTGCAGCTTAATGCAACAACAACAATAGCAAAAAAAGACAACAACTATGTACGAAACATCATGCGAAGAGTGTAAGAACAATAGAAGTAGCAAACAACAACAACAACAGCAGCAGCTATGAGATTATATTGCAAACAGAATGCGCATTTATTGGTACTGCTACTGCTGCTATTGTAGCAACACTAGAGTAGTGTACTATAGTTGCATGAGGCATACATATGCATACAACAATATCTACTTGTGGCAAGTTAACTCAACAACTCAACTCAATTCGGTTCAGTTCAGCTCAGCTCTGCTCAGCTTCAGTGTTTTGTATAGTGAGTGAATTTGAAATGAATTTTGAATGCATAACAAGTTGCTGTGCTGTGCTGCTGCAACAGAAACAACAACAACAGCAGCAATAGTAGCAGCAACATCAATAGTTGTATGCTGAAATGTTTAGATTACCTTTTCTATTTTCTATATAGGTTAGAGCGGAAAATTGCTGCTTCTTGTATTTAGGAGAAAGAAGGAGGGAAATGAGTGGAAAGGCACAGATGCAGCATGAAAAGTTTATGCGGTTTTAGAAAGTGAGCACTGGAGACTTTTTGAGAAGAGTTTGTCTGTTGAGTATGTGCAAAGTAGTTGAATTGATTTCGAATTCAATTGCACATTGCTACTATTTGGTAATTAATGAATTTAAATTTGCAAATTAATTGCAAACGATAACATTTTAGGGCTACTTACGTATGTATGTATGTCTTATTATAAGCAGAAAAGAATAAAAATATAAATTCAATAAGCCATGTGTAGATATGTAATTGAGACTAAACAATTGAGGAGAGGTCCACTAATTGAGGGTTACTCAAATTCAAACAATCAATACGGAATCATAAACACTGATTCTGATTATAGTTATTAGAAAAACAAATTTATTATTGCGAAAAAAACCGTTACTTAATAAGCCGGAAATAAAACGCATTGCATTAGGTTTTTTTAGTTGTAGAAATACATAAAACCCCTCCCATAAATTATGGTTAGTGCTCCTTAAAAACTTACAAAAAATGTATTAAAATGTAATACAAAAATAAATCTCTCTATAAGTTTCACTTAAATTAGAATTTTTAATTTATCATATCAGCCCAACATGATTATGCTTACGCCGAAAGTAAAATCCCAAGCTGTTCCAAGCTGTAGAGGGCGAAACGGATCAGATATAAAGATCGTAATAAAAGATCACGTGGCATCTTCGATCCAATTTAATACTGAGCTCGAACTCACATGAAAGTGGGGACACCATAAGATCATGTGGTTATAGAGTATGTCTTCTACATAACATAAAACACAAGTAAGGATCATTGAAAGAAGGCATTGCCTAACAATCAAACGTTTTGGAGATGTTTTGTAGAGGGCTTTGCACCGTTAGGAATGAAACTTAACTAAATGGTGCTACTGAGCTCGCGATCATTGCGCGATTCTATACATTTTCAACAGGGGACCAAGACATACAGTGTCTTAACACAATCTGCGGTGCCTTGGTTGTCCTTTAACCGGGGATTAGTGAAAAAGATGCTAGGGTTAACGAAACGCTGTCACTAATGATGGAAATCATCGGTGGGAGCCGCGCCACCGGCCGAAATTACTTTCAAAAACCACATACTCTCATAGGGGGAAATAGAGTTTTACCCTTTTACTGAACGTAAAACATTGGATCAGTCACAAACATGGAGAAGTAAATGAAAACGCAACTGCTTATCAAACACGGATGTTTTATTCATCGGCTCAAGTGGGAAAAGAACCCATACTACTTAAAAAAGTTAGAGTGTAGTTTACTCGTTCTTGAATAGGAACGAATAGTCATCGCCAAAGCGCAATTGGATGCAGAACGCATTTAGCAGTGCCAAAACCAGCAATTCCACTGCATCGAGTATAGAAACTGACGTAAACAGACCTCCAACTGCAGATTAAGAGTGTTGAAGCCTCACACTGACCATGACTTTTGATGCTGTGCTCCTCGTTAAAAAAAAAAACAACATTATAAGTGCCCTTAAATTGGGTATAGGTTCAATTGCCCCAGATGTCTTAAAATATCTCATTTCAACCCACAGGGTTTTCAGCTACGCTTGAGGTCCGGAAAAATTTCATTGAAAGTAATAGTCTCTAATGAGTCTCTTAAAAGGAAATAACGAGTAAGGACGATATATTAACTTAGCTTATGAAAGTGGGGTATATTTAAACATAAATTGATTTATTTAACAAGTTTGAATAAATATTTAATTTCTGATTTGTTTTAATCTGAATAAATGTATTCACTGTATTTCAACTATCAACATAAGTATACATTTTTATAGTTGAGCTATTTTTGAGGTGTCTATAAATACATTCGAAAACAGAATAAAATTAAAAAGCTTTATCAAAACGAGAACTTTGAGCAATAAAAAATAGCAAAAAGAGACAGAGAAAATACCAGCGTAATTATTTAAAGTTGAACCAACAAAAAATATTGTACGAGTATTTGCAATTCCGTGAAAGGCGAGCGAATTCACTTGTTGAAATTTCTTGCTTCCTGATGAAATTTTAAGCTATTTTCGTTAACATTTTCAAGCTTCCTCGAAAAAATGCAAAGAGTACAGTAAAAGAGTATAAAGCATAAAAGCAACGCGATTGACAATGAAGAAAGTGGAAAAACTTTAAAATGCATTCGCTGAAAAAACAAATACACACACACGCACACAAAAGAGAACAGAACCTTAAAGAAATGTCAAATAGAATAGAGAAAAAGTATGGGAAAAAGAGAGAGGGGTGAAGGATAACGGACAAATGGGTGGGAAGAAGTGATAAGCTTAGAAAATAAGAGAGTGACTGAGGTGAGACTGGTGCATGGTACAGCATGCAGTTCGTTGTCAACTTTAAGCATGTAACGAACTCTATTGGCAAAATGACGATTACTAGCGTATATAATAGTAACTTCTAGCGCACTCATTATAATAGCAACAAAAATAACAAAAGCAAGTTCACATAAGTATAACAATAAAAACTAATAAAAAAGCTTTGTTTATATTCTTCTTATTTGTATGTAGTTAGCTGCTCTTTTGTATTTAGCGCTAGCCTCACTCACATATAATGAAAGAACAAATTTTGAAGTGAGAAAGTTGCAGCAGCAGCAGTCACTAAATAACGCCACCATCGTTGCCGTCATCGCACAGTGAAGTGAAGTATAATAAAATGAAGTGAAGTGTAGTGGAATCGAGTTTTGCTTGAGAGTGTGCAGAATGGAGACATTAGAATGTGAGCAGCAGCAGCCACAGCGACACAAAAAAGGAAAGAACTTCAGCAACAAAGAAAAAAATGAACATATTGCAATGCTGTGGAAATTGTTGGTAATAAAGAGGAGTGAGTCTTAATGCCAGCAATGGTCCCTACTTCTTCCTTTTTTCTTTCCCAATTCCAATTCACATGCAGCGACGATGCTGCGAGTGGTTGAGCGCATTCACTTGCTCACTCGCTCGTTTACTCGCTTACTTCTCGATGCCATTGCCTCGTGCCAATGAAAGAGAGTTTTTGGTTGTTATTGTAGTTGCCTTTTTTCAGAAAGGTTTTCTGTATTTTTAGTTTTGTTTTTTTGTGTGTTCTGTCTGTTTGTCAGCGTGTTTGTTGTTTACTTTCAACCCCACCTTGAAGCTTGGAGCCTCGCGCAGGAGAGAGAAATCATGTTTGCTACTTTTATGCAATTTTTGTTTTCCAATCGTTGTTGTTGCTGCTGGTGTTCGTAACTTTGTGGTTGCCAGTGAGTGTGTGTGTAGGTGAGTATGTGTGTATATGTATATATTTGTGTCTGTGTGTGAATTTCTACTGATTGTGAGTTTTAGCTCACTATTTCCATGGCGCTTTTTTGGCTGCTGTGTTCGCTTTTTCTGTTGGCCTGGTACAAAGCGACTCAAACTGAGAGAGAGATAAAAGCATCGGGTTAGATTTTTGATGTTGCTTGTGTGCAAAAAAAAAAAAACAAAAAATGTGATAACGTTGCCTGCTTGTTGTTGTTGTGGCTGTGTGGCAGATACTTACGAAATGGATACGCATGAAAATTGAGAACGTTTCTTTCTTTAGTATATAAGCGCGGTTCAAGGTATGTGGGGGGGGTATATAGGAGAGAGAGAGGAGGGATACCGACAAACATTTTATTCTACATAAATAATTTAAACACTAACGGAAAACATTATAAGCACACATTAAGGTCGATTTTCAAATGTGTAGAAAATTCTGTTTTTACCCACTTACCCCTCCACCGGTACGGGGGCGCATCTGTATTTTTCTATACACTGCGATACTTGCATGGGTGAAGTAAAGTATCCATATGAATTTCAAACAACAGCTACAGATCGGGATAGCTGGATAGCTATATTCTAAATGGAAAAACTTTTCGAACGAAAAAAAGAAATAATAGTGTAGAGCTTTGGAAAGACGTTAAATTTGAATAAGAATGGAAAAACCTCACCCAAAACACTATATATTTTTTCCTTGTTGTTGAGGAAAAGTTAATTACTCAGTGCTACAACCTGGCACCAGAAAGTCAATGAATATGTTATTAAAACTAATCACGTCTGCGATTTCCACTATTGAAGTCTAACTTCAACTTATAGTAAAATGCCTTTTTTTTAATTTTAAATGGAGTATGCTTGAGAGCAAATTGTTTATCATGGAGACCTGGGTAGTAACCATGCCATCACCTCTTTAAGTTTTCAAATAAAGTAAGTGGCCAAACTGGATAATAGATCGAGAAACTTATCATAATGTTTTCGAGAAAAATGTCACCAATCAAAGGAATGAAGGTTAAAACCGTTTAAACATAAGTTCTTAACTCATTGGTTGCTTAAGCAGTTTTGTGGATTTACAACAACAACAAGGCCGCCATACATTTTATGGTTGCTATAAAAAATAATTGAATTTTGGAGTTTCGCTGAATTTCCGTAAATTGTAAAAATCAAATTTCTTTGAAAAAGTTTGGCTTGTGGTTTTTACCCTCCAAGTATTTTTCATTGAAGAATGCATTATTTGAAGGTAGAAGGTTGTTTTTTTGTTTGACATGCACACATAGGTAGTTTTGACCTTAACAGCTCCAGGTATATTGAAATACGTTAAAAGCTTGGAAAATACAAATCTAAGTATTTCTTTTAAGTACGCCAAAAAGGATTCCAGTCATCAACAGTTAGAGATACTAAACACTGGAGAATAATATAAATACATATGCTCCATTCGTCAGACAGTCTTAAGAGCTCAGAGTATTCCACAATAAGTTCTTCTTTTGTTAGTGAAAAAAAATATATATTTTTGTCTTCATATTGAATTTTCATCATAAAGTATGAAATAGAGACTTAAATTTGTGCTCTAAATCTAGTTTCAGTTAATGCAAAAACAAAGTGAGCCAGTTTACTAGTTTAAGCAGCTTTGAATATTTATTTTATTAGTTACAGAAATATCATTGAAAAAATTAATATTTAAACGTTCAAGCAGAGATTCAATTTAATTCGTTGGAAACATAATAATTAAAATTTTATTTATATTAATTATAGAGTACAAATTTTATAGGTACCATTTGAAAGCATAACTTTAAAAAATTCCAACACCAAACCCAAACCTAATTTTAATTTCAACTCAATTAGTTGCAACTTAAAGCGCAAAGCAAACCGAACAACAACAGCAGCACCAGCAACTTGACCTCCAAAAAGAAGACATAAAAACTTTGAATCGCCTCGGCCTCGAAAACTAACTGTAAATAAAAATACCCAAAGAGAAAAAAATGAAGCAATCATCAAACATACTCACATATCTAAGTGTGACTGTGAGTATTTAAAATCAAAAATGCATCAAAGCAACCTAAAACTAAAAATAATAAAAATAATAGAAATAACAAAGAAGAAAAAAGGAAAAATAAAAGATTCGACAAAATTCCAGAAATCGTCTCAAGAATAAAAAAGACTAGAAGACAAACGCGAATACACCCGCGCATTTTTCCAAAAAATAAATGCCAGAATGATGCTCAATAAATGAAAGAAATCAATGCGAAGAAGCGTGGCGAGGGGGTTAATGAAAATGTTGATGATGATAATGATAAAAATGAATATGCAACTACTATATAAAATAACAACAACAACGACAAATGGTTACAAAATCCACACACACAACAACAAAAGAAACAAATGCTTCCGCAAGCAGATACAAGATACATACATTCGAAAAAAATGCGTTAAACCGTTAACGGTCGGTCAACTGCAATAAAAATACAATAACAACAACAACCGGTGAAATACTCGTTTATAAACACACTCAAAGAAAGAGAGAGAGAGAGCGAGGGAATACAAAGAGAGCAAGCGGGCGCACGATATACTTATGCTCGCATACAAAGTGCAAGCAGATACAAACGCATCCGTATCCATCCATTCATTTCGTCACCGCTCGCCCGCTCCTCTTTGCCTCAACGCCCCATCGCTCCACATAAATGCAAATGAAATTGTTCTCGAACTACATAATTTAATTTAAATATTCTTTAAGATTTTTTCGAGATATCTTTCTGCTTTTTGTAGCTGTGCATTTTTAATTCAATCTATCTTTTTTTTTCTGGTTGAAGATGATGTTGTTGATCTTGGTGATGAAGCTGTTGTTGTTGCGGGTTGACGATGATGCTGCGCATTTTGATTTTTGGGTTGAAATTCTGAAATTCTTTTTCATATATATATATATAATTCTCAGCTCTTTTTTTTTGTTCTGTTTTGCTTTTTGTTTATTTGAGGTCATTGTTACATTTGCATTTGTGGTCACAGCAGTGGCAGCAAATGCTCAAAAAGCTGCAAGTGAGTGAATGTAGCAACAGCAATAGCAACATATTGAACCAATGAGCACATGATGATTTTGTTGATGTTGCTGTTGTTGCTGCTTTTTTATGTGTTTTCATGCATGGAAAATTCCATATTTTTCTTCGATTGTGATACTTTTTCATTTCTATTTCTTGTTATTTTTACTGGCACAGTCTGGCAACACATACAAAGTTATGTTGAAATTCTAAAACGTTTAACTGTTGTGGATTCCAAAAAACCTGACCATGAATTTTTGTTCTCATTTAGTTTAAGAGATATTTCTTAAAATGCTAATTATCTACTATGGTTTATTTGAATTTGTCACAGTTTCCGATATGCTTCACATTTAAAATTATCAGAAATTGCCAAAATTCGATATTCTGTTAAAACTCATTTTGATTTGACCAAGAAAAAAAGTGGCTCAATTTTATAGCTACATGGGACTCAACGGTTCCATTAAATCAGATCTTTATTTTCTAAACCGGTTGAGATATCAGCATGCTTCTCTAAAGATTAAAGATTACCTATATATAAATAGGTTGCCATGCATTTTTAAACGTTTTAAGACCAAAAATCATCATCATTATGTATTTATAGTAGACGTCGATATTTTCCAATACCGCATAGTGCTAGCTGAAACTTTTACCTGTAGAGTACCGGCTGGTCACTATAGTGGTCAAAAATATACGGTTTTTTAAAAAATCATGAAACTTCATACTCGGAGGTTTTTGGGGTCGCTGAATCTGCAAACAGAATTTCAAAATTCAGTATGACAGATCCAATATGAAATTTTAAAACGATTTACTCGGGGGTTTTTGAGGGGATCCGAATTTGTAAACAAAAATTTCAAAATTAAAATGTTTATAGTTTTTCGTTCGAGAATATATGGTATTCTATTACTTATTTTTACAAGGTGGATAGGGGCGTTTTCTTGTTGAAAGAGAAAATCATTGCCGTTTAAACATTTACCCTCAGGCCATTTAAGATATTAAGATAGATTACGCTAATTTTACTTTCCATTGTTGTAGTATATCATTCGGATTAACGACTCATCCGATTACAGGACTTTATCCTAAATGATTTATCGTTTTACTTTAGTTAAAGAAAACACCAAAAATCTAAATTTGACTTGATTTTTAAACTATGCTCAAAAGATCTATGCAATTTAGATTTCTTTCTCAGTTTCGCCAATGATAGGATGTCAGATTTCATCCAAGGAGTTAGGGGTCAATTCACAAATGAGAAATAAAAGGAAGCTCTTCTTTAAAAACAGCTTCCATATTATTTCTGCATTGTTAATATTTTCAACAATTGTTCAAAAAATTATTCATAATTACTTACAATTATAAATGTTTATATTGTTTTTTATTTACTTTTTGGGTGTAATATTTCGTCACACTGTGCTTTGTTTAAACTTTTTGAGTCAATCAAACGATGATGATATCGCTCTGTGTATTTGTGAGATATTCTGCTTGTGTCACTTCCTCTTCCAAATCTATTCATAAGTTTTCGTACATTTCAACCAGCCACCAGTGCACAGTTAATTTTGTATTTTTATGGCACATGAAAATACAAAATATTCCGTTGGCCATGACCGTTTGGGAATGTCTCAAATGCTGATGCTCAAAGTGTGTGCTGTTACACTGTTACATACAGCGCAATGTAGACGTTGTATTTTTCAAGTGTGTTCATTTTCTCATTTTCATAATAATGTTACTACTACATATGGAAATCTTGGATCATCTTTACTGCATACATATTAGTGTCCGACCGAAGGCGATTTTTTGGCCGAAGCCGAACTTTGGTCATTCATCTAACCTTCGGCCGAAGTCGAAGCCGAAGACCGAAGGATTTTTAAAATATAAAAAATAAAAATCTGAAAGTAAATTGTTTCTACCTATGTATTTGCAAACATATACAGAAAAATATAAATAGTAGATACTCCAAATAAAAAGCTGACCAGTAACACTAAATAACTGTTCACTGTCGAAGGAGCTGACAAATATTATTTATTTCAAGAATCATTTAAAAATTTGTTTACGTCAAAATATACAGTTACATCGACTATATATCTGTAGAACGACTGTCGTTCAACGAAACCTGTGTCAAAAAAAAGTTGGCCAATGGCTGCCATGATTCTGCTTATCTAAAATCATAGATTGAATCAGCGTATTCCCAAATTTTTGATTGATTTAAAAAAAATTGGTATTGATAAATTTAAATGTAAAAATCATAAATCTGATCTCAAAACCCTAAAAAATTTAATGGGCGTGATTTTATGAAGCCGAAAAAGTTGAATGCCTAAAAGTATTTGCTGTTGAATAAACTTTTTATCAATTTTTTTTGAAATAACTAAATATTTTGTATAAAAAATTTAAATTCCTAGCTACTCACAGTTGGTTTTTTTATTTGGCTAGTATGACGGGAAGTATTTTATTCATTGAAGATACGATGAAAATTTAAGCACAATCAGTTCATTAGTTTTGGAGATATCGTGGCAGCTATTTCGAAAAATGTAGTTTTGAGAAAAACTAGTTTCCAAGTTCAAATATGCATGACTGCTGTATCAGGGCCTGCAAATAAACATCTGAAACTTTCAATTGACTGTGAGTTTCAAAGAATCCCTTTACACATATATTCTAGAGCGATTTTAGCCGAAACAATTTTAAATTTTTTTGACCTCCTTGAAAGCAAAAACTAAATTGTGTATTAACGAACACAAGGCAGAAGTGAAAATTCTTGTGAACTAAACGAAACTCAAGCAAATAACAAGCCAATGAAATTTCACAACAAATTTTTTTTTGGGATGAATGCTAGAACAAAAATTGCAACTCTGTACCGGTAACTTCGATGACAATTGTAGCGAACTCTTTTTGTGTGCGACATCTTCATGTAATTCCTTGGACATTTGCGCCATCTATAGGTGAAATGTATAATTGTCATAAACTTTAAGATGGCGACGCTACACATTGTTCTTTCTGCCATAGGCGTGTGTGTGTGTAATTAAAATGTTATATTGAGTTAAAACTATTTATGAATCGTTTATTATATAGTTTGCTCGTGAATTCAGTTACGGAATATTGATATTTAGCCCCTCATGCACATTGCTCGACAAAATTATGTCGCATTGCAAACTTACGCGCGACGTCACATCCGGTTGGTTTTACTCTAGAACAAGAGAAAAAAAAGTGAAGCGCCAGTAATGGAAAATGTCAGATTCTCTAACATTTCATTTTTCTTTGCAATACGCTTCAAGTCTTCCTTAAAAAGTAAAAAAGTTTGGCTTGCTTTTGCTGCCTCCAGCAAGTTGTTCTTTAAAAAAAAATCACTGATAATGCAATGTAAATACTTTATATAACCACTTCACATTTATTTATTTGTATAAATTTTTACTGCCAATCTATAGTAAAAATTATTATAAAATAAAATGCTTATAATCTTCGGCTTCGGCAAAATACATCGGCCATTTTTTGCCGAAGCCGAAGGAGCAATTTTAGGCCGAATAGCCAAAGAACCGAAGCCCAATATTCGGTCGGACGCTAATACATATACATAGATTTATATAGTTATGTACACATTATATACCTACATACATATGTATATGTGGAGGTGACTTCCTGAGTTAAGATTGTGATTTAATTTTTCGGGAGTAGTTGTTTTTTATTTTTTTTTTGGTTTTTGTTTTTTTTCTTATCTTCAAAGCTGCGCGCATAAATTTACTAAATTTACATTTTCAATGCGCTTAAAGTAGCATGAAAGTTCACAAAAATTTAACAATATCGTTGTTGCTGTTGTTGTGATTATTTTTTGTCGCTGTTGTTGGCGTTATGCGACAAATTATCATATGTGCTGTGGTTTTTGTGTGTGGGTTTGACATTTAGTGACTCTTGTACAATATATAAAGACTTACATAAATATTCTTTAAACAGTTGTCAAGTTTTGTCATACAAATGAATAAAAATTAAACAAAATTGCAAATTGTACTTAGAAATTTCATAGTTACATAGAAACTTCTTACAATCATTTAATTCAAACTGTATGCACTGAGAGAAGTTAGATTGTTATGAACTCACTTTGGCCAATTTGGTTCAATCGAAGAGCGTCATCCAAGAAGTTCAAAATATACCTAGAATTTCCGAGGAAGAATAAGATATTCAAAATACTTAACTCATAAAGATAGAGCTCAACCTGGAGTGATCAAGGGTAAATCGAGTGATTGAACTCATCTCATCGGTATTATTTGATTACCAAAAAATAAAGCAATAAAACAATCTTCGTCAAATAAAACAGTTTTGAAATATTACTCAAATCATTATCGACGCTGGTTTATGATCAAATCTTTTGGTTATTCCCTGTGGGCTATTCAAAAACATATACTCGTACATCATTGAATCAATTTTAGGTCAAGGAGATTTATTTATTTTTTTAATTTACCTTTGTAGTTGTACAGAGTATTAAATTTTTAACAACATTTAGTAAAAATTGCAATTCTATTTTATTCAATAAAAGTAATAAAAATTGGAAAATTAATTTTTTGGTCACGCCATCATTATTAGCATCACTTATCCATACACAAAATACATTATGCACAAATGAGTCATGAGTCACATGAACACAGAAAGATGTTGATTACATACTCGAGTTCGAACCCTCTTCTATATATCATAGTATGAATACGAAACAATCATTATCAGATCGAAATAGATCAGCTGCTTTAATTTTTATTATTATTATTATTATATTTCTTTAAATTGACCACATTTTCTTATTGAAATATTTGTTTTTTATTTTTAAAATTTTTCAATTTAATTCAATAAAATTTCTGTGCATTTTGTCCTTGTTCAACAACAGCAACAGCAACAACAACAACAAACCGTAGCAGAAGCGGCAGCAGTTGTTTTTGTGTTAATGCCGCGCGCAGGAAGCCGAGACAGATGTTACGATTAAAACTATAGTGTGTTGTTGTCGTACACATGCGTTTATTTGATCCCTTTCATTCTTTTCAGTCTTCCTTTGCTGCTTGTTCTAGCTTTTCCTGGTAGATCCTTGAATATTGATAACTGATCGTTTGTTGGTCGATTTTGTTGATGATGATGACTGCGTTTTGTGGTTGGTACAAAAGGTTAATCGCATAGTAGGTAAATAAATTCTATAGGAGTGTGAATGTGTGTATATTAAAATTAAAAGCGGAAACGCAAAGTAGAAGTGTTTATAGCGTTTAGCATTTTATTTGATATGTTTGACATATGCCCTTTTGTTTGAGTAGTTGTGTGGTAGTAGTACATACGAAAACATTTCCTTTGTTACAATAAAATATAATCAATTTGAGCTGATTAAAGCTAATGTAGAGCTCATAGGTGATTATCAAATAAAATTTTAAATGACTGAAACTTGTATGCCAATAAAAGTATTAGTATAAGTGATAATCTATGATGAATTGAAAACAGTTTGAGATTCCAAAAACTCGGGAACTATAACAATTTTGACCAATATTTTTATGAGTATCATAAACTAATTTTTATTTTCCAATTTGTAGTTTTGTAAAAACGAAAATGAAAGCTAAAGGTTTAAGCATTCACTTAGTCACAGCTCCTAATAAGTAACTGTAAGAGTTGCAAGGATCCAGATTAGCTAGAGACCAACCGTCACAAAACTTTCCTAAATAAGAGATTCTAACCGAACTTCTACTCTCTTAAGATCCGTTTAAACTTTTTTTATTGTCAGCTCTCTTTGAACCAAACCTAACCTATTCAGAGTTATTGAGGTGATCCAGTCAATCAAGAATTTGTATTGTTTACCCTCCTCCAGTATTAACACTGAATTTCCGCATGTATCCTTTCAGTATATTGGAAACCATTTTAAAAATATGAACAGTAAGGAGATTTTTGATTTCAGAATAGTCAAATTGATTTCAGAAAAACCCAAACTGATTGTGGAGAAAGAGTCAAATTTAATTTAAAAGACAAATTGATTTCAGGGAGCATTAAATTATTTTCTGAAAACAACAATTTGATGCAAATTGAATTCAAAAAGTACCAGTTCGCATACGAAAAAGTCAGATTTGATTTCAGAAAGTGTCAAATTAGATCCAGGAATATCAAATTTATTTAAGAGAGAGTCAAATTGAATTCAAAAGAGTTTGACTCAAAATACACCAAAATAAATTCTAAGAATGTCAATTTGAATACAGAAGTGTCAAATTAATTTCAGAAATACAATTGAATTCAGGAATGCCAAATTGATATCAGAGGGAGCCAAATTGAATAAAATGCATTAACTTAAATTCGGAAAGCATCAATTTGGATTCAGAGAAAGTAATTTAAAAAATGTCGGTTTGAATTCAGAAGAGTCAAAATATTTGGCTTTTTTCTACACTTACTATTTTGTATGCCAAAGGTTACTTACTACAGAAATTTATTATCGATTCATGTGGCAAAAATTTATGAGTTTATGGTTGTGGTTGATACTATTTTTTTTTTTTTGAAACTTCATAATATTCAGACGACGACTGAAAATTCGATTTTCAGAAAACATTTCTTTGTTTGCGAAAATTGTATTGGTTTTAATTTGTATAATAAAAATGCTAGTAGCAAATCATGAACGCATGACTTAGCAAAACTTAAGATAGTATTGCATTTTCAATGCATTTTTTAATTAATTAAACTATTTTTTAGATATTATTTATTTCGTATTGTAGACAGAATATTGAAAGCGAATTTTCTCATTCTTTCACAAACACAGAGTTTCAAAAATTTATGGCTAAAAAAATTATTTTTTTTGAAAATCGACTGAAATCGATTTTGGGCACCAAAATCAAATTTTCAGCAGTCATGTGAACATACTTACTATAACACAAAAAACGTTCCTTTGTAAATTCTGAAACTTTCTATAATACCAAATAAACACATTTCATTCACTCATTATTACATTTCTTCAATAGCATACTCGTGCTGCTGCTACGCTTCATCATCATCATCATCATCGTTAACATTATTTATACTAACACGCTGTCAATTCTCGTTCTATTTTCCACTACATATCTTCAACGCTACATACTACAAAAGAGTGTCCAATGATTATTAGGGCCCTCTTTAACAAACAACAATAAAAAAATGATGCCATTCCAAATCGTTTAGGTAGAAAATTATTTATGAGAGTTTCGGTACTGGTGCTGGTGCTGGTGCTGGTGCTAGTGATGGTTGTTGTTGTTTCAACCGTTGCAGTTGCCGCTCTGGTGTATGCGTAGGTAGGTAGGGTGAATGCGTCAATGTGGTTTCATCAAGAAATACAAAAATAACAACAATAGCGATACAATGCATACAATGTTGAGAGTTTATGCCCTCATCAAAAATAGTTATGAAAGAATGCACACACACACACACACTTACTTATATATATACGACAGTGGAAAACTATGTGTAGCAGTAAAGGTGGAAAGACTGATGTAAAACATTTGCGCATGAGCTATACACATCGACACATAAAGAAGCATATGAATTTTTAGAGTTGCTGCCCATTTGTAGGCATGAGCGCGTGTCACGTGAACTGAACTCAGTTCCATGTGCTGTTGGTTGTATTTGCTATGTTCATATTTTGAATGAAACGCTGCTGCTTGAGCTGTTACTCCTCTTCTTCTTTTTCTTCTTAGCCGGTGCGATTTCTCTTTGACTATATTTTTATTTTTCCAGAAATTCAATAAATTTTGTAGTAACTAAATGCAACCAAAAATGTTTCAATAGTTGTTTTCTGAATGTATGTCCTTTTAGTCACTGAGTTTTTGTTTGCTTGTGAAAAGGGATGATTTCAATTCAATTCATTGCATTTCATATTTTTTAGAATTATTAAGCAGTCATTGTGACAGCAAGAGAGAGACAGATTGATAGAGGGAAGGGGAAAGGAAGCAGAAGTTTTTATGAGTATGTAGCTAACAATCAGAAAGGCAGACAGACTGTTGCAGTTTAGTGTTTAAGGTATAAATTAGGGATATGCACGAGTTGCACGAGCCCCAAGAAAATACTCGCTCTTGCCTTGTCAATATATATAATAACACAATAGGAAATATTGCTACTTCTGCTATACATATTGTTGTCCTTCTCCTCGTTGTCGTCTTCTTCTACTTCTGCTTTGAATGGTTTAAATAACATCTGCTTTCCATTTGTACATAGTCTTCAGTGTCTTAATATTGTTGCTGTTGTTGTTGTTGTCAGGATGCATCTTAAGGACATGTGCATTTTTTAGTTCAACTATTTTCGTTTTTTTTTCTCAACATATATTTTTTAATAAACAATATTTTTTTCTTCTTAAAAAATACTTTGTTGTTTGTGAAGTTGGTGCAAGAATAACAAAAACAACAAAAATACCTTTGTTTGTTGATGTCCTTTGTTCTTTTCATCTCTTCACTTCACTTCACTTTTTTACTTTTGATGTGACGCAAGTATTATTTAATTACAGATAATATCGAAAGCAATACGTCGTAGCAGTAGCAGCAACAGCAGCAGTTGCATTTGCTTGGCTGCAACAACAGCTGACAATATTTGTACTTTATTTTGTATTATTGTTGTTGTTGTCATTATTGTCAATACTAAGTGGCCCGTGTATTGAAAGAGCATCATCATTATGCTGCTGACTACTGCGTGCTTAAACACGTGTCAATGCGTAATTTCATTGTACTTAATATCGCTTAGTTAGGAGGGAGGAAGAGAAGAAAGGGAATATCGAATAGTGTTGTAAGGAGAAAACTTAAAATGTCATACAAAATATTTACATACGCGGCCACAAAATATATAATATTTCCTAAATTTGCTCAAATTTCCCTTCCCTTGTAAAGGAGATTCACTTGTTTATGTTTTAAGAATGTATTTAAGTGGAATGTACTATTTTTTATTGCGCTTGTTTGGCGAAAAGAAGAATTTTTGAAAAAGTGCCGAAAACAACTGCAAAGTATAAACAATTGTCGCACCACCAAAACATCGAAATATTTGTTCTTAGGTATCAAGAAATCTGATGCCTACATTCGACTGCTGTTGGACTGATCCAGAAAAAAGGTAATTCGTATCCGCTAGAAAGGACAAAAAGATCAAGAAGACTATGGAAAACAAATACGAGAAAAAATGGCATAACCTGAAAGAGAAACATTAATTATCAATTCAAAAGTGCAGTCACAATAAGGACTGAGCTAAAGAGCTATTACAACGTGAATATAAATGTCGAAAACTTACGCAGAAAGAAACAAAAGTTCGGTCTGTATGGGAGACAATCAGCCAAAAAGTCGTTGTTGACGAAATGAATGGAAACTAATCGCCTGACATGGACTAAAAACTACAGCAATTGAACTCTGGCAGACTCGAGAAAATTTATATGATCGGGCAAATTAAGCTCAATTTTTTATGCGTATTTAATCTTCGGTACTTGCGTTGCTCAGATATAGAGCAGTAAAAGGTTAACTGTGTAGTGAAAATAGTCAAATTCCCACAAAGTCTGGTAATTTGGATGGGTCCCTTATACTATATTGAAGCGACTGTGAACGCCCAAAAATATGGCTAAATTTTATGGAGCAATTGGTGTAAGCCAATTGTGGTGCGCTTTCGCTCATTAATGACGTTATTTTTCCGGACGACTTTTGCGGCATATTATCATGCCAAATTGGCAAGGTTTAGTTAGTAATTAATGCCTAATGTTAGATAACTTTAGAAATAGTAAAAAAGTTATGTAATTAATCCTTATTTGTTTGCAGATTCAAAATGTTTTCGATGATATTAGAATTTACTGGCGGGAATGATCAGGTAGCTCGCGCGGTTTAAGTCCGATAAGGCACCTCTGTCATATAATGAAACGGAAAGTTGCTTAAAACATGCCAAAGAATTAAAAATTCCTTGTTGGAGTTCTGAAAAAAGTTTAATATTAAAAAAATAACAAATGATATCTTTTAAGTGCTTGTCGACTCTATGCCATTGAAGATAACGGCCATAAGAAATGCTAAGAGACGAGCACCAACAAACTAAACAATTTTGCTTATGACTCTATTATGAAAAAAAATTAATCTTAGTTTACACCTTCAAAAAATAACAAATATTTTTATTTTTACATACTTATTTTTGTTTTAATTAAAAAGTAATAAAATTTGTGTGTATGTATGATTTTTCTGTTGCAATTTTGTTCAATTTGTTCCCAAAAATTACATTCACTAAAACAAAATCAGGTTTAAGTTCCATTTGTGCGGTTTTTGTAACCGCCAGTGTATTTTAATACATTATCAAAAACCTAGGAAAGGAAAAAATTATTTTACATAGAAATCTGTTTTTTGAAAAAATGAAAGCTTAAGGAAACTTAACTGACATACTTAACTGATCTACAATTTGAAACTATTGATGACTACAATCCAATTCAAATATCTCTGGAAAAAAGTTGGCATTTTCTAGCAATATATTATTCAATTTGATTTGCACCTAACGTGGGGCTTGAATAATCCAACTTTAGCTTATGTGGTGTGTACTTAAATTTGCCCTTTGCAATTAAAACCTTAATCAATTCCTTCTTTTTAAATGTAAACAAATTTCTCATGCTGTCACACAAAATAACCACAAGTGATAATTTCTAATTAAGTACATTGCAGTAAAAATAAAATTCTCACACACAAAAAATCCAAAATTTATAATAAAAACACAAAGAAAAAACGAAGAATTGATAAAAAAAAAAAAATGTATGTCTTATCACTAGTACTAACACACATGAACGTATACATATGCGTACAAACAGAAATACAACCACACAAAGGCCAAACCAGTACGAGTAGTAGAAAAAACTCGAGTGTGGCGTCATTTTTCAAAAAGCAATATAGAAATAAAAATAAAAAAAAAACCTCAATAGATACATTCCTAAATACATTTCAAATGATAAGCAGAGATACAATTATATTATAGATACTAAATACAAATATATTTCCATGAATGTGTGATTGTGTGTGTGTGTGTTTTGATATATTCAAGTGTTTCTTTTTATTTGGTTGCTGGTGTATGAATATGAGAATTTGAATTTATTAGGTGGCATTCATTGTACTATATAAGAGTTAAGTATGGTGTTGTTATTTTTGTACTATGTATGTATATATATTATTTTATGTTGTTGGTGTTGCTTTATTGAAATACTTATCAATTCATTTTTGTTGTTAGTTCTTGTTGCTGTATTATATTATATTTAATTTTTTTTTTGTCTTTGAAGGAATTTTTTAATTAGTGTTTGCATACAAAATTCTCGAACTCAGATAATGAAATATAATTTGTTAATTGTTTAAAGCGAGCCAAAAATGATTTCGATTCGTTGTTGTTTTTTGTTTTATCTTTTTTGTTCCAATATAGATTGCAGATAAAAGCAAAATAACGAGCAATAATAAATGAATCTAAATGCGTTTCTGCATTCAGTAAATGTTGAAAAGATTTTACTAAATATTTTAACGAAAGGTCGTAAAATAAAAAAAAAATTCTATTATTTATCATAAATTAATCTTGGTTCTCACACTTGGTTGACTGTAATCTACTAAAATTGTAGATATGTTTCATTTTTCTGGTTAACTAAGAATTATCAACATCTTTGGAATGCATTACCGTTTGATGTGATATTAGTTGAGTATTTTATAATCTATAGACCTTGGACTTGAAATTATTTAAAAATCGAGATATCAAATCAAAACAAACAGTTAACAGAAATAAATACTTCAGGCATCATAGAAGTACATACTGACTAACCCAGAACAAGACAGAGGGCGCTGAATTTTTCTTGTGGAAAAAACTAACTTGGATTTTTAATGGATAAAAATAAAAAATTTCAGATATATAATATGCTACAATTTTAAGTGAACGGATAAAATGAAAACTTCTTTAAATAATGCGCAACAGACTTAAAGAACGTATATGTGTAGTCATCACAACAACAGTGTATACAGAGACGGGCAAATCAGACGGCCGTTTCGGAATCCCCCGCGATTCCTCATCAGTGATCTTAGTGATGGATCTTAACCTTTCATTATCCTATATAAGCTACTAATATTTGAAATCATAACAAAGAATTCCAGATTCGATTCCAAATATCTTCACTGAATAGAGATATTGAAAGAAACCTACCACTACCGTTCTGTATACTTATTTGTTGTTGTGTTTTTCACATTACTACTAGTCTCTCTTTTCTACGGTTTCCAGTGAACGGGTTTCATCCAATTTTTTTTTTATTCTATCAATTTATTAGAAATCTAAGAATATTATACCGAAATAGTTTTTTGAATTTTTTACATTAATAATAAATTCTTAAAATATTGTGCGCAAAGAATTTTTAATTTTAGCCATTCACTTGAAACTTTAGAACTTTTTTTCAAACATTTTCCATTTGATCCCTTCATTTTTCTATTAGAATATTTTATCCAGAACATTTTTAATTTATCCATACATATAAAAAAAAATTTGACATATTTTATCCAACTTTATCCAATTGTTCGATGGTTTAGGATACTTTATTCCAAGTTGTTTTTATGCTCATTCATTAAAAATTTAAATTTCTGAAACTCTGCAATAGCTCTGCAATTTCTACTGCTTGTTCCTCTGGGGACCAACCAGCTAATCTTTTTCAGAAATTCTAATAAAACAGAAGTTTTCTGGAATAGAAAACCGTGACTCTTAAATAAACACTTCTTAATACCATTGTGAAAATTATAAGTTAAAAATCTTACCACACAATGAATTTTTCTATAAAAATTTCTTATCTTCTTTGATACTACAACAATGGAATTTCATTGATATAACGAAATTCTAAAAAACAAAGAATATTATTACTTGAAATTAAAGCAATTATCTCGAAAACATTTTAAACGTGAGTTAACAAAAACAAGATTCACAAATAAATTTTATTTGAGAAATCACAGATATTGACAAGTTGCACACACAGAAAAAACAAAAAAAGAAGAAAACAGAAGAAAAACAAAACAGGAAAAAAATAAACCTGCATTTGAATGCATTCCATCAAAATCATTTCACCGAATCAAAACAACAAAAACTCAAATCCAAAACTCCAAATCAAAACTTTCTCACACAAATGAAACACTGAAGCATACAAAAAATATCTGACAGCCAAGTTAAAAAAAAAAAATGTTATATGTAAAATTCCAAAAACAACAAATAAGAACAAAAACGCTGTGGAAGAAGTTGAAAAAAATTAAATAAATTGATGACAACAACGCAAACAAAAACAACAATAGAGAAACTCATCAAATAAACCAAAAAATGTAAATACCTACATCTATACAATGAAATGTTAACCCCCACACTTTTCACACACATAGATACATACATGTATGCAAAGGTAGTATAAAACTGATGGATGGATACCTGCAGCAAAGCAAAAATGTTGACGACGATGATGTTATAAAAAAATATAATAATACACGTAAAAGTAAACGAAAATACAATAAATCAATAAAGAAAAAACAAAAAGACAAAATATATATAAATAAAGTATATATAAACGATAGAACACGTCTTATCATCATTATTCAAATACAATAACAACAACCTCAACAATAAAAAAAAAAACTTGGAACATATAACATTGAACATCGAACAACGAACAAAAGCATGTGACTTAAAGCTGAAAGAATGAAGGAAAGAAAGAAAAAGAAACAAGTTCAAAACCAGACATAAAAAACAACAACACAAAATTAAAAGAGTAACACAAAAGAGATGGGAAAACAACTTGAAAGAATAAAAACATTTTATATTAATAAAAAAATATACAAAAATAAAATAAAAGAAGTAAAGAAAGAAAAGTAGCAGCAAGTAGAAAAAAGCGAGGGAAAAACATTTCAATTCACACTTGGTGGCGACTTAGAATGCCACGCATTGTTAATAACACTGGATTCTTGATATATGTATATACTCGTAAATACATAAATGTACAGATAGATATATAGATAGATAGATATGTAACTAAACCCATTGTTGTTATGTGTGTAAAAGAAATAAAATAGTACCCGTTAAACTCTGAAACACTTAAAGAGAGCATCATCAACAGAATCATCATCGTGGTCATCATCATCATTGAACAATCATCAACTTTTTATACAAAGAAAAAAAAAATACATATATAAGAACTCAGAGTAGTAAAAGACCGCCAATCAAATACACACACTCACTCATACATGAACGATCCAGGCGATACATTTCATTACATTTGATTTTTAAACTGACCACACAAAAGCATAACAACAACAACAAACGCACAAATACAGAGATATACATAAAGGCTGATAGATAAATGCTTAAACTTATCATATACATACACACATACAAACATACATATTTACGTAGATGGACAACAGCAAATGCGCTCAATCTAATATACGCTCAATGCTGATTGCTCTGACATGAAAATGATGTGATGCTACACCGCAAACGCAATCATCAACAGCAGCAGCAAAAACAGCAGCAATATTATCAGCCGCAGCAGTAGAGACAGCAACGAGCAGCATACAACAATTGATAACCAACCGACTAACGTAAGTGTAGGTAATTCGGATCGATTTTTGCAAGGTAAACTTTGAGCGCTAAAAATAAGGATTACAGACTTATGATAAAAAATGTTTTAATACAAAATTAAAGCATATTTCTTCCTCTTTTAAGTTGTTAACTACCGAAAAAAACATTACTTTTTTTTATAGTTACTTAGGTAACATCACTTCGAAAAAAATGGATTGCATATAATTCGGATCGAAAAAATAAGTGTGCATGTAATTCGGATTAGCCAAATTTATAGTAAATTATCTTTAATTTGAGGTTTATTTAGATGCAAAAGATAAATTTGGTGTTTAAGGAAAATATATATATATAAAAAAACTTATGTATGTGTACATACAAATTGTTGTCCAAATCAATGTGTTTTCCTTATCTGAACATACACTGTTTGTCCGATCTTAGTGAAATTGGGTATAGAGATGCATTTGTGTGTATGTAAAGTTGTGGGCTATAAAATTCGACCATATCTCAAAGTGGGAGTGGCATTTTCGCAAAAATTCAATATCTTCGAATATCATATCGAGCTAAATTAATAAAATTTGATGGAGACTTACTTTTTCCACACCGAACTAATTTTCAATTATGGGCCTACTCATGGCCGTATCAAAATTAGGGGAAGAAGCTGTGGCTGGGCGATAGATGCGAATATATTAAAAACAAAAGTATGGGACTGTGCAATCTTACGTAGGAACAATAGCTGATCTAAGAGGCGTAGGAAAGGAGAAAGGATTTGGGGTTAAATACCCCTGGCCTCGACCCCAACTCGCCCCTAGCCTCCCCCAATTTCACCCTAACCTCCCCTTCCTCAACTTCCCCCCAATGACCAATGAAATATATAAAAAATCATTTCTTCGAATCATTCTAAGAAATTTCTGAATTAAAATTTATAAGTATATTGACATAGTCAAAAATTAAAATGTAGTCTGGAATAAAAAAAATACTAATAATTTAACACAAACTAGTTTTTAAAAATATGTTTCAAATTGAATTTGACTAAAAATTACTAGTTAGTTTCAAAATTTGTATAACTCTAGGAAACGCTATTAATTTCAATTAATATTTCAATTTAAAAAAATATTTTTTCATTTTAAAATGCAAAATTTTTGACTAAAATTCAAAATATTTCTCAAGGTTATCTAAATTTTGAACTCAAATTCCACAAAAACTCTCTAAACAAAGGGTCGATCCGAATTACCTCCAAACATTGCCTATTATATCTAAATCACAACTAAAAAACTTTCATTAATAAAACTGTTTAGTTTTTCTAAATTTTATAATTATGCAAAGAGCTCGTCGATGATCCGAATTATATGCAAGTAGAAAAACGCATGCTGGTAATTCGGATCGATTTCAAAAGTCAATTTTTTCCTTAGTATGTTTTCTAAAATGGTGCTTATTTTTACCAAACTATAGCAGAATGTTTAAGTGAACAAAACCCTATATAAATTATATAAATATACAAAAGTTATTATTTTTACAAAATTTGTGGATTTCTTAGACTATTTGCCAAGGCAAATTAATTAATTCTCGTTCGTTTCAAAGAAGGACGTAATTTTAAAAAATACCAAAGAAAAGTTATTATCAAAACAAAATCGATCCGAATTATGTACATCGATCCGAATTACCCTCATTTACGTTACTGCCACTGTCTGCTTGCTGCATACATAAGAACATTGTAGGTAAGGGGTTAGGGTAAGTAGTTGGATGAACTATTTAAACGCTATGTCAAATAGAGCTAAATAAGAAAAGGAAAGAACAAATAAAACACAGGATTCACTCTGTATTTAGTGGCATGTGTCACATTGTGAATGTTGTCGTTTGAAGGACATTCAGCGGGCGATATACGTTTGGAAGTGGACGAAGCCTAAAGCTTACAAATGATTTTCTTTGAGACTTGATTCCATGGAGGGCTTACTAACACACTGACTTCATTAATTATAAAAATTGTAGTAGATATACTAGATGGCTTATTTGCTACATGCATTTTGCTAAAGTATTTCTGATCTTCCTTGCGACTGCAGAATATGAAAATAGAGTGCTAAAAACCAATTAAAATTAAAAAAAAAAATTTAAATTTGCGAAAACTGGATCCACTACTACGAAAAGCGTGATTTAAAAGGATGTTTTACAATGGGTTTGGGATCTTGTATGGAAAAAACATTTATCTTGTATATAAAAGAACTTATTCCTATATAAAATAGACCGCTTTAGCGAATGATGTACCCAGTTTTTTGATACAACTGAACCGAAAGCCAGCCCTAGCGCCTAAAGTGACCGTTTGATACTTTTTTTTTTACGAATTCTCAAATTCACCGGTTAGGATTTTGCAGATAGCGATAATTTTTTAAAAATTAAAGTACGTAGAATTGTAGGTAATTCAATTTATTTTATTAAAAACAACGCCTGATTTGTTTTTTGCAATTTTTTACGATATTTGTCAAAGGTTAAACACTTTGAAAGTAGATTGTACTCGACTGTTACTAACTAAAAGTAAATATACTAGTTCAAATACAACTCGATTTGAAAAATGTTTGTGTTTTAATCTGAAATACTTTAGCAAAATAAGCCATCAAATATGTACGATATGTGGATCGATTTGTATTTACTTTTTTTAACCTTATATTCGTCATGAATTTCCTGAAGGATTTTGAAAAAAGAAAAACTGTATTAAGAACTTGTAAAATTTAGTTATACTAAGATGTTGTATTAATTTCAAAATAAAGATATCTTGTTTATGAGCACCATTTTCACATAACCTTGAAAATACATGTCAATTTCACAGAGATCTAAGGTCCTTAATAACATTGTGCAACAACAACTCGGTTTTTACCATTAGACTTGGGATTTCACATATATTCTAGAGTAATTTAGGGTCGCTGAGCACGAATCTGAGGGCTGTTTTGCCTATCTGCTAATTATCTACGTGTTATCTACATTATTATGTAGACAACACATACAAAAATGGCTAATACAAATTTTGTTTATAAATTCAGCTTAATTTGATTTTTTCGAGTTGTATCGATTATTTATACATCCTCTAAATAAACCAACTGCAAAGCTGCAACTTTTTTCCAATTTTATTGTAAATATATTTTTCGTTTATGTACCTTACGTCAATTTTATAGACTCATCTTAAACTCAAATTTTATTAGTTTGTTAGGTTTCAATTGTAGACAATTAAATTTATATAATTCACAAATAATATTTGCCTTGTATATTAAGCTTAATGAAAACAACTTTCGCTTAGATTTTTATTAGTTTGGAAATTTTCTACATACATACACTCGAACAGCACACGTAAATGTAAACAACTTCAGTAGATATCAGTGATTAAATTGATTTTTCAGTAGTAACAACAAAACACTGTAATTATATACCCCAAAATGCAATTATGAGGAAAATTTCCCTTTCTCCAAAAATCAAAAAAAAAAAAAAAGCAAAAAAGCCAAGCGAATTTTTAAGTATCAAGGAAAAGTGCATATTTTGTCGATAATAACTGCTGCAGCAGGGGTCTGTGGTTTCTGTAGCCGCTGATGCTGTCGCCCATTGGACTGAAAAAAGTTACACAAAATTTCCTTCAGATTTAAAGAAAAAACGCTACAACAATTAACAGTAATTTATTGCCAATTACGCGCATGCGCAGCCATAGATAGAGAGAGAGAAGCAAACAGCTAGATTGACAAACTAAACGACCAGTAGACCAAAAAACAAAGCAAACTAAAAAGGCAGCATGCGAAGCGCCATCAACAACGTCATGACTATCGATGATACTCCACTGCAGTAGTAGCAGAAGCAGCAGCAACTGATGCTGCAATGTGCGGTGAAAGTTTTTTCCTTCTTTCTCTCTGTTTTTGGACAAACGCAATTGTTGCTGGCTCTTGATGGTGTGATTGTTGCTGTTGATTGCTATTGCAATAATTTCATTTCTGCATTTGTGCGATTTTTAGCTTCACAAATTTTGATGTTGCTTGATGAAAAGAAAAAATAGAACGACGTTGGCGCACGCGTGCAATTTGTTGCATGTGATTGCTGTTGTTGCTACTGCAACTTAATACTCTGTGTTGGCAATTATCATCGCGTAAATATCATTGCGGCAACATTATCATTACACTGTACAGCAGAAAATAGTTTGTGTCTCCGCATGACCCTTGGGTTTTTTTTTACGGTTTTCTCCTTACCATGGACTTATTTCCAGTTTCAAGACATAGAAAAGTATAGTTTAGTAAAAATTTTACCACTCAGGAAATCTCTTTAGTCTCTCTGAAGAGAAAAAAGGTAATATTTACAGTACCTCAGATCATAATGATGAAATAATTATTTTCTAATGATCACCACCAAGCCTTGACTTGTCATCAAATAGTAATTCAAGGGAAGATTGAAAATAACTTTTCACAAGTATCGAAGAATAAAGGAAATTGGCAAAAACTGGAAAAAATACAGATCGATTTAGAACTTTTAGAAGATTAATTCACTAAAATTTTGGGCGAAAAAGGTGCCTATCTTGGATATTAAAGTGTTTAACAATTTAGTTTTACTATATCATACTGCCACTTATTAATATTAAACTTAAAAAAAATGCGAACTACATTCCATGCAGCTTTATAGTGGTGTAAAAATAAATTTAAAACTTTAATCAAAAAATGCGTTCAGAATTGAGTTTAATGAAAATTAATAAACTTTTTATCTGAGAAAGGTTAATAGGAGGGCGTCAAGACTTTCTACAGACATATGAGCACGAAAATTGACCAAATAAACGTTGACCCAAGTTTTTATCTACTAGTTGAAGACAGTGAAACAATTCCTTTTTGTTCTTTTTTTACACTTAAGGTCAAAATTTGTTATGTTGCCTAGTGTATTAATATTAACATCATTATTATCATTTGTATAGTTATCATCATTCAGCCATTATCTTCATTATCTGACTGGCTGGCGACTGTTTGCAATTAATGTGGCCATTTGTTGCTGGCTTTGGCTGTGGCTGTCGCTGTTGACAACTGCTTATTAACAATTGCAACTTAAAGTTCGCTACTAAAAGTTAAGATAGCGCAGCAATTGAATGAGTGTATGTATAAATAAATGACTTACTGACTGACTGGCAGACTGACTGTCTGTCGAGTTGACGATGAGTGCATGTTGTGTTCAGACATATACGAATATATGCAAGTACAAAAGTACAAAAGCAATGGTTGTTGTTGTTGTCTTTGTGGCCTGATAAAATGCAACGTGCAAAAATGCATTCGATTCCGGACTCTGGTCACTCCCCTTCCACCGCTTCCACTGCACTTCCCTGCACAATTACACACATTATAAAAACAACAAACGAAAAAGAGCGAGCAGTACTTTTGTTAAAATTTGTTGTTTTGTCTTCATTGTGGTCTGCTTCTTCTTTTTCTTCTTCTTTCTCTTAACCCACCTTGTCCACTCCCCTTCTGCTCCGCCTTCTGCATCTGCTTCGACTATGTTGTGGTTCGACTTTTCTTATGCTAAAAGCGCGCGGTGCGGCGTTTGTGGAAAAATTAATCGTCAAAAGTGCCGTAAAATGTCAGTTCAGTTGCGCTTTACACAACAACAAATTCGAAAGCACAACAACAATCACAACAACAGTAACAAATTTGTGCTATAGCCAACTTACATACACTGACAATGAGATGAGCTGATGTGATGGTGGACGAACTTTTACATATTACAAAAACATAAAGTAATAATAAAAAAGACACAGTTGAAATGTATCTTTCACCATTTTTACACACACTCACACGCTCACGCACACAGACACATGCATACATGTTTGAAATATAGTTGCAGTTACTTAGTTATTTTCTTTTTTATTTTGTACTCTTCTCTCTCTCTCTCTCATAGCGCAAGCTACTCACTCCTTCTATGATGAGTACATTGCATTTGCACTGTATGTATATTCAGCTTGTCATCATCAGTGTCGACAACGTCATCGCGTCAACGTCGTCGTTGCCTTAACCCACAAACTAATAAAATTCAAACAAATGGAACGCTCCAACTGTGAAATCTGTTTTTGTTCCCGCTCCTTCTCTCTATCACAATCTCTACCTCATCATCAACATCATCTTCTGCTTTTACTGTGCTCACTAAACTTTTTCATATAATTTCATCATTTTCATTGTATGAACTCGTAGTTGTTGTTATTTTGATTGTTTTTTATTTGCCAATTTCTGTGCGTCCAACTGCCTCACTCTGCCCTCTCTCGCGACCAATCTATTTATTTGTCTATCTGTCTGTCTCTCTGCACACTGTGCGCATCCATTGTAAATCCACTCTTCACGAGGAAGCGTTTTGTTTGAATTGCATCGATCACTTTACTCTGCGATTTGTTGTTGCTGTCGCTGGCGGTTGCTGATTTCATTGTGCTTAACAATTTGCAGTTACTGTTTTTGCCTTTTGTTGTTTTTGTTTTTCTAAATGGTGTTACCCGATGGATGGATGGATGGATGGCAAGTAACCTCCATCCATTGTTATTCATATTGCTGGCTGTTTTCTATTGCTGTTTGCTGTTGTTATTTTTGCAGTTGCTGCTAGAGTGATTGTTTTCACGCTAGCTGCGCGCTTGATGAAATGCAACACAAATGCATCAGCGAAATATTGTGGCAAATTGTTGCGCACTCGCATCATTCTTGTTGCTGTTATTATTAATGTCGCTATTGCCGCTTAAAGTTTTAATATTGAATTTGGATTTAGTTTGTTTGGTACTTTTTGTTTTTCGGGCCAAGTTACAGCTACATAATGTTCAAACACTGCGCTTGTTATGAGACATTAAGGCTTGACAGCGATTTGAGCTTATAGGTCGTGTATAGGGTGAAGGAGCATGTTATTTGCTTGTACTCTGAAATGTGTGCCTTACACTGGTATCTCTTCATTATCGCATAGTGTGCCAGAGACCGGAAATTAAAGTAAAGTTTGTGTTTACTTTTATTTGGGAAAGTCTTATTCGATCATTGCCTAACTTCGACTTCTCTTGTTTTGTTTGGCAGAAAATCATGAGAATGCTTAGAACAAAATATTTCATTATTTTTTCGTTTTCAGCACAGCTGAAATGAATTAATTTCTCTCTCTTTATTTTCGCTCCCTCTCTGCTGACTGCTGAGAGTAAAATTTGGATTTTCTTCTTTCACTCATCAACAAATAAGCTTATGCCTGGTTTTCCCTATGTCAAATTCAATCAAATTTGCCAGCATGTTGACAATTTCATAAGGGGAATTCTCTCTTTCTCTCTCTTTGACATGGAATATGACCTAGTTAAAACCAGACATAAGAAAAATTAAACTCCATATTAGGCGACAACTTCTTTTGGCATATAATAAAGGGCGATTTTATTGCTGTTTGATTTTTCAGTGAAGAATTTTTGATAGTACAACCGTGATTCATCACACCCGATCAACGCTTACAAGTTTTTGAATTTTATCATTAAAGTTCGTGCTCTGTAAGAAATGTTTTTCGTGCACTTCGGCCATTTTATGGTCGTCATAATCGGCATACTGAGCACGCAATTCAAGCCAAGTAACAAAATTATTGAATATCACTCCACCTATCCGTGTGCGTTGATATCCAATAGCCATTTCTGCCGTAGCCGCCAGTCTTGATGAATATCGTAATATGTCCATTTGACGCCGTAAGCAGCAATTGGGGTTGTGTTACTCGATTACGTAGAGCTTGTTTAAAAACTGGAGACAGGCGATCTGCCACGGCGGCGGTCAATGGGCTTTAGGAAAACTTGATGAAAATTCGCTTATTACCGAAAAATTAGGTTTAGCGACGAAGCTCATTTCTGGTTTAATGGGTATGTTACTAAGCAAAGTTGTCGCATTTGGTCTGATAAGCAACCAAAGGCAATACAAGAGCTACCAATGCACTGTGTGGTGCAGTTCAGTTCGTATTTGTTTAAAGATAACGATGGCTACAATGTTACCGACAATGACGGTAGTGATTTCGAGCTCTAAATGCACGATTGAATCCGGTCGAAATGTAGTTTAACAAGCCGCTACATACCACACAGCACGTTAAAGAGATGAGTTCGGTGAGCAATTTATCTCACATTTCGAATCAGTGAGCTGGTCACCTAGACCGTCCGATTTGACGCCTCTACCATATACTGTTTTTGGGGTGTGACTTGAAGTCACTCGTCTATGTCGATAAGCCAGCGTCAATTGTGGCTTTCGAAAATGACATTACACGCGCTGTTAGCGACTGGTGTCGCTACGCTCGAAAAAGTGGTTCGATATTAGACTTATCGCTTAAAAAGTAAATGGCTAGCATTGATTTATCGACTCAAATAAAAATTTTATACACGTTTGTACTTTTTCCGTGTTTTTATAGTGAAAATGATATAAAAATGCTTGAGATTGTTTTGCAAATGAATGTAACATAAATCAACGGAATACCTTTACTTAAGGTCACTATCAAATCGAAAGATTGCAGAAGCGGGACGGGTTCGTTTTGTTACTTTAAAATCTTTTAATTAAGAAGCAAAGTCTGCTTAGGGCAACGTCTCATATTCACATATTAAAAATTGTACGTTCACCCTATTTGCATAACTATTTTAATATTCCCTTTGAACAATTCATTTTTCTGCGCTTTATTCAAATAAAACAACATTCACCCAAAACAAAAACAACCAACAACAATAAACAGATTGAAATATGCTTACAAAAATATTTTGCGGTTTGCAAAAATAAACAGAAACAAATAATGTTTGCAAATTTTCAAAACGAAAAAGTAACAACTACTAATAAATATCAACGAAATAAAGTATCCGAGTGGTAATATTTGTGAGTGTGTGTGTATGAATGTTTATTCGGATATCTGTCAATAGTGAGCGCTGTATTCATAGATTCCGCAAAGCAGAGCAGAGGCATCAGTCAGGCAGGCAGTCACTAGCAGTCAGGCACTGACTCACACTTAGCCATAACTCCAGAGGGGCCAATTGATTCATGTGGCGCGCCGAACTCTTCTCATATGCAAACAAAACATACAACAACAAATAAAACAACCAAATTTAGCGCAAATATTAACATGCAGAATAAAGGAGAACTAGCAGCAGCAGAAAAGAGGAGAGGAAAGGAGAAGGTGGTGGCAAACAACAATAAAAGTTAGAGTTAGGTAGGCACAAATAAGCAAGCAGGCAGGTAAGCAGGCAACAAAGTGAACTATCGCTTAAGCGTGTCGATTACTGTCGCACAAGAGTAACTTACAACAACAGCAGCGGCAGCGGCAGCGGCAATAGCAACAACTGTAAAAAACAAGTCTTCAACTCTTTGAAATAATAATGAAACTATACACTAGACAAATGGACAAAGAGACAGAGCTTCGAACGTTCATATGTATCTACATGTGGACTGACAATTGCAATTGGTATCGAGCACAGCAGCATTAGATGAAAAAAACGTTTGTACGTATGTACGAGCAGTTGCAAATCAAGTTACATACTTACAACAACAGTTTACTACGAAATTTGTGCGCATGCGCAACTATTAAACATATGCAAAATAGGGTGTTGTAAAAAATATAAAAGTAATTTGAGTTGAGTTTGTAGTTGGCAAATTACTGATGTCTTAATTAGTTTCTTCAAAATAAATCATACTCCTTCTTCTATTTTACCCGGATAAAATCTAACTTTAAAGCCAGAGTATGTAGAAATAGTAAACAGTGATTATTTTTAGAATAAGTTTTTAAATTTATTTTAAAAATTACTGTACCAAAAATCGGTCAGATGTATAAAATGACTTGCAATATATTATTATTATTTATTTAGAGAGTATTCGCATCTAAGACATGATCTTTTGCATGCGCAAATTATTATTACAATATAACAACATATTTAGTAAAGTTATTAACAACAAATTGCTTAATATAAGGTAAATGTCAAATAAGATGATGGATTTAATAACAAATTAATATTAAAATTAAAAAGGGTTAAAAGTGATCTAAAGAAAAAGAACAAATGAAGAAATAAAGTAATTAAAAGAAGAAAAAGAGAGAAAGAGAGAGAGAGAGAAATAGACTAGGAAAAATGTTGAAGAACTAAATGCTTAAAGTTTTTGAAATTAGAAACAGTCTTAATGTTAGATGGCAATGAATTCCATAACATTATAGCGCTAACAAAAAATAGCCTACTTGAATTTCTAAAGTTATGGCTACGGATCCGAAGGTTTATATTTCTGCTTGATATGCAGAATTGAAGCTTTTCATACAAATAATTGCGGATCTGTGTATAAATGAGCCTATGCAAAAAGATACAGTTCCTGACATCAAGGTATCCGAAGAGATCAAGACCAAGTATTTTCTTACTATAAACCGAGATATGTTCGAACTTTTTTACGCCATATATGTAGCGAGCAGCATTGTTAAATGCAACGAGAAGTTTGTGTGAAGACCTTGAGTCAAGTTTACCATAAACAACTTCCGAGTAGGTAATTATAGGCACAAGTAGTTGCAACACTAGTTTACGTTTAGTTTCACGCGGTATAAATGCAGCAGCCATTCTAAGATTTCGCAGGACCACGTACGCTTTACTCACCATAGAGTTAATTTGATCATCACACGAAAGATATGAATTAAAAATAAATCCAAGGCTCCTGACCTTATTAACGACCTTCAGCTCGGCTCCATTGAGAACAATGGGGGGAATATATGTGCATGAAGTTAGGTTTCTACCCTACAAGCCTTTTCGATTTGCTTCTATCTTCATAAAATCAGATTATGACAGAAAAAATTAATTTCCCATCAAATAATATTTTCAGGTCTTTATTTGGCGAATTAGATTGCATATGATTTTTTTTTTTTTTGAAATCATACGGAAGACATAGCAAACCTCTGACTATATTAAGACTTCGTTTTGTTTTTGAATTGGGGTTTTTATATGGAGTAAAAAGATGCATATCTTACGTCATTAGCTTTGGGGTTACATCATTAAATATTGTTGAAGGTTGATGCCAGAAAATTTGACCAACAGTAGCGGTAGTTTCTTTCAATAACACTATTCAGTGAAGATGTTATCTTCCAATTCTCATCTACTTTGCAATAGATTGTTGAAATAAGGGATCTATCATAAAGATTATTGATGAGAAACCGTAGCGGGTCCCGAAACGATCGTCTGTTCTATGGCTTTTGTTATCCTTCTGGCTTTATTGTTCATTAAGTTTTTTTTATCTCAATAAGTAATCTGGTTAGATTACTATATTCACTCAAACGGGTATGGAATTTCTTACATAGAGAGAAATTTCATGGGGTAAATCTGCCAGCACCAAGAATGAATTAACTGTCAATGCACATTGTTGCTCTAAAAAATTTCATTGAAATTTTACTATTTCAGATCGGTTGGTTTATTGTTGTTGTATATCAAATGTTTTAATAGTTTAATTTAACAAAAAAAAAAAAAAAAAAAAAAATAGTTATGTTTCTACAAAAATATTTTGTTATCACTATTGTTACTTTTGATTTCTAACTAAAGGTTTAAAGGTTTTACATTACCAGCCAAAAGGAACAGCTGTGGGCCACTTAAGCACCTAGATTTTTCTCCTAAATTTTGTTCGAATTATGTCCAATCTTTCATTGTCTTTCTGCTCTTACTACCAAGATTTCCATATTTTTCACCCCGTTCCAATAGAAAGCCTTCTTTTTCAGTGTGCACATTGTACATAGTTGTGAGCACTAACGGATCTAAGGGGGGCTTGGAAGGGTTTGGAGTTAAAACTTCCAAAAAATCTTATACATTTTGATCGTTGGTCATGAATTTAAAACCCTCTCCTCCCCTAGGAAACATCTGAATCCGCTACTGACTGTGTAAAAAATTTATTTATTTGGATGCTTATTTTTTCTGCTTGAGTTTTTATACGCACCTAATCGTTTCTTTATACACACATATGTAGTTACTACTCATATAATCTTAAGCTTGTAGCCCCAAAGCATCCAAACGTCTACAAGTAATTGGATTGAATTTATCATTTTTATTTAGCTATAGGATAAAATTATGGAAATATGTGTAAATTTATTGTCGTTGTTTTTTTATATTTTATGTCATAGTTTATACCTGGGTTATTTATTATTGTAAATTATTTAAAAGCATAAAGCGAAAGGTAAAAAATACAAAACAAAAAATCAAAAATGCAATGAAAATTATACACAAAAATTAATAAAAAAATGCATGCATAACTAAAATTCAAACTTATTCAATATTGATAGCATTTAAATACCTAATATTATAGTTTCTCATCAAAAAAAATTCGAACAACAACAATAATAGCAATAACAACATTGCTACCGTTCGAAACCTTCAAATCACTCACTCATTCATTTACTCATTCCACATTCCTCATATGCATATAATTTGTGTTTTTGTTGTTGTTGCTTCTTCGATTGCTGTCAAATTCTTTCAATATCAACAACAACAAATACACAAACAATCAATATGAAAATCATTCATACATATATGCATATGCACATACAAATACATAAATCTGTACATAAGTAAAAGAAGCCTATGCTGCTGGTTGTTTGTGTTGCCGCTGTTGTATTTGTTATTTGTTGCTTTAGCTTAAGCCTCTCAATTGTAATTGTTGCCAAAAAGAAGGTCGCACAAGGTGGTCCAGCAGAGCAGAGCAGAGCAACTGTTGCTGGTTGTTGCTGCTGCTTTGCCACAGTTTTCAATTCAGTGAAGTGTAAAAAGTATAAAAAGTTTAGTGCGCTACATTTTGATGCAGGAAAAAAACTACAGCAACAACAAAGTCAACAGCAACAAACTTATGTATGTATATAAAACCTGACCTAACTGGAACAATGGGAACATGTTTAAATATATTTTCTTTAGCTGCTTATTTATTGTTGTTGCTTTTGCTGTTTTGTGTATTGAAGCCATCGACAATCGGCAATCGGCATTTGTTGTCAGTAAGTAAGCTGCAATTGATTTTTGCTGTTGTTGTTGTCTTACTTCTTCTTTGTGTCTTTCTTTTTATTTATTTATTTTGTTTGGATTTCTATATGCAATTATGCCTTGTTGTATTTGTTGTTGTTGCTATTGCTTTTAACGACGCTGCTATTCCTATTATTGCTGCTGCTATTTGCTGTTGCTGCTGCTGCATTTTAACTGTTGTTGATAGTTACAATTTAAGTTGAGCTACTACTACGCTGAGATTTAAGCTTTGGCATTGATGAATTTTTTGCTGGGCGTTTCAATTTTTGAATATTGAATACATGGGCAGTGGAGTGAGAAAGAGGAACAAGGGGAGAAGAGTAAAAATGTAGAGGTGATTGAAAAGTAATTGTCTTTTGTGAAGTTGTAGCCGATTTTTCGGCTTTGGTTGTGTTTTTTGTTTTTTTTTTTTTGGTTTTGAAGTGTGGAGGAGTTTCGTTTATTTTTTTTTTATTTGTAATTCGCATTTATGGATTTTAGATTTCATTATTAATTTCGTTCGTTGTTGTTGTTGGCTAAAGTTTGTATTTGTATTGTTGTCGTTGTTTGTTATTTTTGCAAAAGTTCTTCGAGGTCATTTGCGAGATGTAGCGAATGCTTTATCGTTTTTTTTTTTTTTTTTTGGGTTTGTGATTTTTGTTGTTCACAAAAATTTGCATAAACTAAAAACGAATAAAATTTTTTTTATGGCAAAGTGATGAAAAATTAATAAATAACAAAATTACTGTAACTTATAAAGTTGTATAGTTAGAGATATGTACTTGCATTCGTATTATTGGTACTCATATCTAATTCAAGTGTTTTCATGCTTTGTTTTGCTTGGCAAATGTTAAAACAATAATTGTTTAATAGTTAACTTGTCCTTCTACATACTCGTATCTATTGTTTGTGGTTTCCAGTTTTTTGACTGTTATTGTAATCGTTGTAATTATGGTGTATGCATGTGTGAAGAGATCTTTGTAAAAATACACTAATCCACAATGAAATTTACCCAAGTAACGAATTAGTTATTTTCAAAAATTCCTAGCTTAATTATTATTTTGTAATTTTTGTTTTAAATTTATCTTATTTTGTAGAAAAGATTTATTTTTCAATAAGTTTCATTTTACACTCTTTCTCTCATATAATAAATCTAGAAGAATTCCGGTTCCTTCTCATATAATAAATCTAGAAGAATTCCGGTTCCTTCCTGATTCCTTCGAATTTATATACAGTCTTAAAGCACGCAATTTCGATTTCCTTACCCAAACCAGTTATTGGCAGAAAATAAGAGTTTTTGCTGGCAATAAAATTCAAAAAATTTAATTTCATATCTTACATTTTTGAAGTCACCTTTCAAAGCATAGTTCAAAATCGTCGTATTGTAGTTTTTCAATTTCGACATTAGCCCCATTATTTTTTTTTTGCATTACTACTAAAGACTCTTCCCTGGAACATTTTTTTTTATCCTTAAAAACAACTGGAAATTACTCAGCATTAAATTCGAGAATATGGTGGTAAGCGAAGAAATTCGCTTACCACCAATTGAAAAACTACAATACGAGCGAATTTCTTCGCTTACCACGCGAAAACGCGGTTTTTGAAGTCGTAGTTAAAAAGTCAAGTTTCATCAATTGTTACGATTTTATTAAAAGTGCCAAGGGGATACTGGACAAAAACAACATTTGCTTTATTTTGGACCGTCATTGAAAATTCGTGGAGGGCATTAGGCAATTTTTTCGTGTTTCTCAAATGATTGTCTAATATTCATGACACAGCCACGACATTCATATCCAATGCATCAGCTATCATTTTTTGGTGCTATCTCGGATCTTCATCAATTCACGCGGGCTGTTTAAAATCTTTGAAACCACTTGGTAACAATCGCAAGTGATGCCTTGCTGTGCAGGTGGTAGAATTTATATCGACATTACATTAGAATTTTATTTTTTCTCGCCTATATTTCTATCGACCTTTCAGAAATTCGGAATGAAATATCGTAATAATACTATAAATCGTTTATCAACTTTGATTCTTTAAAAAAACTTATAAAAAGCATGTGGCAATTTGGCGAACTTTTGCTAGTCTTTCCGAACTTCTTTGATCTATCATAGTTGATATTAGTGGGAAGTTCCTACTCCCCCCCACTCCCACTGGGAGCCTAGATGGATTGTAGATTAATAATGTCTGAATCTAGCAGGGCCATAATGGATGAAATTTGTTCGATTCGCATTCAATTCCCATATACTTATATAAAGGCACAAAGTTAAGAGTATATTCCAAGTCCGACTTTCCGCAATTGCTTTCAAAGCATTTTAGTTGAAGACTTAAAGATACTTAGCAATATTTTAACAGAAAATGGTCAACAAGAAAATCAGTTAGTTAAGTGGTGGACTGTGACTTGCACAAAAACATTTCTGCTACAAAAACAGACATTAATCAAACAGACAAATTCAGGAACCAGAACCTAAGACCTTTATTTATCAGCACTCAACCGTACCAGTTTTAAAATATTTGAAAAATAAACCGTTCCCGTAAAATCTCCATCCAACATTTTCTCTAGATCCTCAGAATTTTTACGAAATCTATCGGACGTTCACCATTTTCTTATACCACCTTATATCTGCCACTATTGGATTCCTTTTAATTCAATAGCAACAACCATAATGGTGGAAAAATTGTATACTCTAACTCCCCCTTGAACTCAATAGCTATAGTGTTCCAATTCACTAGTCCATGCATGGTAAGTTCAATTCACTATCAAATGCTATGGTGTAAAAATATAAATGTCGAATGGAATTGCAAGCTTTTTCAATTCATTCCCAACAAAGATAATTTTCATTAGAAAAAAAAACAAACTAAAAATTAACTAAAATACAAGCACATGCAACTTGACATAAAAAAAAATATCATCAAAATATTACGAAAAAATTACACAAGCTTTTATTTTTCGTGTCAATGAAATTAAATCAAAATCGAATCACAACGAAACGAAAATGAAATCAAATGAAATCAATGCTTCAAATTCTTTTAATTAATTGTAAATCAACAGCGAAAAAATAAATCAATGCAATTTATTTTGCGTCATAGCCCTACCCCAAAAAAAAGAGCTCAATAACAACAATAACAATGAAATTCCCCAAAGCTACGGCAATTTTAGCCCGCCTTCCTCTATTTCGCTCTTGCACTTTATGATGTCGTGGTCGGTTCTGTGCTTAACACATGTAAGTCAAGACCTCTTGGGAACAACATCAAACACAAGCACACACACACATATATGCCTCTATATGCACACACTCATTATGCCAATGAGTTCAAATCAATAAAATTGCACAACTTTTTTTTTACATACAATCGATTTTGATTTTCAAACCAATTTCATTTTTATTTCCCTCCTCTGAACGTTCGCTGGTTCATGCTTATATCGTAGACCTAAAATGAATTGAAGTGCGTTTACTTATGTTAATTTTTTTTTTTTTTATGTGTATAAATTTTGTAGCTTTTCAACCAAAAATCACAAATGCAAATACTGCACAAATCACCGGTAAATGCGTATGGCGAACGTGGACAAAAAACAAAAATTGCTCATTGCTGAAAATTGCATTTGTCGCAGTTCCATATGCCCAATATGTAAATTCAACGCTTACCCAGTAGGAAATAATATCATTGATTATTAACTACCATAAAAATACTATTTAGATTTGCCATCTGTATAGATTTATGTATATGAAACTATCGGGTAAGCGGTGGCATGAATAACGGATAAAAGACTTATTCTTTTTCTGTGAAATATCTCCTCAAACTTTTTGAAGGAGCAAAAATCTAAAGGAATGTAAAGAGATTTAGTAAATCCATTTGATCCTTATAATCGTAAATGCCTTGTTTCTTTTTCGTTATTTTCGTAGGCGATAAACTGAAATCAACGTTCATAGGTCATAAGCACATACTTGTTTCATTCAATCTCTCAAGTATTAACTGAAAGCCACTGTCTAAATTGTCTAAAATCGTTAACTCAAACATTTTTCCTCATAAAACTCAATTTTAAATTTATCGAATTGTGAAGATGAACATACTTTCCATCGTTTGGAAACAAAGTTTTTCTCTTCCCATCAAATTTTTGATTACTATTTCCGGAACTACCAAAAGGAGGCTTCAGATAGATGGCCAAAGTAATAAAATAAAATTTTGAACAAAGCTTCATTCTTGACATTTGCAATGTCATTCCATCCATGAAATCTGCTATCTTGAAAAATTGCACATATTTTGTGAAATCGATTAAGACACACGAAAAGAATAGCCCAGAGTAATACTGTAATTGATTCTCTCACCTAAAAAAACGGTATGAAACAGTGTGTGTAAGTCAGCTGCCATACATTTCCTACTGGGTGTTAATATGTGCTCATGGATTTTTCTGTAAATACTTTAAGCTTAATTTTAGTGTTTTCATTTTAAGGCAAAATTATTGCAAATATTTATGTTGCCAATAGAAAATGCTGCTGCCTGCTGTTGCTTGCTGTTGCTTCTTGCTGCTGAAGCTGAAATTCTATGTTGTGATCATGTTGCAGATAAACATATGTCAATACTTTTTAAATTTGATTTTAAAACAAAAATTCTTAAACGCAATTTATGCGTATGTATGTAAATGTATGCAATTGACGTTAAGGTATTTTGTACATGTCAATAATATTTAAAATCAGCGGCAAATTGCTTAACCTCACATTCATTTCTTTACTGCTGGCAGTTTTGGAACAGAAATTTTTGTGTCTGTATGTAAATGATTTTTGATTGACATGTCACAGGAAAATTATTGAACTTTGTGAGCGGAGAGGTTGAATTATGAAAAAGTCAAATCGATGTAAGTGATTCATTTAGCATTGCATAATCATTTGGGTGAACTTTACAAGCTTCTTTCCACACACTCGTTTATATGTACATATATTTGGGACATCCCCTGTCCAAACTTGGTTAAGGTATTTTAGGGCATGTTTGGGCTTAAATGAAAGCTAATTATCTCTAGTTTCGAATGCAATAACTCCTTTTTTGATTTTGCATGATGGCGAACCAATATGGCGGCAGCAATTCTGCCACCTCTCCTTAAAATAATAGTTTTATCAAGCGTAAATTTACCCAAGTCATGATAGCCTGTTCTCGTATATTTTTTTCGCTGAGTATGAATCTAATATTAGTTTTCATGGGAAATGTTACGTGTGGTCTCAAACCTCAAAAAAGGTCCAAAAAGGCTGTTTTTCGGGTCTTACGCTTACCAAAGTCATCATAAAACGACGAGAAAAGCTTATTTTGGTGTAGTTTCAGCTGATGAACATGATTCTTATATAATTTTCCACGAGAAATGTTAAATGTCGTCCCGAACATCAAAAAATGAAAAATCCCAAAAAACTTTTTTCGTGGCTCACGTGTCCCAAATCACCAGAAAATTTCCCAAAAAACTTATTCTTCATTATTAATTTTGTTTTCACTCTAATAAAGCACCGCAAAGGAAACAGTGACCTACTAAGTTCAAGTCGTTATTTCTGGGTAGCGCTAAAAGTATGTTATAGCCAAGTTAAGAAATGAAAAATAAAGAATAAGTTTTTTGGGAAGTTTTCTGATAACTAAGGACACGTGAGAAACGAAAAACGGTTTTTTGAGATTTTTCATTTTTTGAGGTTAGGGAGGACACGTAACATTTCCTGTGGAAAATAATATTAGATTCATGTTCATCAACTAAATACAAAAATAGGCTTTCCCCGTCGTTTTATGATGACTTTGGTACTAGAGATAATAAGCTTTCATTTGAGACCAAACATGCCCTAAAATATCTTAACCAATTTTGGACAATGCCTCCTATTGACAGAGAATGTCCCAATTTATATTTTTTTTTGTGCAATAAATATTTTCCTCATACTTAAGCGCGCAAGTATTCAACATTTAATAGAAAGGATTTATTTATTTTTTTATTGTTATATTTTTGGGACAATCTATCAAAATAACAACACGTTCACACCACTAACTTGCATTGCCACACACACACATACTCACAAACATCTAGACAAACACATATGAATGTGCGCTTGAGAGCTAACAAATCAATAGAGGAGACACTTGCAGCACTTGCACCACCAAAGACGTCGTACATATGCACCATGCCCCTAATAAACAGTTAACAACTAACAACAACTTAGCAACAAACAGCCAAACAATCAGTCAAGAATCTCTCTCTTTCTCTCCGCCACAAAATATTGCAACATTAAGTCACGATTTTAAACTAGAAAAACAAAAAATTCAAAATTGCATTTGAGCATGTGAACTAAAATTAAAGTATACCAAAAGTTTATGTTACTGACGTTGCTGACAAAGTTGCTGTTGCTCACTCATTGCTGTTCTGTTTATTGTTGCACACTCACTCAACAAGAAATCAAAAGAAAATCAATAATATACGAGTGTATCTTGTAAGTGCGGTATGTATCTGAAGGTAGGTAGGTAGGTGCCTAACTAATATTTCCAAGTTGTTGCTGTTATTGCTGGCTGATGCTGACATTACCAACTAGCAATAGAGTAACTGTCAAAGTGACAACATTTCTGTTGCTGTTGTTGTAACGATTGTTGAACTTTTGATATAAAATGTGCAAGAATTTTTGTATTTTGGATTGCATATGAAAGAAATATTTAGGCATTATGTATGGCATATCTTTGATTCAGAGCATTAACGAGCGTGTTTACAATTATATTAGAAAAAATATGTTCACACATTAGTGCACTCGTGGCAAAAAATTAATAATAATAAAACTAATCCGTAACATAAAATTAAATTATATTCAAAAAAAATTATATTAACGTTTCTGTATTACAAAGAGCACAATACTTCTCATCAAAATGGTGAACACTTCCAGATAAAAATAGCAAAATACATGGGATTTTTATAGCTTTTACTATTTGACTTAGTAGAAAGTTGTAGAATTAATAGGGAATTCTTATCAATATCCGAACTATAGAATCAATTTATAGGAGCACTTTCTTCTAATTGGGTCTAAGTAGGAATCGAGACTACCTTTTGACCCAAAATCTCTAGGGTTTTAGGAGATGCAGTGCACTTCTTATAATTCCGAAGTTCCTACTTTGAGTCACTAGATCCAAGAAATAAGTTGTTTGGGGCATTTCACTGATGTCACTGATCGTAACAAACTTCCTAAATGAAATTATTTGCAACGTTTTTACTAAAACAGAGTTAGACAGGTGCCTCGTTTCAGACAAAATAAAAACTCATTGAGATCTCATCAAAGGCTTTCCAATAATCACCCTTTAAGAACGAATGGGAGGGTGTAGAGTATAACTACACACTCAAAGAACACACGATTAAGTGGTATACAGATGGGTCACGTACCGAGGATGGAACTGGGGCAGGAGTATTTGGGCCAAGAATCAAACACTCTGAGCCGATGGGGAAGTATCCTAGCATCTTCCAAGCTGAAATTCATGCAATTAGCACATGTGTGCAATTCAACCTGGATAGACAGTACAAACGGCAAGATATCGCTATCATGTCGGACAGCCAAGCAGCCATTCGAGCATTATGCTCCTTTGAGATCACCTCTAAGTTGGTGTGGGACTGTTTGAGCAAGCTCAATCAACTGGGCAATGACAACAAAGTCGCTCTATGTTGGGTCCCTGGACACGCAGGAATTGAGGGTAATGAGCAGGCAGACGAGCTTGCAAGAAAGGGGGCAGCAACCACTTTCGTGGGACCTGAACCCTTCTGTGGAATAGGAGATAGCGTAATCAGGGAATTACTCAGGCAAGAAGAGAGGAACAAGAGGCAAGAGCTCTTTACCAATCTTACGGGACTGAGGCAATCCAAAGCGCTTTTAGGTAATTATAATAAGAGTAGATACGCATTCTGCATTGGTCTCAACAAAAACAGTTTGCGCATATTAGCTGGTATTCTGACTGGGCATTGCGGGCTCAGAGAACACCTTTGTAAGATAGGGGTTGAGCAAAGCTCAATTTGTAGGTTTTGTAATGAGGAAGACGAATCATCAGAACATATTTTAGCTCAATGTGGAGCACTGATCCACAAAAGAAGGAAATGTCTGGGCATGCACCAAGTGCCCAGTACAGAACTGGCATCCATAGATCCGGGCGCAATACTCAAATTCTGGAGGGAGACTGGACTGGATGAGGTACTCTAGGCAGATTAGACTAGAAAGAAAAGAGGGACGTACAATAGATCTTATAGGTCGCGGTACAACGACAGAAACCTCTATAATACAATACAATAATACAATACAATAATCACCCTTTTTGACCATCTGTAGGATTTTTCGTAAGGCAAATCTGAAAACCTGCCAAAAAATTATTTGAGAACTTATTCTAAAAATAATCACTGTTTAGTATTTTCACATATAATGGCTTTTTAACTGCGTTAAACAATTAAAAATTAAGTGTAAGAGTTTACCTGAGGAGTTTATAAAAATTTCAGCGAAAGTGTAGTAAAAAATGCTTTTGTACTCTTTGATTACAGAGAAAGTTTATTGCTCGTGTTGGTTACCTTAATTTCTTGGGTTAGGCTAATTACTAATACAGCTTTTAAAATACATAACAAATTTTTTATAATTTTTCGATTGAATTTTCAAAATTGAGTCACAGATTCTGGTACCTGTTCAAAATAGCCAAAAACTGAGAAGTTTTGTTCGTTCTTTCAAAAAATCTTCGGATTCAGGAGCAAGAGGCTTAGATATTCTCGTTGATTTCATTGAAGCAATAAATAACAAAAAACTTTTTAACTTCAACTTACTTTACAAAATTGTTTCATTGAGGGTATTTGGTAACTGGGCTCATTTTTGTAACAAATAGGCGCATGTTTTCTTGTAAGCTACAACCGCGAGCGAGTAAATGCCACATTAATGGCACATTTTAATGGCAAGCTGTAAACACTAAAACCAAAAATAAAAAAATATGTCAAAAATATTGAAATGCAAAATGATAAAAAAAAACAAAAAATCAAATGTTTAAAATTTTATGAATGATTTGTGATATTTTTTTGAAAACTTAGAAAGACCAAACTTACAATTGCTGATGTGGTTGTTGTTTCTTGTTGTTGTCCAATAGTTGCACTAAATTGGCTAAAAAAGAAATAAGTGTAAATAAATTGTTGGTAATATTTGAACGGAAAAAAGTGAATGGGCTTATTTGCTGTTGTTGCTGCTGCTGCTGCTGCTGTTGAGACATAATAACAACAAAAACAACAGCAACCGTAGCAGCAGCAGCAGCAGCAACAGCCACCAAAACAGGGCAGTAGAGCGATGGCCGCTGTGTGCTGTGCAACGACAACAACAGCAGCAGCAACAACAACATCAGCAAAAACAACAACCAAATAGTGAAATACAAAAATATTCCCACGTTTTTTTTTTTTAATTTTTAGTTTTTGATTTTTTGATTTCTTGTTGTTGTATGATTTTGATATCTTTTTTTTTAATATGGTTGCGGTTGTTGTTGTTGTTTTTGGTGGCATTAAGAAATCTTCGATTCATAATAAATAAATATTATAATTTAATAAAGCGAAACATTTTATTTGTAGACGTGTTTGAAAAAAAATTAAAAATAAATTTGATTGAAATCAATTTATCATTATTATGTTTTTTTTCCTTTGTTTTTGGCAACAGCATTTCGTCTGTCCAGCTTGCTCTGCATGTATAACTACGCCGTTTGATATTTTATTACGCAAAACTAGTGTAAAAGTGTGTGTGAGTGTGTGTTTGTGCTATATATTTTTTGTTGTTGTTCCTATATAGTAACTTTTCCTTCATACATATGTATGTATGAACAAAACATAAACCACAACAACTTCAAACAAATTGATTAATTGATTTCATCTTTCTGAAGGCTTTGAAAACAAAACCCTCAAAAAAAAAAAAAAATCATATATAGAAGAAAACCGAAAATGAAAAAGTTTTGATTAATAAATAATAAATCGTATGCATATATGTATACAAATATGTAGCTAAATATATAAATTTATGTGTGAAGATGCTTAACTAACCGTTAATGTTAATGTATCTCACATAAATAAATTAATAATGAACGTTGCTGACTGTGGATACACATACATAGACACAGCATACACAAATAAAATAGCAAAAACAATAAAGAACAATATTATTTTTACAGCATCGGGCATCAATTTAGCACACATACACTCACATAAACACATATTCAATCTATACAATCAAACAAACAAACAATATTCAAACAATTGGAAAGTATCTGCAAAATAGCAGCAAAAACAAACAACAGAAAGTATCTGCATGAACAATAACAAAAACATCAAACCCAAATAATCACACATACATCTGCATATATGTATGTCTATCTAAAATAATACAAAGAAAAAGCTCATGCTGAAAATTAGTAGTAAAATAGTAGGTAAAAGCCGTTTTTGGTCTTCTCAAATTTATGTTGTTGCTGTTTTAGCTTGCTTGATTTTTGGCTAAAATCAAAACCAAAAATGTAACAATTTACATTGCGACGACTATAGGCCACCAGTCAGCCAGCCAGCCAGCTAGCCAGCAAAAAATCTAAACAACACACGATGGTGGGCGATCACGTCAGATTGTTTGCTGGCGGTTTGTACTTTTTTACGTATTTTTTTTGGGGTTTTTTTGCAAATTATTTCGTATCAAATTAGTAGGTATTTATTTGTTTTTCTAGGTTGTCGAAAATTTTCCATGTAACAAACAAAGAAGTCGAAAAAATCATGAAGAATTTAGCTGAAAAGTTTACCAAACTTCATTGCAACTTTTTCCCCTTTATTTTATATTTCCCCAATTGAAATTCTTTTACTAATTTTTTGTTTATTACTTCTGCGCTGTTGCCGCTTTCCATGCACTCATTGTCACCAATATTTACAGAATTAAAACGAAAAAAAAACTTCACGATATTGCCGTCTTTAAGTAATGGTTCTTTAGAGCACACCCAGTAAGAATTTCAAACAGATAAATATCAATGTTAAAAGAAAATAGTTTAAAAAAGCGGTTCATTTTCATGTCTATATAAATAATAATATGAAGAGCGAGTATCAGTAACTGAGTTTTATAAGTTTGCAATAATATAATTTTGATATTTTTACAAAGCTTAAATTTTGAAAGATTTTTTTAAATATTTTTACAAAGCTTAAAGTTGGGATGAGATCCTAGAAACAGAAAGTTCGCATAGCATAAGAAAAAACAACAACATAAGTGTATAGAACGGTAGTGGTAGTTTCTTTCAATATCTCTATTCAGTGAAGATATTTGGAATCAAATCCGTAATTCTGGGTTATGATTTCAAATATTAGTAGCTATCACTAAGATCACTGATGAGGAATTGTGGCGGATTCCGAAACGGCCGTCTGATTTGTCCGTCTCTATATACATTGTTGTTGTGATGACTACATTTGTTCATTAACCTGTTTATATATAACTTCAAATAACGAAATTGACATGAACTTAAGCCATGACTTTGAAAATTAACCTCTAGATTTAATTTTCATAGTCTCCTAAAAAACTATCATAAAAGATCTTTAGTCCAAACCCAATGATAGTAGTTTCTATTCGTTATATACAATAAAAAAATAAAATTTTTTGATTTCGCAATGATGGAAATCAATGACAAATTTTGACTTCATACAACTTTCACTCCTGAGATAACGTGGAAGCTTATTTTAGTTTTAACATAACCCTCACAACATCTCCCGTATTCCTTGCCTTATTCTTGGAAGCTTTTGAGCAAATCCCCATAAAAGTTTAAGTGTGTTGGGGAAACTGACATACTCTCCTTGGTACTTACTCCTTACTTGTACTACTCCTAACTGAAAACATTAAACCCTTAAATGCCCAAGAACACCGATTTTAATAAAAAAATATATGTATAATATGTAAAAATGTGAAATAAGAATGAAAATTTCTCAGAGTTTAAAAAAAGTGGTCCGTAAAGTTACTTTTGGTTGCTGAATCCGAATATGAAAGCTAAATGTTTCTAGCTCTAAAAGGTATTGATATTAATTTTTGTAAAATAAGAACGATAAAAAGCCAGTTTAAATTGTCGTACCTTTAAAGATACTGTGGGCATTTGAGGGTTAAGGGCATTTGTATGAAAATAACTGAGAGTTGGTGTGAAAACAAAAATTCTTATACAAATAAGAATCATCACTATCACTGATGAGGAATCGCGGCGGATTCCGAAACTAGCGTCTAATTTGTCCGTCTTATATAAATTGTTGTCACTTTCACAAATAACAACGACCTCTCAAAAGTTTTAAAGAACCCAATTCATCAACTGCAGTTCTCTTCATTCACAAAATGTTCCTACAGGGCACCTGCATAAAGGGCAACAAAAATTCTACATTATTTTTTTGCAACTTGCTGCTTTCTTTGCTTTTTTTGTTGTTGTCGTGTTTGTTTTTTTTTTCGCTATGCACTGCTGTTGGCTTGAACTATACATTTTTTTTGCCATTCCCAAAAATATTCATTCCAAATTCTCCTAAAATTTTAACTGCGATTTTTTATCTTCTCTTTCTTCTCTTTTCTCAAGTTCTAGGTAAGAGAACCCATAGATATGCATGCAAGTATGTGTGTGTGTGTGTGTGTGTATTGCCCTTTCACCACAGCAATTTCGGCAGTTTATTTGCAGTAATATTTGTTGTTGTATGTTGCTTGTGTATTCTATGCTGCTCCATTTTTTCGTCTACATGTTTTTTCTTTTTTTCTGGTACTTTCTTTTGCAATCTTTTACATCCACTTCTCATTTCTCTCTTCTAGTTGTTGTTATTGTTGCTGGGGTATGGGTTGGTGAAATTTCTTTAAAGGTTTTTTCTTTTTTTTTTGGTTCTTGGTTTGAGTGTTGCGGTCCGTAATTTTACGTTTCGCTGTCACTACTTTTTTTTATTTTTGCTTGTGTACTTTTTTTTCTGATTTTGCACACAAAAAAGCAATAAGATTTTAATGCTAAAGTTTCGATTCGTGTTCTATTTGACACAGTAAGGTGGCACAGTGGGGCAATATTAAAAAAAATATATATATAATATTTTTGAAGTTCTGTTAATTTTTTCGACTGATCTCAAAAGTTTTGAGCAATTAAGTTTAAAAACTTCGTTTTCTTACATGTACTACATATTTCAGTGGGTGAAGGTGATTTGGAAATCTGACATGGAAATCGAAATCAAATTAGTTTTTGTTTTTAATTCAATGTGCTGGATTATCCTTCTGAGAGTTTATTTGGGCCATTTGTTAAAGTTCTCTTTCCGATATTCTTGTTACGGTTGTCCTTTTCAATCTTCAAATTTAATGTCATCAATAAATAATCAAAACTTAATACCACTGTACATAATCTCATTGAAAAAATAATAAAAATCTTTTTCTTTAATAGAAAACTGTAAAGGAGAAATGGACAAAAGTAAGAAAATACAGCAACGAAAAAAGTATGTACTGAATTTAGTACTATTTTATTTATTTGTTTTTTTTTCAGCAATTTCGCAAAAATTCTATAAACCAAAACACAGCAAAGTAAAAGTAATAAAATTGAGCGTCAAATACAACAATAACAATAGTAAGCATCTAACAATAGCATGAGATTGTGTTGAAAAAAAAAAATACACCATTGATTTTCATATTGTGGTAAAGTGGAAAATTGGAACTTGTAGGAAAATATTCTACTAAGTAAGTGAGTCAGAAATGGATGATCTGGTGGAGATCCATTTAAGCATTTATGTAAAATTCGGGATAGAAAATTTGGAAACCCTGAATTCCAGCAAGGTAAACTTATTTTTTCATATTTTTTCAGTATGGCGATATAACAATGAAGAATGGCATTTGTAGATTTCACTTTATACATATTTAAACTTAAAAAAAGAATTTTATATTGGAAACTTTTCGTTCGTCTTTTCCTTATGTATGTATATAATATTTTGGGGGAAGGAAAACACACAAACAAAGAAACTAAGAAAGCTTTAATATTTTTTCATATAAATCTAAAAATGGAACGTGCTCGGGTTACTTGATTAAGCAAAATGGAAGGCAAACTTGAAGTGAAGCAACAAAATTTCGCTCATACTCGCTTGCAGTTTTTAATAGGAAAATTCATATCAACATAAAGTACTAAAAACCAATTTTAATGTAAAAAGGATTATGTCGTAAAGAAGAAGAAGCTGAAATGAGTGAGTGTGAGTGCGAAATTGTATTGAGGATAAGGTAGCACTGGGTTTTTGTTTCCCTTCTACGAATATTTAATAATACCAGACACATTTATCGATTCACTTTAAGCTTCTTTTGTTTAAAGGGATGGAAATAATTTCTATTACTTTTCGAGCTAACTTACTAATGGAACTTTAAATAAACTCTGAAGTGAATTGAAGAGCTTTAAATGTACTCTTTATAACGTAAATCAAAAATGGTTCATACTTTGGTTCTATTCATCCCACATTATTTTATAACGTAAAGTCCCACGTAGTGACTTAGAGTCACTATATAGAATTAACTCGGCTATTCTCATTTCACTAAACTTTTTTCTGAAATTTTTAAAAGTGTGATAAATAAACAACAAGAATAATATTATTTGAAAAAATATAGTTATAATCTGTAGATTTTACCGAATTGCTTTAAAGTTCTTTCTTTCTCACCCTCCGCCCTTTTAGCCCTTTTTTCAGTATTTTCCACTTTTTGAAGTACTTCACGTGAAATTTCGGCGATTTTGTTGTGTATGTTGGCCTTAAGTGGTTCAAGAGACTCTTAAGAGAGTATATTGGGGTAAACCTGATTTTTTGCGTATCCCCACATGAAAAAGTCAGGAGCGGTGTCTTCGGTGTTAGCACTTTTTTCAAACGTAATTATGTAAATATATTTTGAGTGATGCCAAGAATGTAGAAACTAACAATTTAACTTCCAAATAGATTTCGTTACTCTATGAACATTTAATGTCATTTTAAATAATTTTTTTATAAATAAACCATATTTGTTTTTAGCAACATTTGATTTTTGCGAATTTTTTATTTGTTGATTTAATTTCATTACGTTTAGTTACCAAATTTGGTGATATTCATTCATGTTTGAATTGGAGTCAACAGCAGCAGCAGCAGTAAAAACAACAACAACCACAGCAATAATGTCTCATAAAGTAGCAGCAATAACAACAATATCAGCAACAGCATCGCACCGCGTTTTATAGTTTTTGGTATTTTTTGGTTTGGTCGACGACATTTGATGTCGCCATTGTCATCGTTGTCGTCTCTTTATGCTTGCAAGTGTGTGAGTGGATGTGTGTGTGTGCGTAGCATACAGTTAAACACACAAATACATATGCATTTGTATGTATGTGCATGCCAAATATATTAAAATACTCAAAGCAACAAATAAAAACAAAAAGAAAAACTCGTAATTTTTGGGTTAATTTTACAGCTTCAAATATTCAAAGACATACAACAAAAAAAAAAAAAACAAAAAGAAATAAATAAATGAAAAAAATACGGCAGACAAAAAGCCAGAAGGAACGGTGGAGAGAGAGGTGAATAATAATGCGAGAGGGTTGTGAGGGTGGGGTGTAAAATTGTAAGATAGACAAAGTTAGCGGGTTAAAGAACGTATACATTGCTGTTGTCATTGTTAATGCTGCTGCTTAATACTTTGCTGCTGTCGCTGCATTTAGTCGCCATTAAAATTCACCCACACTTTCCGTTTTACTTTTATTTCATTTTTTCGTTTGTAATCATTTTTGTTGTTGTTGTTGTTGTCATTATTATTATCGTAGTTCGTAGTTTGTTGTTATTTTGTTCTTTTGTCAATAAACGTAGTAAAAGCAGACATTGTTTATTTGTCTTCATTTTTTTTTTCATACAGTGGATGATGATGATGAAAATGTTGCTTGCTGTTGGTGAGGGATAAGATGAAGTTGGTTGGTCGACGACGATGATGATGATGATGACGATGCTTGGTGGCACCCAGCCATGATAATGGTGGTGGCTGTGACTGTGATAGAGATGATGATGTTTGCTTTTAATATTATTATTTTTATTGTTGCTGTGTATTTTTAAACACACATATACTCGAACAGAATTATAATTTTTTTTTCTTTGAAGAGACACACGCGCCGACAAATGATTTCGTTTTTACTTTGGAAACGAGTATATGATTGAACGAACTTGAAGCGCATATACACATGCCCGCCCGTCTGTCTTTCTGTCCATCTCTGTCCAGTTGTCTGCCAGTCCAGTCCGGCCCATACATTCGACTGTCCATATACGATTTGGATATAGAATGCGTTCGGTTCAGTTCAGCTCAACTTAAATTTGAAGCAGTCAAAAGCAATTTATCAGAAGTGAAATATGTCACCATAAGATACACTCGCATTTAAGTCAAGATACACACATATCACACACAAACACATACACACACACACATGCACTCACTCATTGACAAATTAAACAAAACGAAAAAACTTAAACAGATTCAAGTTTTTTTCCTTTCATATTTTTGTTCATTTTTGGTGACTTTTGTTGTTGGTTTCTGTTGTTTTTGAACGTTACGTGTTAATTGAATTCATTGCTGATTGTTGTCGTTGTTGTTGTTGGTGCTGGTTTCATTGTTGAAATATACTCTTATTTTGTTGCTGTTGATTTGTTGTACACATTTAAAATTATGAGCTCATTGCATTTATGGGTTTAAAAATATAATTATGTTAAATTTTAACAAACAAAATACAATAACCACAGCAACAAAAAATACATAAGTGACAGTTGTTGTTATTGTCAGGGTGTAAATGGGTGTATATAATTCATGAATGAATTCATGAATTACTTTTTGAATATATCTACTTCAATATATTTTTGTTGTCCATGAAGCAACAAACCTAGTCGGAATGTATACTTTTGAAGTGAAGCCCATCTCAAGCTCACTAGCTCATCTTTCTAGCATGAGAAGTTTCCTCTCAAAGCCTTTCATTCTTTCCGCCTGAATATAGGGCGCTGAGACGTGGACCATGACGACCAACCATAAGAGGTTACTGGGAGCATTCGAGTGGAAGATATTTCGTAAATATGTGTAGCCCATGCGTATCGAGGAAGATGTAATTATGTATTATGTTAAGTGGATAAAAATCCAGTAAAAACGCACTGCCGAGTTAGGTGTTCTATTCCAATCGAGGTGGTGGAACCTTAAGAAGAGGACAGTTTAATCTCGTTTAATCAAGTTGAAATATTTGTTTCTGTTAAATTCGTTGTAAACTGCTACTATAAAACTTTTGAATCGTTTAGGTAAGTTTTTGATCCGATCTTGAAATTCATTACGATTTAAAAAAAAAAACTTTATCTTGCTTTTCGTGTTTTATTACTGTTTTTATAGTTCTTTTGGATGCAGTGCGCATCCTCAAATATAACAATAATAAAATACTATCACTCACGGATTGAATATTTTTTATTTTACTCGATAGTTTTTCGCTGAGCTATGGCTAACCCGAATTGAAGATATCATTTATAAATGTTTTGGCTAGAATATTTCAAAATTCTGGTAGTTTAAAGGATAAGATTAAAAACTGACAACGTTCTGCCGAACAAAAAAATTCTGAAAAACAGTTACTAGGTTTTTAAAATTGGGTTGAGATTTCCTGGACCCCTGACGTGATAGAAAACTTCTGCATCTCCAAACATGGGAAATCACCATTTGTTTTCAATTATCTAAAACCTTGCAAGCATGTGCAGTTTTAACTGAATAAAATGAAAATATTTAAAAACTTTTGGACTTTTGCTGACATTTTCGATGACAGATTGTTATCAAAGAAATCTATATGGAACCGCCAAATAGAAATAATCTTGCCAAAAGTAAACTAATGAAAAATCGCTCATACTAAAGACGATTTTTAGAAGTTTTTTCAGAACAATCAAATTTTCGCAACATATTTTTGAATCTTCATAAAGTAAACCAATGTTTATTTTGAGGCGTCCTAATGTATGGTTCTACATAATGATGTTACGGATAGCAGTTTACCGGATGCGGATACAAATGTCAAAAGCTGACATTCGCGAATACGGATGTGGAATTTCATCTTATAGTTATTGTATTTTCAGATTCTTTAAGAAATCTGAATAGGATATAAATAGTGAAAAATAAACATTGAAAACAAAGTTGTACTGCTTTTTCATGTTTCTATGATAACTTCACATCTTTTTATATAATTGTGAATGCAGAGTCATTAAAGGGTGACCTTCATGCAGCAATGAAAGCAGCACCGATCATAACTTGAGAAAAATTCCTACCGGTATGTGCCTACATATGAATACCTACACATAAGCTACAGTATCTAGTGGTTACATTTTGACATTTGCCACTTATACTCGTACATTGAAATGCTGAATTTTTAAATTTGTCCATATTTGTTTTTCCCATTTTTTCCTCTTATAATTGAAAATCATCACTAGCAAACAAAGCGCAACCAAAAAATATGAGACAAAAATAAAGTGTCAACACTGTTAATTAATGTGTGCGTTATTTTTGTGTTACCGAAATCCCCCAAAGGCCTTTAGTTTTTTTTTGTTTTTTGTGACAATATTTTTACTTTGGTGACTTTGTTAAATGTACAATTATTATTTATTTATTAATTTCTATTGTTTTATTTTTAACCTTTTATTGTATTTTTAGCATATGACTATTGTAAATAAATGGTAGCACGCTGTGGCCTCATATTGATTCAGTTAAATGCGGCATAACATTACGACTTCCTTCTTAACATTTTATGGGCATGACATATTGTTTGAAATTTATAAAAATTTTTATATGCAAGTTTTTTTAATTTTTTTTTTTTAAATTATATTTTATCAATAATTCTTTTTTAATTGTTAATGCAAGTGTGTTAAATAAATGTAGACATGGAATAGCCATGAATCAGATTGGATTAAATTTTTTTCGGAGGTAGAAAATCTGTCTTTCAAATCATTTAACAACGCAGTTCCATACGAAAAAATATAAATGTGTCAGGGACGCTTTAAAAGTGAAATTATGTCAAGTAAATATATTATTTACTTTCTAGCCAGCATTTTAAATAGAAAAAAATTTCTTTTGAATTATTTATGGTCTACTCGCCTTTTTTGTGACGAACGCACTAAATTTAGTGCTTTTTATTAAATAATGTGTAACAGGCTTAAAGAACGTATATGTGTAGTCATCATAATAACAGTGTATACAGGATCGAGCAAATCAGACGGCCGTTTCGGAATCCGCCACAATTCCTCATCAGTGATCTTAGTGATAGTTCTTAATCTTTCAATATTCTATATCAGCTACTAATATTTGCAATCATAACCAAGAATTCCAGATTTGATTCCAAATATCTTCACTGAATAGAGATATTGAAAGAAAACTACCACTACCGTTCTGTATACTTATTCGTTGTTGTGTTTTTCTCATTACTACTCGTCTGCATAAAAATTCGTTATTTCCCAGCGGTAAATGGAAGCACTAGAATAGCGCTAAACAAGTTCTTGATTGCAAGCACTTAAGTGCACTACAAGCACATGTGTTTCACATAAATTTTAACATTGCATGTCCTAGGAGACAAGCACTTGTTTAGTGCAGTACTTTTAGTGCTAAACAAGCGCAAGAAAGAATGCGTTAGATAGGCACTTTCGCTCATTCATTCGCTGCTTCGTGCTTACTTTAGTTGAGAAAGAGAGGAGAGAAAAAATATCGAGTATCGATTCATGCATTCATAATTTTTTATTGCTGCGTCATTTTATTTTGTTCTTTTCTTTAGCTTTTTTGTTTGTTTTAAAGCAAAATTTTTATTCATTTTTTATAAAACAATTGCAAAAAAGAAATAAAATAAAACACACACACTTTTCGTGAAATTTCACAACTACTTTACTTCGCTGTTGCGTGGAAACTAACTCGCTTCGTTTCTCGCTCAGTCAGTATTTCGTAGCGTCTCGCTGAACGATACTCGTTTTTATTACTCAATAGAAAACTAAATTTGTTGTTCGCAAGGCTGCTTGGCAATTTCCGGTTGAAATGGTGCACTGGCAAGCACTTTTTAAGCACTTAATTTTCAAGCATTTGTCTGAAAAACCGCTGGGTTCAAAGTACATGAGAGCGTGTGTTTTTTTATTTTATTAACGCTTTTTACAATTTTGTTGCACCAATGTTCATGTTTTTCTTCAATTTTTCAAACGATGGTAGTTTTTAAATACTTTTACAAAACGAATAGGTTTTGAGTTAGCTTTAACTTTTCCGAATATTGCTCAATTTTTTTACCCCACATTGTATCTACTCACTAAAAAATATTTTGGCCCATCGAAATTTTAATTTTGAGTGTAAATAAAATAATTACCTCATATAGAAAAGTAAGTGGGCCCTCGCTTCTAAGTAGTGCCTGACCAATAAAGAGATGAATGTTAGCCATAACGAGAGTATTGATTTTTAAAAACATTTTAGTTAGGTAGTGAGTGAGTGAGTACTATATAAGAAAAAACGAAGGGAGGAAGGGAGGCTATGCTCAATTATGCGTAGTCGTGTGGTTTTTGTTCAGTGTTTTTTAGGCGTCCGGAATATGAATCCGGCCATGCAGTAATTCTTGAAAGATACAGCACTGTATCAAGTAGTCTAAGGCAACATGCAGGAGAAGGACATGCAATAAATCTCACAGGGCGGGACAAATTTAATTTAGCTTCAAAGTCTATGCATGTGTTAACTGACATAGAAGATATTCAATCGACTTTACACCTTCATCAATGTGTTTCTTCTCACATTGACTAACTATCTTTGATTGTATGCTTTTAAAATAGTTTTAATATATGAGTTAATGATCAATACAAGCCCTAACCACTATTAATACGTACAGCTGAATTTGTTTCTAAATTTCAACTTTGAATACGATTTTACAATTATAAAATTTGATTTCTTGTAAAGATGCTGTATTTTTTTTGAAAGCTTATGGAATAATTAATCAAATATAAAAAGTGAAAGAATATATATGAAAAAACCAACAAATTTTTTGTACTTTACTCCAACATATTCATTATTATTTAATGAGCTTTAAAAAAATATAGCAACTTTAAAAGAAATCAAAGTAAGTTCAGCTGAACGTATTAAAAGTGGTTAAGGCTTGTTTATACGTTTATACCCAAAATAAACCGTATAACAATTTTCTCCCCAAAGAAAAACGAAACATGACGTATACGCACTGTTGTTCTGTTGTTCCTAAATAATAATAATTCTAAGTTCTACATACTTGTATATAGTAGGCACACAAAATTTTCCAAGGCACTTTGTAACCTCTACAGAAATTGCGTCATTTTATTTCACAGCGCCCTCTGCCCCACCTCCTCCCTCAAATATTTTTCAATACAATTGTAACTCTACTACGTTTCATTTAATGATTGCTGTTTGTCAATATTTTGGTCAATAGAATTTGTTCTACTTACTCTGCTATTAATAATACAAATTATTATTGTTTTTGTTATTGCTTCAGTTTATATTTTTTATTAGTGTTTATTTACGCACTATCATCATCTTCCACATTGCCACCTTCTACCCCTGCAACCCCCTATATAAATCATTAATCATTACGCGCTAACTCTTTATATTTCAATTTTCATTTATTTACATTTGAAAATACTTGAGCGTATTTTTTTATGTATTTTATGGGTTAATGGAATTTTCAAATATATACAATTTCGCAGCCTCTGCCGCTGCTGCTGCATACTTATGTACTTATTAAGTACTAAGTACATACTTTTAACATTTTTTTCTATTCTTGTTGTTGCTATTATTTGTTATTATTATTATTTAAACTTGCGCGCACGTGCTGAGCGGCTCATAAGCAGCTACACAACAAAATTAAAAAATAAAATAAAAAAAAAAAAAATGCATAAAATTGCGTGTTACTAGATCTATGAAATGAGATAAAAAATTTGTTGTTGTAAAAATGCTATTTTAGTTACAGCTACCGACAGTTGTGATAAATACTAACCTGGCTACCTTTTTCCCCTCGAATTGTTGTGATGTGTTGGGGAGTATCAGTGGGAGCAAAGTAGTGAGCGGAGGGTGTAGGAGGTCAAAATATAAATAAATATTATTTTGTATACAATTTATTTGAACTTTTCTCTGCTTAGTTACTTTTATTTGCGCTTTTTGTAATTAAAATATACACATACATACGTACAACATATAAACATATTTATATACAATATTTGACTACCCTTTTTTTTGTTTTATTTACTACTTTCCTGCAATATTTACGCTCATAAAAAGGTACTTCATTTTTGTTACTGTAATTGCTTTGACTGCGCTTCATTGTTTGCTTTATCTGCTCTTCCTGTTTTGCTGTTGAACTCAACTCATTTTTTTTTTGGTTGCTGTTGTTGTTGTTGTTGCTGGACGAAATTAATTAAATTAATTTATTGAATTCATTTTCATTTCTTTATTATCTTTACGCATTCAGCTTTTACATACATACATACATATAAGACCATATGATAAAAATTTACTAAGAACGTGCGTGCGTGCGTGCGTGCGTACATCCGTCTCCCAGTCTGTTCATCCGTCTGCCTCTTTGATTGTGACTGTGACTCTGACTTGTCTGTGCATCGTTATTATCGTCATCATTATTGCCGTCGTCGTTATTTGTCATTTGTTGTCTGTGATATTTTGTTTATAAAGTTTTATTTGTTTATTTGCGCTTTTATTTTTACATACTTCATTGTAGATACAATTGCAATTTTTCTGTCTTCGTCAACATTGTTGTAGTTAATTTTGATTGCTGCTGCTGTTGGTAGCTTTTATGCTAAGCTGGAAGTCAATAAGTGCGTCCGTCTGTCTGTCTATCCGTTCCTTTTTGCATTATATTTATATGTATAGCGTAGCCTTTTCTCATTTAATCGAATTTAAGTGAAGTTTAATTAATGAGTTTCAAGTATCAATTTGAAGTTTGTTTTCCATACTTTGATGTATGTATATACATTAAAACATACATAAACAAATTCTTATGTACATATATACATAAACAGTGAATTACAAAACTGTTCATAACGTAACAAATTTGGGGGACACGATGAATAGCCAATAATGTTGACGAATCGAAAAATAACAATATAATTAAGTTTGTACACATTCAAAAGAACAAAAGTGGAAATAAATTTTTTAAATCAGAAAGTATCTTCAGGTTCCAAAAGGGTCTTGAAATTCCCGAAATTTTGACCATTAATTTTTTATAATTTTTTAGCCGAAAATTTTTCAAAATTCTATGGTTTTGTTATTGCTACCTACAAATACAAATATTGTGCCAAAAGAATTTCTTAAATCGGATGATGTTTACCGCTGTTGTAAGGAGTGAGATCGAAAAAATCTTAACATATATAAAATTCAATAATTTTTAAACGGTTGATGTTAGAGTTGTGATTTGTTTTTTATTTAATTGATAATATTTTACAATTACAGAAAAATATAACTTTTATAGTTCTAACCACTATTTATGAACTCGTGGACCTTTTTTGGTAAGCCTTCCATTTGTTTGCCCATCTCCTTTTAAAATCTTCGATATTTTGGGACACCTTTTTTGTGCTCTTTAAGTTCCCTTTCACAAGAGCACAATATCTCTCCACTGGTCTTAGCTCCGGACAATTTGGATTATTGGCCTCTCTTGGTGCAAAAACTATGTTATTACTTTGGTACCACTCCAGAGCTTTCTTGCCGTAGTGACATGATGCCAAATTGGGCCAAAAATATGTGGACACATTGTGCTCTCTTATGGCTTCTTTTGCCGCAACTGCATATAGCTTGCCATACCAGGAATTTTTTAGGAAATTTTGCTGCTTTTGAATTCTAAATTGTTCTTCGACATTTCTTCGAGCATCAGCAACATAAAAATTTTGATCCGGAAGCTGCGTAAAATCTGCCAGTGCATACGTTTCGTCGTCCATTATACAACATGAATATTTTTTTATGAAATTCGATTTTAATTTCCCAGCCCTACTTTTGGTGTCTAAATTTTTTGCAGCATTTCTGTCTGGAACTTTTTGGACTTTATTTGTTTTCAAACCTGCATTGGCTTTAAGTTTTCGCACCAAATAGTCAGAGCACTGGGCTAACCGGGCAGCTTTTTTTACCAGAAGTGTTTGGAGATCTTTTCAAAATGCTTTCTATTTTCTTGGCTTTCCCAATAACATGTGGTCCTTGTTTTCTTCCCGACCCAGGTTTCCTTTCGATGGTCAAATTCTCTTGAAACTGTTTAATAACATTGGAAACAGTTTGACGGTAGAACTTCAATTCTTTGGCCAATATTTTGTGGGACCAATTTGGATTTTTTTGAAAATTTTTAATAATTTTAAGACGTACTTCTTTTTCTTTACTCATTTTGATCAAACTCACAATAAATCAACATGATTGTCATTAAAAATAACAACTGACATATTTTTTAAAGATAACTAGATCAAAAAAAATTTTAAATTTTGTGTTAAGATTTTTTCAATCTCACTCATTAAGTCACTGTATATGTACATTTAAAAGGCCCAGCATATAATTTTAATTGAGAAAAAACTAATAATAAAAATTTGTACTTTAATTTTATACTCTTATAGTATGTTCTCACTGGAACACAAGCACGTGATTTGCATTCTCACTTGAATGTTTAAGGAACATTAACTCTAAACTCAATTTGACATTTCTTTGTTTATATATTTCAAAGATTTTTTATATACTTTTTTTTTTTAATTTTGTATGTTTACAATAGTGTTTAACGTTAAACACCAAAATGATCCATACATTTGAGTTGAGAAAATTTTAATAGAATCTAGTGTAGCGTCGTTGAGACGGCAGCTAGTCTCAGAAATTTGTTCCCATACAAATTCATAAAATTCAAATTCTGTCTGTTTGTTGTTGAAGCTGAGGCCGACTGCTTTGGTTGTGTTTATACCATAAGGTTGCATATTTTGCATAAGTTTACTACAAATACATCACATCGTGAATACCTTTAATATTTTCTGATTGGAATAATATTAAGCAGGTGTAAAGATGGGCCACATTAGAGGGTTCTAATTATTTGATCAGAAAAAATATCACACCGCAGTACTAAATGTAACTCGTAGACTGGACTGTGAAGAATCCAGAACACCACAACATTTTCGCCTAGATAATGTGTGTAATTATTCATAACATTCCATTTCTAGTACACACAAGTTGGATTAAAATAAAATTACAAACATTTATGATGTAAAACCTTAAGGCATTTTGACCTAGCATATGAAATTTTAACTTATTTCAAAAAAAGATTTTAACAGATTTAGATAAGAACGCCAAAGGCAACAGAGAAAAAAAATCAACAAGTCAAAAACAAAAAAAAAAAGATGAAAAATATTTAAAAAAAAATGCAACAGGAAACAAAAAAATCAATTGAATTGTATAGGTATGAAATGCATAAAAAAAGATTAACTTTGTACTTATTTGCTATTTGTTGTTGTTGCTAATGCAACGGGGGGTTGTTGATTGATATACATATGTACATATTTGCATTTTATAGGGTGTTTTTTTTTTTTTTTGGTTGGTTTGTTCAGTGTTGAGTTTTGAGTGAGTGCCTACCTACGATGGTACTGCACATGCATACATACACATGCATGTGTTTGATTTATACCTATACACAAGTGAATCATATCTAAAAGTGGTTGATTTAACTGCACACATAGCAATATATAAATACACAGGCAATATACATTCATATGAGTATAAAATGTATTTGCCTTTCGATTAAGATTGCATTTTGCGAATTGGTTTTTGTTTCCTTTTATTTTTTTGAGGGTTGCCATGGGCAAAAATGTTGTTATGGCTGCAAAAATCGTTGCAATTAGTGGTGGCAATTGCTGTTTCTCATTGTTGTAGTTGCTGTTATTGCTGCTGCTGCTGTTTGTTAATGCAAAACACAAAGTTTAAGAACGTCGGTCGTTGTTTGTAACGCGCTATTTTTGTTTCAGCTTAATTTTAATAGACACGTGCAATATTTTTATGTGTGTTTGTGTGTGTGTGTGTGAATGACTGTGCGAATGTGTGTTTGCAGTGGAGTTGGGGCGAACTGCTGCTTGACTATATATGAAAAACAAAAACGAATTAAAATTTACTTTCATTGTTTATTAAAGTTATTAACTTCAGGGTTGAAAATGCACATACAATGCAATCGACGCCAGTGTTGGTGCTAAGAAAGTTGCTGCTTACTTTAAACTTTTTATTAAGAGAAATAATAATTTTGTTTGTTGAATTTTTAATGAATTGTGAATCAATTCATCGGTTTTGTACCAAAACAACCTACAATTGCAAAAAATTATGTTTAGCAACATACAAAATGTTGTTCTTATTGTTGTTGTTGTAATGCAAATTACAATTTTAAAACCAATATACAAATTTGTTTTAGATATGAACACATTAAAAATTTATAAATTGCAACGTTTTCGAGCTGTTAGCGTTTTTACTACCTTTTGCTGCTTCAATTGCATTTATTCACATACATATATAAAAACCAGTAAACACACGCATACATATGTATGTATGTACATACGTACAATTTAATTTAGCACTATAAAACTCTAGTGCGGACATATATAAAAACCCATAAACATATTTACTGACTGCATATTTATATAAAAACATATATTTATGCTATATATGAATGTAGTAAATGTATTTATTTTTTGTTATTGTATCCCATTTTTTGCCGCTTTTTGTTGCTGTTGGAAATTGTTGGTATATTTGGGTCATGTAGTTTTTTTTTTTCATTTTATTCTTTTTGTTTATGAAAAATTCAAATGCCCTGAATTAAGTATTTATAACTTATTGTATTGTTGTTGCTACATAAAGTTGCTGCTGCTAATGTTTTTGTTATGCCCTTTTTTGTGTATTTATTTCTCTCGCTCTTTCAATTTTCAGTTTTTGAAAACTTTTGACCAAATATAAAAATTAAACAAATTACAAAAAGCACAAATGTAAATAAATTTTGAAAATATTTTGTGTTAACAATTTCAGCAGCAACGCATATATACAAACACAACAACATACATATACACATTCATACATAGTTTATAATTCCTACACATACATACATAATCAAATATATTGTGTGTGAAAATTTTTTCGAAACGGAAGTTGAAAAATAAATCGATTTTGATTGATTTGTTTTAGGCTTATTGAAATTTTCTATTTGCTTAACAACAGAACAAAAAGCAACAACAACAATAAAGCAACAAGCAATGGGTCAAAGCTGCAAATATCAGAAATAAAAAAATGGATAGAAAATTTTAAAATGGCAGCAATTGTTGTTTTAAAATAATATTATTTATGAACGTATTGAATTGTGAGCGTGCCTTTTTCCGCTCCAATGCTTTGGCTATAATCTCTGCAGATGTTGGTAGTAGATATCAGCAGTAATTTTCTGGAAAAGCTCCAAATGGACTGAAAGTAAGACTTTTTGGAATCGGAGCACAGCTACTCCTAAATATAAGAAAAAAACATGATAACTTTTAATTTTTTTTTTTAAGATTTTAATGAAATTACGTTTCACTTAGGTTTCAAGTATAAACAAAAATTAATATACAAAAATGAATGTAAAGGGATCGTGGGTGGGGAGGAGGGGGGGAGGTGATGCACTTTAAACTTATAAGGCTACTCAATTCACCACGTGTGTACGTGAGAAAATCTAACAGGAAATCAGCGGAATTTCTTCTGAAACTGAGAAGAAAGGACCTGAGATTACAGGTGGGTGCCATGTCAGGGCACAACCCATGTGGTCACCATATGACTAACATGAGCATCATCACCGATCCAACCTCCCAATCGTGTCTTGAGGACGACAATAATCCGGAGCATTATCTTTGTAGCTGACCGGCGTTCGCGAGAATTAGATTAAGGCTGTTGGGTAGTGATGTCTTGAGTATGAATAATGTTCATACTCTCCCTCTTCCTAAGCTTCTAAGGTTCATTAGTAAAACTAAGAAGTTCGAGGTTAAGCGACCCTAGACCTTTCTTCTTCCTATTTATCCCCTCACATATCTTTCCTGTCTTTCTACTCTCTTCTACTGGCTCTATCTTGGGTATAGTACAATGATCTTAGAGGTTATTCGAAATGAGGGGAGATTTGAGCGATTATTGCTTTTGACCACAAGATTGGCCGACTTTGATTGCTTGAAAAACTGATAGAGTTACTTGGTGAACAGTTTTTTTTAAAGGTGTAGGTATCTTAGCCCGTGGTATGGGCAAAATTCAAAATGCTGCAAAGCAAAAAAATACATGTGATGTAATGCGAGTTAGTATGCGTGTCCCTCTCGTTCAAAGGATAGTGCTACTACAAACCAGAGTATATGAAGTGTTGCTGAAAGAACCGATGTCGATGTCTCTTTCGTATGAAAAAAGCCTCAACTCTACGTCTAGAAACAACTATTTGGCATGTAATAGCGCTGTTCTCGAAAAACTCTGACTTGCCCTCATTTGAACGGAAAATAGAACGAAAAACATCAAGCTTTAAAATATTTTCCTACAGTTTGTATTACCGCATGGCAAAATTTATAGCTCAGTCACATTAAACGGGTTAAAAGATTCTGCATATCTTAAACTTTTGCAGTCAACATTTTTAAAATAGAAGACTATTTATTTTTTTGGTCAACATTGTTTTTGAGAATAGAACGGAAAATATGCAGAACTGACAAAGAGGGCAGAAAAATGTAGAATTTTCCAAAAACTTTAATATTCCAAATGGCCAAATTATACTTCAACAATTTTTTATTGAAATGGTCTTTAATAGTGAAAATAAGATTTCTACATCGATCTAGATTAGGTTTCTTCAAATTGTTATACACCTATTTTCTTTATTCCTCAAAACTTTCAGAAGTATTCTCTAAAAAAAAAATCTGCTCTCGCATCTCGGATCAGGTCTTAGTTATTCCTTCATCACAATGAACATATATCAATATGTATTTTGATGCAAACATTATGGTCTAAAAAGATTACTTATTAAGCTTATATGTTCTGTTCTGTTCAGGATATCAGTTTTAAAGCTGAATTCCTTCTGTTCCCTTTCAGATGCCTTGAAAATCGAAAATGTTTTCAAAATTAATTGCGTTTTCTTTTCTCGATAAAATGTTGTAATTTTTCTGCACCGTGCGAGGGCTGTTAAATTGCGTGTTCTTTTCTGAAAAAGAGGCAGCCTTTTCACAGTGTATTGTGTTCTTTTCTAAAAAATGTTGCCTTCTGAGCAGGGAAAAATGTAACACTTTCGCACTCAATTAAATGATGGGGTGAGAATGTTGCCCTGTAAATTAGCTGATTTTGACAGGGTAGCATTTTTATGTTCTTAGGCACCATTTTGGCAGGGTTGTGGGCAATATTAAAAAATTGTTGCCATCGCACGAGTCAAAATAGGCAACATTTGGTTAAGAAAAGAAATCGCTATATGAGGTTAGGTTAGGTTGGAGTGGCTGTCGAGAGACACACTTAGGCCTGAACGACCCATTGCGATACCACATAGTTGGACCTACAGTTTAACGCCGATTCCGAACGGCGGTGTGGCAATTTTTTATCGGCTTGGTGGTTTTGCCATTACCAACCAATGTGTGTACTTGTGCACTATCTTATAATTCTCATATACTTCATATTAATAGTGAATATAAGAAAGTAATGAAAATTAACCACCAGACGAAGACGGGAATCGAACCCGAACCTCCCTGATGAAAGTCTAGTGCACTATCCACTAGGCTATCGAGGTCGTCTGAGCATTTTCCGTTTATATATGGGCTCGACTTTATAAATACAAGGAAACTTTGCCCAAAATCTTTCCAGTTTTAATTCGTTATTTCTATAGAATACAAATCGTTAAGGTTTCGTCCCAAAATTATAATGTAGGGTGGCCTATAATAAGAATGACAAATTCTTATTTGCTTTCTGTACACTTGTGTAAATTTATGTGGAGTCAGATTTCGCTCTTTATAACTACAAACCATCTCTGAATGATTTCGATGAGATTGAGACTGAGTTAGGGACTCTGGTTCTATCTACTGCTTCCTAATCTTCACTAACTATATAGCCATAGCAGATAACAGAAGAAAACCATAATCAATAAAATTTTGAAGTATTATATTTGTTAAACTCTAAATAAAATTTGAGTTCGGGGACGCATTTGTTAGTATTTAAAATTTTTGAGCATCGATTGCAGATTCCTCTGTTGCATTATTTGATAGTGTATATTAGTGTCACAATACAAAGCAGCAAAAAGCTTAAAAGAATTTGTAGAATATGGTAAAAAAAATAAAAATTTGAAAATTTGATGAAATTTAGTAGTTAATGTTTTCAGAAACATAAATATAAAGAATCACTCTCAAACCATCAATTTAGGAGCCAACTAATTATCTCATTATAATGTTTAAAAGGCTACATGCGCCTGCAATAAAAAATCCCCATAAAAATTTGTAGTATTAAAAGTCAATATTATAACCACACAGCAACCCCAATATCAACAAATACATACAAACACAAAAGCAAATAACTTAAAGTACATTAAAAATTTATACAAACACACACTTATGTAGATGACATTCTTCAATATATGAATCTATAAGCAAATTTTCATCATAAAAAAATTGCATGTCCATAAAAATATACATACCTTACCCATGTCTTTTTTTTTAAAGGCAATAAAGCATGAAAAGAAACAAATAGCAAAAACGTGTAACATAACACACACACACATAAAAAGCAAATACTTTATGGTGTTAATTTATAGAAAGAAAAAAGAAGTGAGATTACCAGAAATATCGAAAATTCTTTATAAAGTCACACAAAAATACACATATATATATACAGTGGGGATGCTATTAAAAATAGCCTACACATCGCATGCTAATGTTCGGTGATACCGTCTCCATAAAATTTTTAGTTTGTGTATGTGTGTGTCATATACTCCCACTCATACAAAAACACCTAAAAATGTGGGCAATAATTTTATTGGCAAAAAAATGAATGCTTCAAATTTATTTTAAATTTTTATAACCCACATACATATACATATACAAGGATACAAATATTTGTGTATACACATGTATTTGTATTTACATTAAAATGTCAGTCATGCCTCCTTCGGCATGTGACATTTATATTTTTTTTTTTTTTTACTTTGGGCATTTTACAGTTGTCATTCTGGTTGTTATTATTCTTTGGTTTGCAGTAATACAATTCCATATATCAATTTCAATATACATATGTATATCTCTATGTATGTATTTTATTATGAGGTCGATTTGATGGCAAATATGAAAAGAGAGAGAAAAGAGAAATGTCTTCCAAGTCTCACTTTGACATTTGACAAGAATGAAAATTTTCCTATATTTAAATTGTGTGCATTAATATTTTCATGAATCCGGGCGCACTGAGCGTATGAGTGATATTAAAAAATGCAATCACAACATTTTGACTATTGTATAGAACTTATTACTTTATTTGATCAGTGTTTTCTAAAAATTTCTCAATATATTTAACTAGTAGTGTTCCCTTTCGCCAAAACTCTCAAATATATGAGACGTGGGGAAGAGCAGAAGTATTTAAGAAAAAACCAATGCCAATCTAGCTCTAGCAAGAGCAAGGATTCGCTCTTATTTAACTTCTATAAATGACATCGATATGATTTCAACGATTGAACTATGGAATTGTCCAATCTAAAATGTGGCCATTGTATCAAAATGGCTTTTAAGAATGACTTGTGTTTCTATATTATAATTGGGAAGCACCACTTAACTCATTTGCCTTATTTTGTAAAAACGACTCCAACCAGTACACAAAATGATCTCAAAACTTTCAGCTGCATCATTTCAATTTCAGTTATTTTGTAAATACGCACTAAATAAAAAGGGAAACTCGAACATTTTGCATTTATAGGGTCTACTTTAGATATGCGTCAGGTTTCATATTCACTTTTACCCTTTGGTAAGGTTTCATATCCACTTTACCTAAGATGCGTAAGTTAGTTAAGTAGTGAATGCAGTGGGTGGCTCCTGCTGCAGTGAATTCAGTCAACATTGATAGCTGATTGTTATAGATTTTTATGGCTTAGAAAACTGCCAGTGATTCAGTAGTGATTTTGTGAAAACTACATATCGATGGTTAAGCTCACAGATGTGTTAAGTGCACTTTAGGGTGCAAATGAGTTAAACTGCTTTTTCTTAGTACGCAGTTATGATATATGACAAACCAAAAATAACGGTGAGAGACAAAGTTGAAATCGGTGTTTAGTGCATACAAATTTCAAGTTGTAACACAAATTTTGCTTCCCTGATAAGTTCCATATTTGGCACTTAACGTATCTGTAAGGTTAGCTATCGATTTTACAAAATGTCGAAAGCCGAAGCCGTTTTAATTAGAAGAATACTCCAGTTGAAGCTGATCAATTACTTACAGGAACATATAGTGGATCTACACTGTCAAATACAGCTGGCAAAGGTTGATATTACTGTATTCAGTATTCGATATTTTACTTATGTAAGGACTGTATCGAAAAGAAACTGCACACATAACGGTTTTTATTTTTCCTTGGCTGCTACTTTTTTATTTTAACAATAAATATATCTTAATTAATTTTCCATTAAGACTTATAAAAAAGAAAAAGTTTCCTTAATTTACTCCGAATTTTTCGTTATATCCCTTTCATCAAACTCTGCGCACCTTGTTTTGTAATGTTTTTTTCAATTCTTCGACGTCACCTACAACTTGACTACTCTTCTTCAAGTTCCGCTTGACAATAGCCCAATACCTCTCTATTGTGCGAAATTCTGGTGTGTTCTCCTTTTTTCCAACATAATTGACTTTGTTTGTTTCTAAAAAATCCAGCGTCGAACGGGCGAAGTGTGCAGTAGCTAATCCGGGCCAAAATATTGTTCATACATTGTGTTTTTTGTGAAAAATTATATGACGACGCTTTAAGCACTCTTTCTTGTAATATAGTGCAAGAAACGGGATGATATGAAAACCGTAAGAGCAAATAGCCTGCCAGATGAGAACTTTCTCGACTAATTTTTCCACTTCAATTATCCATACTGACTGGTGGACAGTACATACTTTGTGTTTTGTGTACAATTGGAGCTCTGGTTATGTTCTTGAGTCTATTTTAAGATAGCTTTCATCATCCATTACAACGCACTCATCGACATCTTGAAGCAAACGGCCGTACAGCTTTCGAAGCCAAGTTTTCCCAATTTGCAATTGTCCTAACATTTTTTTTTTGTTATTTTTTATCTTGTAATCTTCTAAATTACGTCTGTTTTCCTCTTGAAATTTTTTGCCAAGTCTCGCACTGACATTGATTTGGTTTTGTTTATTAAAGCCATTGCCTTTGCTTCTAATTTCGGATCTTTTGGACATTTTTTCTTTCACTTTTCGGGCAATGCTTAAGAGAACCCATATCTCCAAACTTGATTATAATATTTTTGATACCATTTGCACTCACTGACTTTGTACCGTTTAGCCTTCTGTCTGTAAAAAATTCCTTTTTCAGTACAGTAATTGTGCACAATTTGCTTGAGCCGCGATCTTCAATTCGAAGCATAGCGAAAACTGGAACAAGAATAGTAGATAAAGAAGTAGCAATAAAATCAGAATCGATCACACTTGGTTACTGCATTTCGATCAAACGTCTACACTGAGAGAAATATTGAATTGAAAGTGTGCAGTTTCTTTCGATACAGTCCTTATGATCAAAATTAAAGAAATATTTTTAATTGATTAGTTGGACGCAGTTTTTAGCGAACTGGGGAAGATTAAATCTAAAGTGATAGTGTAAGTCAAATGCCACAGTCACTAAACAATGGGATAAAAAATATTATAAGGTTTTGAGTGCAGTCTTATTGTAATGAATGACGATCGAATCATACAAAAAAAAAATTCTTTAAAAATATTATAATATCACCTGAAGGCTAATAAGTGATACTAATTATTCTTCTGTTATTGCAAAAAAGCCCATGGAGATCATGGACCAAGTTTTTTTTTGCATCCATTCATGTTTTTACTCTTGGGCATTTGGCATTGCCAACCAAGAGGTGGTACCATGTCGATTTTTGATCTTGCAGAACATCGAATCACGCGACCTTAAATAGCACACCAACCATTTCTACTAATTCACATACAATCGAAAATATAATCAGCGATTAATCTCACTCTCCCTGAGCAATACTTAAACTCCCTGTCGTATATTATCAAAAATTTGAGAAACGCTAAAGTAAATATGAGGTCAAATGTGGAAAATTTCAATTTAGTTAAAGTAAATATAATAAAAGTGATAAATTCTATACCAAAAATAAACAGTAAAGGTTGCAAACACATACATAGAATGACTGTGCGAGTGTGTGAGAGAGAGTGCTAAGATACTTGACGAAAAGAAAGAAATATTCAACTCAAATTTAACCTCAAACAGATTTACGCTCACATAACAAATAACAACAACCGAGCTATACCAATGCATATTGATGTATGTGTATTGCAGAGAAATATGAAAAGCAACCCCTTTCACTAATACAAATACATCAGCACATACACCATATACACAGCTAACAGAGTCACCCTTCGCAAAGTGTTTGGCTGGCAAGTAAGCACGAGTAATTTGAGTTGACTATATTGTGTTTGGTGCTGCTGTTTGGCATATGAAATCGCGGGAGCTGCATGGGCGCACAGTAAAAGTAGCAGTTGGTAACCCTCAAATGACAGTCGGCAACAACAATAACGATGAGAACAAGAACGAGAACGAGAGCAGCAACAGCAACAGCAACAACAACATGGCCATGGAAAGCAAAATTTACTTTGAGTTTGAGTTTAGTAGAGAAAAATGAAATAAAGGAAAGCGAGAAAAAATGAAAGCAAAGCAGAAGCAGCAAAGTAGCAGAGAAAAAAAGAAGAAATGATGCCAGCAACGAGGACAGGTCGTGCACATGCCTCACATACAAGAGCAACAACAAATTCATAGTACAAAACCAAAAAAAAAACTCTGGTAATTCTGAAAATTCTGAAAATGAGGCGAAAATACGATGCGGTGGCAACAAAACATTGCGCAGAAAAGAGGAAAGAAAAAATAATTCAACAAATGGTTTGATCTAACTTTTTCAAGCCACTCTCCTCAAATACCAAACCCCCTCCCCGCCTCTCCCTAACAACCACCACTACCACCGTAGTATCCCGCTGGGAGCATTTTGGGTGGTTTTTGGTTAATGTTAATGGTAAATTGAAGGCGTTGGTATAAATCAGCAGAAGCTACAGCAGCAGCACGTTACTTTATGGAAATGAATTGGGAATGCAGAAAGAACCAGAAGCAAATGTGTGTATGTGCGGCGAAAAAAGGCTATGGAGTTTATGTGGATGTGTGTGTATATGTATTTTCTTCCTTTTTGTGCGCAAAATTATGTCAACGAGCTGCTTAGTTGTTATTGTTGTTTTTGTTGTAGTTTTGGTTAATTACATTTTAGAAATTACGCTGCAGTAGTTTGAGGGTTAAGTAAAGCAAAACGAAACGTAACAAAAAACGAAGTAGAAATAGTAAAGGGAGGCGACGAAGACGACGACGACAATTTCAGTGAAGTCAAGTAGTCAAGTAATAGTCAAGTAATTTAATATTAAATTAATATTTTTTTTAAGGTTTACATACATAGTTATGTCAGTTTTTATGTGAATTTCATTAATATTTAAACAGTCTGAAAGCTCTGGAAAATTTAAGAATTTAAATACACAAAATTTGAATACTCATTTCAATTTTAATCTTGAGCATACTAGAATTACCCATAGCACCTAAGTATGAAGGCAAAATTTCTTTTTCCAGTTTTGAAGTTGTGCGTACATTTTACAAATTTTACATGAAAGTTCTTAATTTATATACAAAGTCAAATTTTTCTCTCGTTTTTTTTTATGCCATGTCTATAGAAAGAAGCGTTGAAAAATGTTTTATATACGCTCCTCTTTTTTCTTTTTGGATATTTTACTGCAACCCAATTTTTATGGTACCCTACCTTCTGCGTTCTCAACAATAAAAATTGTATTTGAGATTTTTTCGATTTGCTTATTTCTATGGCTTGAATTTAAATTTTATTCAATGTGCTTGTGTTTTTGTATATTTGATTTTGGATTTTTACTCTACAGTTGACATCTAGGTGATTCCAATATTTATTGAAAATTAACGATAACAGCCAAATAGGTCTCATTTCATCTTCTTTCCAAGATAGTTGAGCATAAGATTCAAGCTCTCTTTTGAATTTTTGTAATTTTTATGACATGAGCTAAGTACATGTGTTGTACTTAGACTACGTTACCTCTATGATTCCTCAATTTTAATAGGATCGGATAGGCAGAAAAGATAGGAAACATGGCTTGATAGAAATCATGGTTACTTTGGACTTCCACAATCATGACACCAAGTTTTATACCTCAATATATGTTTAATTGTCTTTTATGAGAGGTTGAAAATATAACTATAGACCGAGTGGGGCATAAGCAACTAGCTTCTTCAGCAACAGATTAGTTAACAAAAACATTAGTCAAGACTAACGAATTGTTACTAAATTTAGTCATACTCACAATTAAATGAATTAGTCATTAGTCATTCAATCATTAGTTTTAGCTATATGACAGTGTTTTGAAAAATTTAGAGTTGAAAATAATTACGTAGTTTTAGATATTGTCGGGTATATGCCAAAACCATGAATACTAATGTTTAACCATTCGCTGGATATACTTAATTCAATAGTTTTGCGACAAGAAACTTTTGAGGTTACAAAATGAAAGATTAGATCTCCTAATATCTTACGAATTGCTTGAAAATCGAGTAATTATGAATTAATAAAATAAAATCTAGAAAATTATGCAATTTATGTGTACTTTTTTATATGTATTTTTCTTCCATAACAAACACAGCATTGTGGTTGATGGTAGAGTTTTTTTTAGTGATTGCTAATTCATTCATTAGTCAGATTAAATTTAGCCCAACATTGGCTATTGAGTTGTAGGCAACAATAATCCTTTTTCTTAATTTTTTGAATTTAATATTTTCTCGTTTTTTACTACTACATTTGAGAAAAAAAAGTTAGGCTTAGTAATAATTTAGAGGATTTTGTTTCTCAAAAAATTGATGCAAAAGATTTTATGAAAACTTTGTACACTTAGGTTTTTGATTTGACTTTAGAGACGAACAAAAAAATTCTTGAGCATGGAATTTCAAATTATAAGTAAAATTTGTTTAACACGAATTTGAAGCCAGATCAAAATGAATGTTGCTTATATACAACATCCAGGTGCGGATACAAGGGGGGAAACAGGGGGAAATTTACCCTCTTAAAAGATTTTCAAACACTTAAAAATTTAATAACTGAAACAGGCAAAAAGGTAAACATAATTAGTTGTAGTTGTTTTTAGTTATTACGATTTTCTTTCAATTATAAGAATAATGAATAATCTTGCTCATTCAACAACTTTCCTTCTCTGTGGAAATGTGCTGAAATAAACCTGAAAACTCAGTGCCCTCATACAGACCTATAAGTTTGCAGGCAATATTCTCGAAAATATTCGAAGTAGTAGATTGCTAATAATACAAGAAAATAAGAATATAGTTCCGAATCACCAATCGTCATAAGCATAAGCGTCCTGAGCAATATCATCAATATTGTCACTTACTTTCTGGAACGCAACAAATATTGCTCTCCCATATTTTTGGACATTCAAGAAGCATTCGAAAAAGTTTGACATCAAGGGCTGTTATACAAATTAAAAAATTTACTTCCAGTTCCATTTTATTTGGTCTTTGGTCATTCTATGTCAAAGTAAATGATGAAACATCAGCCAAATGTCAAGTGAAAGCCGAAGTACCACAGGGCAGTGTTCTGGGTCCTGCTCTTAATTCGATTTTTAACTGCGACTTGCCTAAAACTGATGGTGTTACTATAGCTACTTATCCAGACGATACTGCCATTTTAGCGTAAAATTAATCTCCTACAGAAGCTGCTAATCTAGTTCAGAAACAGCTCGACGACGTTCAACAATGGTTACTTCGTGGATGAGTGCTTGACTGGAGTACCATCTGTCTCAGGTTCGATTCGCAGATGGAGTTAAATTCTTAAAAAATGTTCAAATGGATTGTTCTAATAAAATGGATCATTTCGGTGAAGTACCAGTTCAACGGGTTCTATCCTCAGTTAGAGAATTGAATCCACCAAAAAAAAAAAATAAATTATAAGTTTCTGGTCGATATAAAAAAAATCCATGATAGGAAAGAGAAAACTTGAATACACGGTAGGAATCAGCGACCTTAAATTATTCTTAAAATTCTACTAATTCTCGACCCATTATAAACCAATCTAAAACCGAAAACTGAATAAATGTATCCTATTTATATTTTCCACGATCCTTTACCTTGGAAATAGATCATAGAAATTGTGAAATGTTTTGCTACAAGAACAGGGTTTCCCCTAAATACGTAACGTACCAGTAAGTTTTCACATGTCCATACCTTTGAAATTGTTAGTCATCGAAATAAAGTTTATGAATGAGAAAAAAAAAACGATACACGAACGAGAAAAAAAAATGTTCCAGCCCGAGTTTTGGTTCATATGGAGAGTTTTTATTTCCACCCCCCCCCCCCCCCCCCCCTCAAAAATGTTTCCTGTATCCGCCACTGCAACATCAGGTATAAAGGGTTAATGCCAACTGGAAAACAAATAAAAGTACCGCAAAATAAAATAAATTCGGCAAATGTATACACTTGACAGTAAAAAAAAGAATTTCATGTACTATTATTGGTACATCTGGAGCAAATAGAGAATTGATCCTGGGGACGAAATATTAGGTACAAAAATTCTACAAAAACCGAAGAGTTTCTCGTGAAATTCAATATTTCACACTTCTGAGAATAACAATACATGACAAAAAAAAAAAAATAGTACACCAAGAAAAAACATGTGTTTTCTAAAGGCTCAATTATACATAGGTAACGTAACGTAACGTAACGTTGCCAACTGTCACATAAATATCTGTGATATGATCAATGAGTGCAAGTGATTACCGAAATCGTAACGCAACGTAGAGATAGATTTTTACGTTCCGTTATGCATAATTGAGCCTTAAGCTTGCATACGTGCGGAACGATTAGAGATCTTCTCCATGGCGGCCATTTTGAGAACTAGCGCCATCTCGAAAACATGGTGGTGATTATCTCCACAAATAAAGTTATTTTTGAAATTTTTATTTAAATTTTATAAATATCGGTTAACATTTAATTCAAACATTTTTATTAAAGAATAAAACAGCGCGTATGCAAAGGACCGATGAGGGTTAAATACAACTAGTAGTATCATACCTTCAAGCTCCATCGCTGGTACCGATTTTTCTGCAAACAACGTATAACTTGCTAACTTTGCCTTGAAATCGGTTTCGAATTCAGATATAGAGGAATTATCTCCTAAAATTTTTAAAGTCTTCTCTCACACAGTTTCAAATAAAAACGCGCATCTGGCTTAAAAATTATGAATAGTGACACAAAGTTTAAAAGATTTTTTCAAGTAGTGATGGATAACTTTTCCTCTCCTTTCTTCTCTCTTTAATTTTCAATTTGTATGAATATTTAAGCCATTACGATCGTTACTTCTGAACTAAAAGATTTTTAGAGAACAAACAGACTTTTTCTCGGCCTTTGGAATTTCTGGCATTTGAAAGTCCATATGTGAACATAAGTAAATATATGAAATTAGAATTTTAGTTCCAGAATGAAAACAAGAAGATTTTGAAAGATGTAAAGACATGATCTGAAGAGATCTCGTTCAAAAGAAGAAGCAAAATGTAGAGCGGTGAAAATAACTAATACTACCATGATGTTAATTTTTTAGTTTTGTTAGTAACAAAACAAACTAACCGTTAAAAGCTACAAATGATAAATATGTAACAAAGAAGTAAAATAATTCAGAAAAAGTAAATGTAAAGCAAAAAAAAAAAAACGAGGACTCAGAAAAAATATTTATAAAAAAAGGAAGAAAAAAACTAAAGTTAGAAGAGCCCAAAAGCGAACACTGTAACGAAAAATTATTTTCTCGCTTATTTTATGAAAGGTTCACTCACTACAGCGGCAACAACATCCTCCAGAGCTCGACGCCCGCCACCTATCTACATAGCAGATTTAGGGTGAAGGACGAAGGATAGAAAATGAAGAAGATTGTAAATGCTTTACACTCAGCAGCACACACACAAATGCAAAAAAAGAAGAAAGCAAAGGAAAAAATGGATGGATGTAAAAGTTGCAGAGACACACACACATGCGCGCATACATGCATGCAAACAAACATAAACAAGGATGCCAGAATGTCATACACTTGGCTGCGAGAGTAACTGCGACATGTACGAGGAGGAGATATGCAAGTAGGTACGGATATATAGATATATACATATAGATACATGTGTATGCATGAAGGTAGGCTACAACGCAAAAAATGTAGAAATTGTTGTATGCATGGGAAGAAGAAGCAGCAACATCAGCAGTCAGTGGGAAAAAATGGCAACATTACACTTCGTAGTGCATATACACACACACATGCACACAAAAATGTCAAGAGAGAAAAGATATTAAAACGTATTTGACTTCAGAATTGAAGAACGTACGTAGTACGTATGAACGAACGGGCGGGCGGGCAACCCGGCAGACACACGACGATGAGCAGCATTAAAATACAAAAACAAGTAGAGAAAATATTTATATGTATGAAAGTAAAGAATGAAAAGAAAAATATAAAGAAAAAAATATATAAAAATGAATTTTAGATGTGTAGTGCACAGTGGAACAAATTGCCTTCGTAATTGCATGCGTATGCTGCCAATGTGATTTGTGCGAGTTCAAACGCAAACTGCGCCACTGTATAGCACTCTTTATGCTTATGCTTGTTACAGCTATAAAATTGGCAACCGAAAAAAATAAGCTTTAAAAAATGTACAGTGGGGAAAAAAGTGCGGCATTAAGGAAAAAGTACCTACCTAGGGGAAAAGAAAGAATGAAGAGAAAGAGCAAAGAAATTGCAATAAAGTGGGTGGTAAAATGGTACAAAAAAGAAGAAGCATATAATAATTTTTTGCTGTCGGTGTTGCTGCGGCAATTTTTATGCTAAGCATTGCAAACTGTGTATACACCCGCACCCCCTACACTCACACACACCCCCCTACTTGAAGGATGCTGTTGTATGTTGTGTGCTGCTGTTGCTGCCAGCCAGCGAGCAGCACATCATGGCAAACAGTCAGAAATGATTTTATTTCTTGGCAAAAAAATAAACAGAATAAAAAACGAGAGAAGAACTTTTTTTTAGAAACAAAATTTGTTACCAGAGTTACCAACATTTCTGCTGCTGTTGCTTCTACCTACTATTTTTTATAATTTTTTGTTTTTTTTTTTTTTTTGCATAACTACTTCTGCTACTGTTGAGTTTCTTCCTGGTTTTTTTTTATTACTACATTGAGAAGGCAACAGCAACAACAGTAACTGTTGGCATATGGAATGGTTTTGTTTGTAAGCCAGCAGGCTGGCAACATAGCTAGCAGAGGTTCAGTGGCAAAACGAGCACAGGAAAAATTATTTTTTCATATATAAAAATTATGCAAAATGTTAAAGAAAAACAAACAAACAAAAAAAAAAAAAAAAAATTGAAAGTAGGTGGTGCAAGTAGCGTTCATAGTAAGGCAGTTTAAGCTATGCGAAAAAACGAAGCTTAATAATTTAAATTATTTAATACGCAAATGTTAAATGAATTTAAAAAACATGTAGAAGTTTTACTAGGAAAATTTAAATTATTTTATATTAAAAATTATGTTGGTTTCCAGTTAAAATTTGCCTACTAATCTTTGGGAGCACCTAAATAAAGCATCTGCTTCATAAAAGCAACATTCAATACGGCGGTAGAAGTTCGAAATGATGTAATTTGACCTCTTAATATTTTTACCCAGTAGAATTTTGTCGAAATAGATATTTTGAAACGAGTTGACACGTGCTCATGACTCGCTCGGACAAAACAAATTATGCTCAGCACAAATAGTTCATTTTCATTATAACGTATACGCTTAAAATGAATTTTCGGTTACAGTGAACCAATTTGAAAAGTACCATATGTACTTAGGTACTTGCACAATTTTTCATTGAAACCGAACCCAAATAAAACGAGTTTTCGGCTATATGGTACCATTACTACTGATCATCTAAAATTTACTTTAACCCTTATGTCAACATTCCTCCAGAGACTTTTAACAAAGTTTTCCCATTTTTTCATATCTCTTACGCTTAATCCTGAGAAAGTGGACCATTTACATTTGTTCCAAAAACATTTTTTATAAAAACACATTGAATATATTAAACTTGAAAAAAACTACTCCGAAAAGTTTAGAAACTGTACCCAGAACTAAGAATGAAAATTATTAATGAACGAATAGAGAACCGCACTTCATTCTATCGAGACGCTTTTTTTGTAGTACTCCGTCAAGTACTTCGAAACTTTCCAATGGATGTGCTCTCTTCCTTTACTTACTCAATGTATTCAATAAGGTATAAGAAATAGAAAAACCCTAACTCTGCTCCATTCCACAGCAAATATTATTACATCTCCACCGCCATTCATTTACCTGCTCAACACCCAAGCCATTCATATTAAACTTTAATCCTCGCACAGTTGTCTACTGCTCCGCCACTCACACTTTAACTTTGAACTTTCCAAAGTGTCCCCGCTCTACTTTCTTCCCCTCTCTCTTTCACTCTTTACGATTACGTGTATTTTTTTTTCTTCAAAATACTTTATTTTCGAAACAATATTGCTCGCCTGAAACATTCTACGTTTCTTCTACGATGACAGAATACAAAGTATCTTAAACCGAAACAATAAAAGCAACAACAATAACAAAAAAGAACAACAACTTTTTCTTCTTCATCTACTTTTAGTGTTGTTGCTTTCTTTCCTTTGCAATAAATACAGAAACAAACAAACAAACCAACAACAACAAAAACAACAATGGAAAAAATATCATGAAAAATGTTAAGGAATTGCAAAAAGGACATACGAAAGATGAAGATGAAAGCAACAATAACAAGAAGAGTAAGCACAATAAAAAATAAACAACAACAAGAATATCTCAAAAAAAATATATAAAAAAAATGAAAGAAAGAAATGAACCAAAAAGCAACAAAAAGAAAAAGCATAAGAAAATGCCTGAAAATAATAATAAATCTCCTGACGAAATGTGAATAAAAATGTAACTGTAAATGTTAAATGTATACACACACACATATATATATATATATATATGTATGTATTTACTCATATACATGCATATAAACACACAAAAGATATGATGTCGTAACTGAATTCAAACGCCATTTGTATCTAAGTATCTGGATGTGTGTGTGTATGTGTGTGTGTGTGTATATCTTTGACAGCAACGACAGGATATTAACGCTTCGACTTTGTTCGTTTGTATGTCTGTACGAGTATTTGCGTTGTAAGGATTTTCATAGACGTACTTTCCTTACGATCCCTATTCTCTTGCACTCTCTCTCTATTTTTCTCGCTCTACATCTCAGCTCTACCTCCTACTTTCAATCTCTCCTTTTCCCTCTTTCTATCTATTCAAATGCGCGCCACTTTACTGCTTTTCTTTGTTATTAAGAATGCAGGCGCGTTTGAGGTTATTGTCGGATTGCGGGCCACAACAACAACAACAACTAACAACTTAGTGTATATCGAAGAAGAAACCAAAAAAAAAAAATAAGAAAAGGATTTCTTATGATTCTTTCTTTTTGCTCCATTCATTTATTCCCAAGTCAGCGGTATTACGCAGCACAAAAGTCGAAATATACTCGTTTATGTACGTATGTATGTGTGTTTATATCTTTTTGTGATTTTGGTTTCATTTTCTGCTTTTTCTTTTTCTCCATTTTTCTTGTTTTTTTTCTTTATAGACTTTTTATCGGTTTTTTTCACTCGCTAAGTTTTTCTTTTGTTTGCTGGTATATGTGTGTGTTTGTGCTTGTATGCGTATGCATGTGGTTAGCAATATGGAATACCATCCCCAAAGGATGTAATGACATCCAAAAGGCAGCTATTATTGATGCTGCTTCTGATGCTATGAAATATTAAAAAGAAAACAAAAAAAACAGAAAAAGAAAAATTGAGGCATACACAGTTTGCAACGCTTATGAATATGCTATTTGTAAAGAACGTAAATTTCAAAAAGATTTATTGAATTTGAATATTATTTTTAGTTGAATTTAATATATGAGTAAACTTGAAAGTAAAATGAATATTTTTAATTCGCACTGAATGACGATTTCACTACGTTATGGTAGAATTATTGATAGACTGGACCATGATGGATAATTTCTCTGCTCATAGTTCACATTGGTATAAATCAAATAGTTATCTCATATTTTAGGAACTTAGATAAAACAATTTTAACATCAGGGTAATGATTTTTAATATAATAATTTTTAAAATTCTACTCCTCGTATAATTTTCCAGATGTGATTTTCAATTTATTCCAAAACATAAATCTACGCTGGCGGTCATAAAAATCGCACCACATAAAAATCGCACTGCTGCTTATAACGGGGTGTGTGACGAAATCCCGAAATACAAAATCCAGAAAGACAGAATACAGACAAGACAAAATCTAGACAAGACGCAATCCAGACAAATAATCTCGACAAAAAATAATAATTTAACCCTATTCATCCCACGTTATTTTATAACGTAGTGACTTTGAGTCACTATATAGAATTAACTCGGCTATTCTCATTTCATTCAATTTTTTTCCTAAAATTTTTTAAAATCTGATAAATAAACAACAAGAATAATATAATTTTGAACGCAAAAAAAAAAAAAAACAAAAACTTTTCATTGCAAATTTTACAGAATTGCTTTGAAGCTCTTCCTTTCTCCCTCTCCGCTCTTTCAGCCCTGTTTCTTGGCATTTTGTACTTTTTTAAGTGTTTCATGTGAAATTTCGTATGTTGGCTTTAAGTTGTTAAAGAGACTCTGGTATATTGGCATAAACCTGACTTATGAACAATGTTGCCAGAACGACGATTTTAACGTCATTTTGACGATTTTTTGACCCAATGACGATTTGATGATTTTTGTTGAAAAATTACGATTTTTTAAAACTTTTTTGTTTTAAAATCTCTTCTGGCATTTTTATACGAATATTAATCACAAAAATGTCTTTTAACACAACAAAAAAAACTAGCCCCAAAGATCTTCTCAATAATAGACAAAAGTAAGTTTCAAAAAACTTAAATCTTAACAATTTTAGTGAATTGGTTTTCAATAGTGAATATAAGATTTCTACACCGATCTAGACTAAGTTTATTTATCAATTGTCTTTATTCCTCGATACTGTGAGAAGTGTGCTCTCAAACAATCAACCCTAATCTGCTTTTGCATTATTATTGATGACAAGTCAAGGCTTGGTGATGACACTATGCAACAATTTGAGGGTCAATGTCTCGGGACAAAACCAAACCAATGTCAAACGATAGTATTTGACCTCAGTAACAAAAGCTGCAATCCCTTTTTGCTCCACTACTTCACAATTTTTTTTACCGTGGTTTGAAATTTTTATTTTTTGGTCAAAAACTGAAACAAACAATGAGAAAAATCATATACAAAATTTTATTTAAGGTGGTTTTTGTCTTCCATGACCTATATAAAGTTTCCGAGGAATATTCCCTTAGAACATTTTAACCCTCTAACTCTCACAAAAATGGGTAATTTTGGGCCCTTTTCTTAAAAACCCTTTAAAAGTTAGGTTTAAGGGGAGATGAAGGGTTAAAACATTGCACAAAAATATTCACTAGAAAATTTCATTAAGGGCCGCCGAAGACAAGTAGTCTTTAGGAGTTAAAGGTAACACATAAAAAACGAAATTAAGTATTAAGAAACTTATTTGAAAACATATATTACAATTATTAGTAATATCCTTGTAATATGTACTGTAAGTATGGAACGTAGAAACCTGTGGCACGAACAAATTAGGCCCTTCCCGCGAAAAAATAAGAAATCTGAAAAATATAACGATTTTAAGTTCAATAGTGACTCAAAGTCACTGCGTGGGATGAATAGGGTTAACAACAAATCGCTCGATTTTTTTTTAATTATTATTTTTTGTCGAGGTTTAGTCTTTGCTTCACAATAATGAAATTAAGAGCGTAATAAAATTTTGTAATTACGGTTCCAACTTTTTTCTAAATTCCAATTTTAAAAAAGTCGTTGTTCCCAGTCTTAATGGATTCATAGTATTCGGGGATGTCAGCAGCTGGTACAAAAGAAGGAGCTGTGAGTTTTTTGTTAGCAATTAATACTCCTCACTGGGACCATACTGGAAGTAAATTAAAAGTATGAGGAATTCTAAAATAATTTTGTTCAAATGAAAAGCTAGAAAAAAATATTGGAACCAAAATAAAATTAAATGAAAAACATTACGTTAATTATTACAAATTATTTAAAGTTTACTTTTCAGTGAGTTAAAGGAAATAATGATTTAAGAATGAATTTTAAATTTTTTTTCTGCATTTTGCTTTGTCTAGATTTTGTATTATCTATAATTTGTCTTGTCTGGATTTTGTATTGCCTGGATTTTAAGGAAGTGTCTGGGTAGGGATTTTGGAAATCGAGATTGTGGGGGGCTCCCCTTACCTTTTTTAAATTTTTTCATTTTGAATGGCGTTTTAAAACAACTATTTTGTTTACCAGTGTATATTTAAAAGTATATGAAACTAAAATACATTCAATTCTGTAGCTATACTTTTTTAAAACTATTCAGTTTTGACTGAGATATTCGACTTCAAGCACCATATAATGTATGTATAACTGTATTTTTTTTCGTATGCATGGTAGGGTTAAGCGGAATGTACTATTTTTTATTGCGCTTGTTTGGCGAAAAAAAATTGATTGAGAGAGTGTCGAAAATAACTTCAAAGTACAAACGGGCGACCAAAAGATCGGAATTTTTGTTCTTAGGAATCAAGGAGTGTCATTAAGTCAAAAAGCTGTAAAATTCTGATCCTCACTTTCGACTGTTGTTAGACTGATCCAGAAAAATGGCGATTTATACCCGTTTGAAAGAATAAGAGGATCAAGAAGACTATGGAAGTCAAATACTTAAGGACTGAGCTGAAGAGCTATCATAAAGCGAAAATTGTCATGTTTGAAAGTCAGATAGTTTGGATGTGTTTTTCCAGGGTCTTTTGTACCTTTATTGAAGGATGTTATAGTTGGGAAGTCGGTGCATGTTTTCACTCAAAGCATCTTAAGCTAACCAAACCTCTATGCCTACCTGACTTTGTTAGTTCATTTGAGGCTGCAGTACTAGTAACAAGGGATGCATTCTTTTTCAGACCAAAGAAAGCTTGGCTATATTCAAAGGCAACTGTGGCCTTCGAATATTTCAAGTGTAATTAAAATTGATTTAAATTCGAGAATCTTGTGAGTGTTAGCATTGGGTTTTGCGTGCAAGACGAAGAGTATACCCCAAGGCGTATTTGGTGATAGCAGCGTCAACTCTACCATCCTCTTTTTTCTTTTTTGCCTCTAAACTTTCAAAATTTTTGTGTACTTTTTATTGTTCGCCATGTATTTGCTCATGTTTTTAGATATTTCTGGGTCTTTGGTGCAACAAAGTAGTATTTTGTTACTGCCTTGTTGTAATACTATTATCACCCTGTTGATTTCGACATGATATGGTTGATTCATCGCTATTTAGTTTCATGAATTCCCCCTAATGCCATTGATTGACTTGAGCTTAGTGCTCCATAGTTCTTCGTTGGAGATATGATCCATCTTAAACATTTCTTAATACAGGTCTGTATATGTGACTCAATTCGGTTACAACAGTTCCACATCTCATTTTACTTGACTTCCCGGTCGAACATATACCACCTTGATCAAAAAGTTCCCGGAATAACCACCGTGTGGCGCTCCCATCGTTCCGATTTGAGTTCTGTTTTGGTACATCATATATGTACAATGGTACATTGTTAAGTTGGTACATCTGTTGTTCATATTTCCTCTAAATCTTAGCGTCATAGCTTGACATTTGCAAAAGTTACGTAGCCACGAGTATATCTATCTCTGTGTGTGTTGGCGATTTTTTACAATTTTATTAAATTATATTGTATTAAATTTTGCGTAAAAAACGGATTTAATGATGCGCGAACGTTGGAAATGTTGGAAAAGTGTTTCGGCAACGATTTTCTAAAGAGAACGGTTTACCAGTGGCACGAGCGGTTCAAAAGATGAAGGTTCGAAGATGATGAACGCAGTTGCAGACCATCGACATCGAAAACCGACGAAAACATTGATAAAGTAAAAGAAATTTTGGCCAATAACTGCAAAAGAGAGTATTATTTTGGTGTTATGAGGCGTTTGCGTAAAGCAATTCGCCGAAAGAGACAAGAATTGTGGACAGAAAACTCGTGTTTTTTTCACCATGATAACGCACCGTCGCACAGTGCCAGCATTATTCGTAATTTTTTGACGAAAAATGCAACAAATACCATCCAACAGCCATCGAATTCACCTGATTTGGCTCCCTGTGACTTATTTCTGTTCAATCGAGCTAAAAAACTATTACGGGGAACGCGTTTCAGCAGCCGAGAGGAAGTAATGGAAAAATCGCAGGAAGCACTGAAGGACATACCGAAAACCGAATATAAAAAATGTTTCGAGGATTGGATCAAGCGCTGGCACAAGTGTGTTGCAGTCGATGGGGGTTACTTTGAAGGGGACATTATAGATTTAGATGAATAAACTTGTATTTTTAATTTTCTGAATAAATTCCGGGAACTTTTTGATCAAGGTGGTATTCTCTTAAACATAAAACAGTTTCTACATCTCTACTACAGCTTGGGAAACTTAACCAAAAATAACTTTAACAAGACTAATCAAGGAGTTATTTAGACAGCCGACAAGACACATTCTTATGCTAAGAGCGTTAAAGAGCATTCTGGAAAAATAGGTCATTAGGAAGCAAAGTAGTTGCAGATCCGATTAGATCTCAAAGCGAATCTGCTTCCTTCCCTCGTGATGTGGGTATAGACAAACAAGTTTGGGAACCTTTCATCAAAGCGACTCTTTTTGCATTCTAATTGGAAACAAATTTAACTATTTACCGATCTACCTAGGGTATATTTGTACTTAGAACAATATTATACCAACGAATATAAAGTTTAAGAGGACACATTGTGTGAATGGCTACAATTCTTACACAGTAAATATTTATAAATATTTCAGGTTAGAAATTGAAGGATTGTATTATTATCTTAACTCTAAAATCGATAAAGAAACGTGCGTCCTCAAATACATTTTATTTATGTGTGCTTTTGTCTAACAAATTTAAGCCTTTCCCCATTTCCAACTGCGCATTACAAAAGCGTACAGATTATCTCTCATACTTGCTATCGACACCCTTCATCCAAAAGCAAGGCATATAATCATTCAGTCTCAGTGTGTGTGATTGACTGTGAGGCAAACATTAAACGCATTTCACTAATTAAATAAACCAAGAAAGTAAAAATAAACAACAGAAAAACAATAATGGCAATAATAATAATAGTTCTCAATACCACTCTTTTTCTTATGATCATAATACATATAATTTTATCAACATAAAATATTAATAACTTTTTAGTGTGGTTGTTGTTGTTGCTGACAACACGCAATACATATTTCCAAATTGATCAAAATAAAACCAAAAATGCGAGGAGGGAGGGGGAAAAAATAAATAAGAATAGCAGAAGCAGAGCACAGCTAACAACTGGTGAGAAAATTAACCCTCATTTCTGTTGTTAACAATTTTACTGTCAATTGGCATGTCAATTTGACATTACTTAGTTTCAACACTACCGCAACTAACTAATAATAATAGAAAAATAAAACAAACAACAGCAACAACAACAGCAACTATTTACATCGACAACATCATCCATGAACACCCACAATATCATTGCTAGGATGTAGTATGCACAAAAAACGCCTACTGCTCATTGTTACTCAGCCTCGTGCTCTCTCTTCAATTGTGTGCTTCCACACTGCTTCGCTCTCTCTCCATAATCATATAACATTGTAATACTTACTTCTTAATCGAATAATTCTAAATGTCTAAACTTCACTCAAACAGCAACAACAACAACAGCAATAAGTAAATCTAATTCAGTCCAGTTAAGGAAATGACGCCTCAATACGAAGTACTGTAACAACAACAACTACAAAATGCTTTGCCATTTTAACATTTCAGTAAAGAACAGGCAAACAAATAATCACACACCAACAAGCAACTCTCTCTCTCTCTCTCTCACTCTTTCTCTCTCTGGTTTTGTCTGGCTCTTTATATTTGCGTGGAGTGCAACACGCGCTCACACGTGAAATTGCATGCCTGTTTTGTTGCCGCAAACGTCAAAATCAACGTCACACACGAACGCAAAACGCTGCTTCGCTAACAGGCGCACATCGTGTCACAACACAACAACCAAATAACTAGCAACAACCAAAATACAGTTTGAGAGAATGAGCGAGAGGACCAGCACACAGTAGAGCTAGAGCCCAGAGCCGTTAACTCTGCTCTCTTCTAGTTTTCTTTTTCCAAATGTTGAGTACATACTCTGAAAAATAAATGTAGAAATTATTTGAATTTTTATTTGTACTTTAATTTTTTGCGGCGAATCTCGATTTATTTGGCGGGAAACAATATTGTTCTATTCTAATGTGCAGTTGTAATGTAGTTGTGGTGGCAATGTAATGGAGAAGGTAAAACAAACAAAAGTAACACCAAGCAACGACAGCAGTGGCAGCGCAATGAAAATGGCGCATGACATTCGTGTAGTGCTGATGTGCATGAGTGTGTGTATACGTGTGCGTGTACTGCTTGTCCATTTTAATGCAGAGCATTCTCTCGCGCCTTTTTAGCCCACCAAAAATTCACTGCTCAAATTGCTGTGCACTTGTGCTTTCAGTTTCATATACTACAGGGTCGGTAAGAGGAAATTTCTATAAAAAAAATAATAATAATCTTTTAATGTGATTATACTTTTTTAAAACAATAACTCAATATAATTTGAGCCAATCTTTTTAAAATAATATTTTATATTTTTATTTATGGAAAACAAAAAAATTCACTTGCAAAAAGTTTATAACTTTTAATGTTTGGATATATACTTTTCAAAACTCTTAGCAAACTTTTATAAAATATTGAAGTCTTTATAATTTACACAAACTTTGAAAACTTTATACTTGCGTGCAATAAATAATTCATGTGAACCAGCATGAACAATTTATAGATTGCCATAATAAATAAATTCTTCATTTAAATCTCATAGGAATTTTACTTAACAGATACTAACTTTTGAGTTCCCCTTATTATGTATGGTAAGCCGCGATTTGATAGTTAAAATTTTGGTATTCTTGTTTAAGAGTTTAATCTAACTTAACATCTAACTTCAGGTTTCAGGCATTCCTTAAAATATTTCTGAATAAGGTTTACTGCATTTGAGTCTAAACGCACCTGTCTGGATTTATTAGCTTGCTCTCTTTGTCTTTCTATAATTAAGAATTCTAAATATGGGTGATTCCATTGCGCACATAGAGCACATAGGCCATTCCATTAAACACTCTAAGTTGTATTCAGATAAAAATTTTATTAGCAAGCATTATTTTTTATTACATTTACAGTTCAGTTTTTATCTGATAACCCAGAAGTACACACGCTTTGGGAAATATGAAAAGATTAAATATTTTAATGTTACATTGTATGGATATTATATGTATAGAAATGAAACCTAAGAAAGCCTATAGGCCTTTAAATACATGCATAATTTATTTTTGATTTCTCTTTCAATGCCTTTGAGCAACTTGTGCCACGTTACGCCTACATTTTACACATTAATCTCAACTCGTTAAATGCTCATCATTTAAATGTTGTTTATAATAACTTTGTGATTCGGAATACATAAAAAGAACAGCTGGCAATAATTGAAAACCTTCAAAATTAACATATCGAGTTTTATCATAAGTTAAATTAATATTGAAAGATAAAAACCAAAAATTTTTATTGACTTTGATTGATGTTTAATAAAATAAAAATTAATAAATGTCTGTGATTTTCATTTCCAATAACAGAGAAATGAATACTGACATTTGCACATCAAAACAACGCGGGCAATAACTACGTACATGATAAGAAACTGAAAAAATTTTTGAGAAATTTTGACAAAATGATTTAAGAATATTGAAAAACTTCCAATAAATTTTAAGTTTTTGGGAAAATTTGTATGTTTGCTATAATAAATTAAAAAAAACGGTTGTCTTTCAATATTTTCCATACTTGAAGGATTGACAATCATGTTTTCTTACATCTGATCGTAGTCATTAAAAAAAAATCTTTAAAAAAAATTTCCCCAAAATTGTGTAAGTTCATCGTAGGTAGTTCAAGCCACAGATAAGCCCGAGATGTTAGTTTTACTTACGGTGACTTATCGCCACATGTATTATCTCCATAACTACATATTTTTTAAACTATATTTTCAAACTTTAAAATTAGTTTTTAGTCAGTTTTTCGGAACCAATAGCAGTGGGTTGATATTGGCTAGATTATTCCACGAAAAGATTACGTACCAATTCATAACAATTAATACTTATGGAAATCAAATCACAGTATTTCTCTATCTAATCTGCATGCATGATTTCTATCTACTGTTTTTACAATTTTAAATTCTTAATACAACTAAACGTCAAAGTGTCTTAATTAAATTTCACCCTCAGTGTATGAAATAATAATACACAAACACATGCACACTTGAATGCACATATTTGAATGTGTGAATTCAGATTCGACTAATAGTCAATTTTTTCCTCTTACGTCTGTCATTATTATCATCGCCACCTCTCTCGCTCTCTCTTCTCCTACTCCACGCTTTGATTCCTCTTTACTCCATCCTTATATCTTTGGGTGCACTCCCACTAAAGTACAACAACTAAACTAACAACTTCAGTTGAAATGAACAAGAATAACAACAACGACAATAACAGCAAAAAATAACAGAAGAAAAATGTTTGCAACACTGTCAACGTTACATTGCTATTAAATAGAGTTGGCAACACTTAACGTACACTAACAAACAAACATACATGAAAATTATACTCATACCTAATCGACGCTCTACTCTTCTCTACTTCTCTTCTTTCTAATACTAACTTACACTTACAATGCTATTATACTATGTACTAATACTACTACTACGAGCAGCAGCAACAATTACATTATAACGTAAATGAAACGACATTTAACGATTTTTGCTAATAATGAAGCGAGCAACAGCAACAGTAGTAGCAAAAGACAACAACAGCAGCAGCAAGAAAAATACACAAAAGAGTAACATAAACTTTTATCCTTTTCGACAAATCTATAAAACAACAACCAAACAACAACCAAACAACAACAACAACAACAACAATATTCTACGTTGTCGTTGTAGTTGTTATGCTTGTATATAAATATTATCCGAACACCCCCAATCTCTATCTCCCCCCTCCCCCCAAAGCTTCTCCAACGACCTCCTTCTTTCTTTCTTCTGCTCCTTTTTCTTCTTATCATCGTTCTACCTCCCCAAAAAAACTTTCCAATTGCTATAAAAGTATTTCTTCTTCTTTTTTTTTCGTCTATTAGTATCCAAAAATCAGTCCGCTCAACTCCTCTTCTTCTTTCTCCCACTCGAAAAATAAACTTCAACCTAAAAAGTTTTTCTTTCTCCATAGGAAGCTACCACTCATTGCTGCTGTTCCGAATTGAATTAAACTCAAACTTTTTCTCACAAAAAAAAAAAAAAAGGAATAGAAATAAATAAATAAAAAGAAAAAATAATCAAAATTTTTTCGTCTATTTTTGATTTTCATTGTTGTTGTTGCTGCTGCTGCTGCTCTACGTTGTTCTACGGTTATATTTTCTGCCATGCACAAACATACATACACATGTACATGTATATGTATATGTGTTTGCAATATGAAAACAGCTTAAACTTTGTCAGCCACCCATTAAGACCCTTCTCACTTTTGTGGCCACCATCGTCACCGTCACCATCACATTCTTTGCTGCTCATTGCTTGCTGTTGCTACTTTGATGCTTGGCGCTTGGTGCTACATATTTGCTGCTTCCTTCTGCTTTTTCTTTCTTTTCAGCTTGTGATTTGGGTGGATTGACATGACTATATTGAATGTTGTTTTTGTTGTTACGTTGTGTTGGAATGTTTGGTAGCAGGATTTGGCGTTGTATGCTTTCGGGTGTGTATTGCAATAGTAAAGAAGGAAGTAGCTCATGCCATGCCATGTGCTATCTGCCATGACTGGCTGACTGGTAATGATGATGATGGGTGTAATGAAGAATATGATGTTGTATTTGATGTTGTTGTTGTTCCTGGTATTACTGTTTGGTGTTTGCTAGTATTAGTTCAGTTTGTCATATGTATGTATGTAACTATGTAGATGAAAATAACATGGAAAAGCAAAGCAAGCAAAGCTGTAGTGGTATGTTTGCCCATAGTGAAATATAATCATGCCATAAAATTTTCAAATTCTTGCACAGTGGACACAAATTTATGATAAATGCGTATATAAATTTATGCATATATTTATGATGTCTTTTTTTTTTCTCAAATTTATTTTGTTTTAATTTAGGAGTTGTAATCGATACAAATACAAAGCTTATGATGTCAACGCGCTGTTGCACCATAATAGTAGTAGAATTTTTATATACCTACTTTAGGTTTTAGAACATAAAATAATCCTACAGTTGTAGAAATATTATATCAGTGACGTTGAGAGCAGTGACTAGATGAATCTGCTAGTGACTACTGCTTCTTTTACGATTAACGAGTACGAGTACGTAGAAAGAGAAATTCCTTCCATACGCTTTAAGTTGAACCAATCCAATTATTGGTCTTCAATTGAATGAGAGTAAAATCTTCTCAATATGCGCGGCACAATAAACACAGAAAGCAACGCAGATACTAACAAAGTGACTCTCTACCTGCACAAAAGCCTCAGCGAACTCTAATTGTAAAATAGGATCTACTTAACTCTTTCGGAGCCCACCAACACATTTCGCCCTTTTTATTTGAACAAAAAGAGACTGAAGTTGTCGTTATGATGAATAATGCAAATCGAATAACTTCATTTTTCACAATTTCATAATCAATACAGTTACTGATATTGATAACTTCTTTACCTACTCATAAGCTAGATAGAAGTATTTGAAACGCCTTAGCTCACTTTACGCAGTTATACTATTTTCAAACTGCTTCCAGTTAAAAATATGTTCTTTGAACTTGACATTTCAAGTATATCATTTTAAGATTTTAATGACTCTGTACATGAGTTACGAACTCAAACTTTAACCCACTGTATTTCAACTAAAGCATTTGTTAGAAACGTTGGCTATAGATGCTATTTAGTATTTAGCTCATTTTGTTTGCAATGTTAATGCCGTTGAAGTTGATTCAACACTGTGATATACTGAAAAACAATGAAACTTTTGGGTAATAGAGCAGGAGGAAGAAGGTGGTGGGGAGGTTAAACAAGTACGTGCTGTTGGTATACAGAAACAAAAAGTTGCTATGAATAGAACAGAAAGCACATAAACAAACACACACATATACAAACATATATACAAAGATACAAGAATAAAAATAAAAAGGAGCATCATCGCAAGGCAAATAAAATGAATGGACAGTTGGAAAAAGTTAGTGCTTTGTATGTATGAGTATGTGTGTATTCATACACGAGTGTGTATGCAAAATGACCCAAAATAGTTGTGTGGAGACAAACATAAGCACATACATATGTATGTACTAACATTTTGATTTAAAACTGTATGTTTGTATGTTTATGGCAAGGGCAAAAATGATAAAGAATCAAGGATATCGTGTTTTTTTGTACGAGAAGGGAGTTAAAGTGGGGACAAACGATGGCTGCAACAGGACGAGAGCAGCAAAGAGTATGCAAAACTTATATTTTGTAAAAGCTGAAACGAAATAGTAGTAAAACTTTGCACGTGTAGATGCACACACACACACACACACACCGACACGAAATGGAATGATTTCATAGCATTTCGAAACGCTTTAACGCAGTCACACAATTTGCTGTCATTTTCGCTGTCGCTGTCGCCGTCGTCGTCTTTGTAATTTTTGTTGTCGTTTTTCATAAACAGCAATAGCGCTAAAAAGTGACAGAGCAAGGGCAAAAAGCATGAAGGACTGATGACGTTTTCTGGCAGCCAGCAACAGAACAGCACCAAAATTCATATTACGATCATGAGAAAGGATGAGGTTACACTTGCACGTAGTTGCCGTTGTCGTTGTCGTTGAATTTTGTCAACGAACGTGGGGCATCATCATTGCAAACGAGCAGCAGCAAACAGCTAGCAACATAATAGCAGCACATCTATATACATACATAAAAATTTATATTGCAAGCAACATGGTAGCGTTGCAAACATTAACCACCACCCTCTCAAAAGCTTAAGCTTAAAACTCAAACTCACTTAAATTGTCGTCCATTTAGTGAGTGAGCCATGAGAAAGATAGAAGGGGTAAAATGAATTAGCACAGCTAGCGAAAGGGAGAGAGAGAGAGAGAGAGAGGGAGAGGGAAAAGGAAAAGAGACTAAAGGGTGTGCAGTTTGCAATATATGAATGAATAGTATGACATCGGCAAGGCACAGTCACGATGTTGGGAATGAGTTGCTTCAACCACTTCCACATAGAATACTATGGATGAATTGGTAATATACTTTAGCGCTGCTTACTTGCTCGTACTTGCTTGCTTGCTTTAGTTGGTGGTGATGTGACGGAAATTTTCAGGTTTTGATTGTGTAGTCATGTCAAAATAATAGTCAACTTACATGCCACATGCCAGAAGCAATAATAACAACAACAACAACAAGAGCAACAACAGCAGCAACATTGCTATGTATGACTGGGTGTTCTGCTTTTGTGTTTGCTGAACGTAGGGAAAATGATAGCAAGCAGTAAAGCTTCATTGGGATTTTCACAATTTCCACAATTGTAGGGGATGAGTTGAACATTGGTGGTTTAGTTTGGTAGATTGAAAATTTTAGATTTTGTTTGCTTTCTGTGGCTGCAAATGTGGCTGTGTGTCTATGTGAGTCGATGCGAGTGTGTATGTGAGTGTTGAATGTTTGCATGAATGTGTGTGCGGTTGAATTTGCAAAGCGTGAGTTTTTGCGTAGCACAACTAAATGTTTGCGAACGTACACACACACACATTTTGATGTGGCACCTAAATAAAACAAAGTTGTACTATTTCTTTCTCGAAGAGCTCATATGAATACATAACCTGCATGTGCTTTAGGGTGAGGCGAAAAATATGGAGGTTTGTTAAATTTTTAGTGAATATACATATATGTAGTTTTAGTAAAAACTGCGGCATTATTTTAGGATAATAAATAGCTCTAATCCCACTTTAGAGCAGTGGTCTTCAATCCTTTTCGGCAGTAAGAGACCTTTTAGATGGCATTAAGCTTATGGCTTAATGCATATTTAATTAAAGAGAATAGTTCTAAGATTTGCACACTTATTGTTAGTTCCATTAGTGAATATTCAATAAATAAATAGAACAGAAAAAAATAAAAATAAACTCAATCTTTTGAAAATTTCACATATTCCTGCGGAGCCCTTAGAAAATTTTGTGATTCCCAGGACCAGGAGTTTGAATTGCAATGCTAAAATAGTATAAAGTTTTGCATATTAAATTAACTTGACCAGGAGACCCGGATTGTCAGGAACAGTCTCCGATTTCAGGTTTGATTTTCGCACGCTTCGGGTTTTTAGTCATTTGTCCCGCATTTTGAGCAAAAATGAAAAGAAACGAAAAATCAATTAAAATAAATTAAAGCGGATGTTGGGTTGACATTTCTGAACATAAACGAAATCAGGGCATTCCAATGGATTGGATGGCAAAGATAACCTGCATGTAGTTCTGGAACAAACCCTCAATTAATAAATATTGGACTGTGGAAACCATTCGTCTACAAAGCAAAACACTGAAATCAAACATAATTTAGAATAATCTTATCCTGATTTGTACAACTTTCTTAAAACGAACCCAGTTTTACTTAAAACAAATCAAAGCTCAAGAAAAATATATACATTTTAATGAACCAATAGAAGCTCAGGCTACACAACCACACATAAGTGACTCCAACTAGTAGTAGACTCGATTGTATTTTTTTGGCTTATAACATTTTATTATGCATATTTATATATATTTTCTATAACATATTTTTTAATGTTTTTCGTTAATTTAGTTTTTCTAATATAATTCAATATTTAAGAGTATGAATTAAAAATAAATGTAACAAGAAAAAAGAAAAAAAAGTTGGTTTTAATTCAAAATTTGAACCTGTTTTTTTTTTTTTTTTTAAGTGTCCCGAATTTCAGTCCAAAAATCTGGTCACGTCATATTAAATCAAAACAAATTCTTTACTTAGAAATAATAAATTTTCATAAATGTAAGAAAACTTATTATTTTTGACTGTTTCTCGGTGAAAACAATTAAAATTTGCCATGCTTAAGAATGCACCATTTACCATGAGCGTATCAAGGTATGAATAATGTGCTTCAAGAAGCTTTTGAAAACTTTCTCATTTGACTGTGATCTAAAGACAAATCTTCTTTTGTCAAGAAGAATGGTTACGTTCAGAAAATGACCTCTGCTCAGCCACATGCTGAGCTGAAGTATCAGAAAAATAATACCTCCCTCCCCCCGGGTTACGTAACACTTTTTTTTCGTCATTTTAAAGTACTTTATGTAGTGCGCATCCTTAATATCGCTTATAGAATATTCAGATATTGCTTGCTAATGTTTTTTTCATTAATAATTTTGAATCCATAAAAATTTATTCATTGAATATTTATTCATCGAAGTACAAAAAACTTAAAGCATGTTCAGATATATATTGCAGAATATAATGCTATGAAAAACCTAACCTCTAATTCTCATTTCTTGGGTTTTAATACTTAGTAACAAAACTATAAAGATTATGAGTCTGCAGGCACTCACAGTAGAAGTGAAACTATGTTTTTTAATAGAAAATTGTTAGAAAACATATATAAAACATTCTCTTGAAGTTTTTACAGTCCTCTTTTCTCTATATTTTTGTTGTTTTTTCTCTGTTGATACTCTCTACACTTACCGGCACAAACACGACTTAGTACACATATATAACACATGAAAGGAAAGTTCAGTTATATACAATCAAGCCGAGCCTTCTATATCAATTCTCCCACTAAAGCACATGCGATACAACTGCGAGAAGTCGTCTCTCTTCTTGATTGTACGTAGCCGAACAACAACTGCATAACTTCGTTTCTTACTGGTTTTGTTAGAGTGCAACAAAAACGCGATTTGTTGAATCTTTTGCACTCTTCCTCTTTCTATTTTCCAAAGATTTTTTTCTGTTGATACTCTCTATACTTATCGGCACAAACACGACGTAGAACACATATAAAACACATGGAAAGAAAGCTACTTTATGCAATTAAGCTCTCTCTCACTACAGCACATTGAGATAAAACTGCAAGAAGTCGACTCTCTGCATGATTGCATGCAGCCGATCCCCATATGACTTCGTTCGCTAAACACTAACAACAGCATAACTTTGTTTCTTATTAGGTTCGTATAAGTACAACAACAACACAACTTCCTTTGCAAAATTTTCGATTTACCCTCGCTAAAGAAGTTTCACTTCAAAAATAACTATTCAAGGTTTAACAAAAGAAAGAAGAGAACGTTGTGTCCATTTTCCAAAAATTCAGGAATACAGGCAGTTTCGATGTCACCTTTTTCTATTCACAAGGCATCTCCAGCGTCAGAGTAGTCAGTAGCATACTCTAAAGTCGATAATTTTCTGGTATTTCTGACTATGTCGCTTATGAGGAAGAAAATGGTGAAATAAAAAAATATTTGGAAAGTTTTTAAATACTATAGATTATAATTTTTATTTTGTTAAAAGCCTCTCGAAAATTTAATTTTGTTGTCGTATGAAATCAATGTTACGTAGCGCGGTTGATGCTCCCCCCCCCCCCCCCCGCCCTCAGCGCGTTACGTAATATGAGAACGGCCCCTTAGGGGATCTCATGTCTAAGAGTCAATCACCAATTATTGCTGATACGTGAATGTTAAGCTTGAGAATCGCCTCGTGTACGATTTTGAATCCAAGAGTGAATGCCGAATATGCTTAAATAGCTGCTTAACTATTCGGGCAAATGAGAATTTAGCTACTTTTCTAATCCATATTCAATAACAAATGTACGGGGACTGAAATCGCATACGCCTCAGCTTAAAACACTAATGTCTAGCTATCAGCTCTGCATATTTCCGATACGGTTTTAATTTCCGATGAAAAGATACAATGCTGGTAGATACAGCAGCGCATCCATAACAGCGGTCGATATCAACCGGACGTTTTGAGGAACTCCCTCTCTGAGACCACGCAATAACAAAACTATACACCATGTCTTGACGATACATAGGAAGAAAGGACAAAACTCAAATTTCTCCCTCCTTTGGGATTTTTTTTAAATCAAAATAGATGTCAAAAATTATTTCTCAAAAAACCCTAGCACACAAAATTTCAACAAAATCAGTCGTAAATAAACTATGAATTTTTTGTCAGAGTTGCACAACTTTTCTTTGACTTGCTCACATACCCATGTGCAAAATCAGGGGAAAGTTGAATTTATCTTTGTATTAGAGTACAATCTATAGACCTATCGATTTTATTGAAATTTTGTATGCCAGGGTTTCTGTGCCAAGAAATCCATATTTGGCGTTTGTTTTTATTTAAAAAATATTCCAGGCTCCGGCGCAAAGATTAGAAAAAGAGAGTAGAATTTAAATTTTTCTTTGTACTGGAAGGTGTTGACATTTTGGGCACCATGGTTTTTTTGGGATGGGGTTACAAATGTCCACTGTATATTGATCCGGTCTAATGTTCGTACCACCAGCTCAACATATTATTTAGAACAAAGTAATCGAACGTTGAATGGCCTGCACTAGTAAGTTTCAAAAGCAATGAATCCACTAAGAGGTTCCACAGTGTAGTTGATAATAAACATCCTTGTTCCAATCTCTTGGTGAATTTCTCACTGATGAACTATACAATTTTCGCCACATCCTTTTACACATAGAATACGTTACACAATGTGAGAGTGAGTGCGCTTGCTTATGTGTGTATTTTAGATTGTGACCTGACAAACTTTATAAATTAACAGTGAAGTTTAAAATTATTTTGAAAGCAAGCTTTACCAGTTGCTTTGTACATTTCACGTACTCAGAACACATAAAATGATATATGGAGTACTCGCAGAGTAGAGATAGAAATAAGTAAGAAAACTTAAAACGTTTTGATGCAGCATAATTTTTTAAATTATTAACAATTCATCCCCTTTCCTTTTGCTTCTGGTGACACTCAATAATCTCTATAAAAGTCAGCGCAACTTCAAAAAATCTGTTCATGCATACGAACATTTTTATTTTCAACGCATTTCATTTTACGCAATTCACAGCACAACACAATTTAATGAAATCATTCCACCTTCAACAACATTTAAGCTCGCATTCATCTACTACTCTCATTTGCTGCTTCCTCACGCCCACCCTCCAAAACTCCCTCCCCACTTAAGGAATTTAACACAAATGCTTTTGATGATTTTACTTTGTCATGTTCTTTTCTTCAAACAATTTTCTATACAATATAAATAAATACACTCGTATATAATATTTACTTGAATATTTCATCCCCTTTCTTCCACATCTACTCCCTGTCTTACCATGCCATTCTATTCTATTGTATTATTTAAGCTATTACGTTTCTCACTTTTACAGCTTTAGTTTTTTATTATTTGTGATGTTGTTGTTGTCTTGTTTTGTTTTTTTTTTTTTCAACAGCTTCTTGTTGTTTTTCAAATTTTATGATGCCATCATCTTCATTTGCAGTTTTATTCCTTTGGTGTTTGTATCTAACCAACACATGTACAAGTGTATATGAGTGTGTGTGTGTGTTTTACCCTCATTCTATTGTTGTTATACCTTCATAAAAAAATATTAAGAAATATATATTTAAAATGTTCACACAAATTTCACCCACTTGTGGGTGTTTTATTTCCATAACATTCACACACACACACACATACACACACTCCCATGAAAATCTGAAGAAGAAAATATTTTTATTCTCATACTTTTCTCCAGTTGTGTTTGACTTTGATGAGATTTCTTTTTTGAGGTTAATCTGCTGTAGAGAGTAGAGTGTTTCCAGCTATTTTCATCAAATGTATGTAGCACAGCACAGCATAGGAAATTAGTAGGTATCTCCGATGCTTGCCAATCCACCAAGGGTATCGGTATGAGGGGAAATTATTTCTCAAAATTCGAGTAGCAATAGGGGGAAAAAATAATTCTTGCTAAAAAAAACCATAGAAAATGTAAAATGTAAATATTTTGTGGCATTCTTGGAAATTTTTTGTTCCAGTACTAGCTTGAGTGTTTCATAAGCATTTCATATTATTTTGAATGCGAGTTGTATGTATAATGATTTATAAGTATGCTTATAGGTGTGTATGCACATGCATGGTAATTGCAGCATTTGTGGTTAAAACACCATATTTTTAATTTAGTTATATTCATTTACCAAGCATTCGTTTAATTCGGTATCAGTATATGTTTGTTTCAATTCAGACCGTGTTTCCAAATTCAACTTTTCACAATAAATCGAAAATGTAGCACGGATCAACCTGTTGTTTCTATTTTAATAGGTGGTATTTTAGCTATTTGGCAAACGCCTCTAACAAAAGAGGTTGAAAGCATGTCAATGTTGTCGTCAAGAAGTTGGAATTTATAATAATTTATGTTGTTACTGTTGGTTTCATTTGTGATACATTAACCGGAAGTTATTGGGATATTCTTCATTCACAAGAACATTTTCTCGAGTTAGTGACCCTAGAAAATCTGCAATTCAAAATCCACAATCAGTGATTTTATATAGAACTGTGTAACGCGTTCTCGTTGCTCAACCTAAGTTCAATATTTAAAGAAAAAGTTTTGAAATTAATTTTTTTGCCATAGACTATATGCCCCTAAGGGTTTGCGACAAGTCTTGAACTGGAAGCCTCCAAGGAAACAGAGAGGATGTTCGAGAACAGCTTTAAAAGAAACGGAAAACATCATGAAACAAACTCAAAATACTAGACCAAGATTGAAACGTTAGATTTTCTCAAAGCTTTGAACTTCTGTACGATTCGGTGTAAGCGAGATTAAATTTTTTGTCCTTTAACCCTAATAACCCCGTCCGCCTCCCCCTTGGATCCACTAGTGATTATCATGTATGGTATACAGATGGTTCCATGGCAGATAGAGGAGTTCGGCAGGAGCTTATGGGAGAAAACCTTATTTGGGCGTAACAACTGCTCAACATAACCAGAACCAGATTGGAATTGCCATAGGGTTTCCCACAGCGTATTTAGGGTAAGAAACATGTTTTACAATGTGTCCCGAATGTGTATATAAATCACGGTGAAGGGCTTATTAAGATACGGCGTCGCTACTTAGGATTCTTTGCTCATAAAAATATTGATGGTCGCATTAAATAACAAAAATTATAGTTTTCAAATTGCACCATGGTTTTAGAGGAATTTGAGGGTGCTGATCACAGAATTGAGGATAATTCTGATTTTTAACTACCAACTCTAATCATTAACAAGAAGCATTTTCTCTACAGAAGGTATGATGGTTTTATTATTATTATTAAGGACGACTCGAATGTCAGGCACTGCGACCTATAAGATCTATAAGCTATAACCTATAAGCCCCAAGTTATGAAAGAAAGAAAGGAAGAGAGAAAAAAAGATAGATAAGAAACATACCGAAGCCAAGAATCGAACTGGGGTCTCCAGAGACAAAAGTCTGTCAGTCTGACACTAGACCACAGTGTTGATGGCTGGACTTACAGTTTAACGCCGATTCCGAACGGCTGTGTGGCAATTTTTTTATCAGCTCGGTTTCTTTGTCATTACCAACCAAAGTGTGTATTTGTACACTTTCTTATAATTTTCATTCACTTCTTATATCGATAGTGAATATAAGAAGTTTATGAAAATTAACCACCAGACCAAGACGGGAATCGCACCCGCAACCTTCTGGGTGAAAGTCTTGTGCACTATCCACTAGACTATCGTGGTCGTCTCTGGACGGCTTTTCCCCTTATCGGACATTTTTGGAAAACGGGGGTATACAACCACGTTTTTGAGGAGAGGGTTTAAAGATAAGGAGAGAGAGGCGTTAAAAAAATTTGTTATTTCATTGTACTGAACAGCTTTGTCTAAATCGTAAATATCGTTTCTAGTAGCCCTCAATCTTCCGACTTTCATGATGGAAAAAAACTAACTTCAAATTCGTGATTGGTGTCCTTAAGTTACTTTAAAACCGTCGAAAAATTTGAAAACTAAAAAGTTGAAATTTGTTTGCACTATGTTATCTAACTTAATGCCCACCTACCGGAATAATGTAATATATTTTGGGTATGATGATATATTAGAAATATCAGGGAAAATCAGTTGCAGAAAAGAGAATACAATCATGCTCTAGCCAGAAATCGGAGAAGTAGTCCTGAGATGTTATTCTAGCATAGTGCCACTTGACCCCTGAGTCAGACTATTCAAGTATTATCCCGATCCTTCTTTTCCTTTAGAGAAAATCCTTAAGCTTAAGGATTTATAGTTGGAGTAAATAAGCGGAGCTCCATCAAAAGGCTCTAATGCATATCAAACCGGTTGTGTATTTTATCAATCAATTGAGTATTTTGCTAATCTATGCACTTGAATCAGCAATTTAAACTACCCATTAATCAGATTGATTCCCGAATCGTACTGCTAAGTAATCAGCTATCACTGTAGCATAAATATTAAACACATATTAATTTATTTCTTGTTTTCACACAGTATCCATTTATTAAATTATTCACTTATGACCACAACACTTTCAATATCTCAGAAGATGATGAAACGATAAGAGTGCGGTATACATCTGGAAACGTTATATATGTGTATGTGTGTGTGTGTGTGTATGATATGAAAGCACACAAATAAGCATTACATCACTCGAGTGAAATTTCCATTAAAAGTTTCAAATGAAGTTTGATTTTCCTTTTTTTTCCTTTTCCTATTTCATTTTCGCCTTTCTCATATAAATAGTGGAAAAAGTTACAGTGTTGGCGTTGTTGGCTACGAGGCACACACACTCACAAACAAATAAATAAGTAAACACAAATACATTTACACCCACGAAAAAAAGTTGTTAGTGATAATAATTTGAATTGATATTACATACTTATATAATCAACGCTCTGTGAATGTATCTAGCTTCGAGTGCTCATTCATTCATAGAGCATAACCTATAAAATTCATATCATATCATAGCTTGTATATATGATATTAAATGATAGGCAGGCATCCTTTTTTACACACACTCAAAAAGCTTAAAGCATTAAAAATATTAATATGAAAGCCACGAACACACAAATTTTATTGATAAATATGTACATGCATGTACTAGATACCAGCAGGTATATATATTTGTAAATAAGTGAGTGTGTGTGTTTGGATATGTGAAATGGTATTCCATTCACACGTATATAAAATAAAAATAAACTACAATTTACTACTAGCATATACATACATATGCAACAAACATACTCGCCTACCCGAACTTAACCACACACAAGCAAACACACACATATGCAAACACTTTCAACGAGAGAGAATCAGTTGAATAAAAATATGAAGAAGGTCGTCCGACATTCGTCCCACTGTTCACTGCACGTCCAACCGTCCATTCATTCATTCATATATGTATATATATATATATACATATATATGTAGTTATGTACACTCGGTTGTCTGTCTGTCTGCCGTTTTGTCTGCTTGTCTAACGTTAAATCTGACATTTTGTCGTGCCGTTTTCTTAGTTTATGTGTGTGAGTATTCTTTTGCCAAGCATTATTGCATATATGCATACTCATACATATGTATGTATGTATGGATATGTGTGTGTGTTTATGTGTTTATGTGCTTGTGTTCGTGTGTATAAATATGTTAGCTGCCTTCTGACATGGTTCTGGTTGTTTGTTTGGTTTATTTTATGGCCATAACCGTAGAGTGTGAGAGATACACTCGCAATGAATGTTGTAGTCGCTTCCTTACATGCACACACACCAACACATATACAAACAATATGTTTTTTTTTTTGTTTGTTCGGGTGTATATTAATGCAAAAGTGTGAGCTTGCACGTGTGAGTGTGTGTATGTTTAGCTCGTTTTGGTCTTTTTTGAAACCAAAAATGGCTTAAATGCCATTTGTATGCATTGAATGTTGCATGCGCTGGTAGCAATACGTGTTCACATATGCACACACAGCCGTACATACTTCAATACATGCATGCACTAACGGATTCAAGAGGGAGATTTCGGGGCTATTCATCTCCCGCCTGCTGGGGGCAGTGGAAATCTTATATATTTTGATGGTTGGTCGTCAATAAAAAAAAAAACCAAAAATGTAAGCCCCCCTTAGGAAATCTCTGGATTCGCTAGTGCATGCATGTATTCATGTACTTGTATTGGAGTATGAGCTATTATATGTTAGTATCCTAGCAGCACACGTGCTTACGTTCATATTGTCGCACCACTCAACTATTGTGATTGCAATTTCTGCGCAGAGTTGGCAATTTTTGTGTAAAAAAGGTATAGGACTCTAAAAACTTAATATATTTTTATAATTTTTAACAAAACTGTTTCAGTTAAGTTTAAAAAGTTCTTTAGTTTTTTTTTTATTTAGTGGCATTTCTATCGCTTTTTTGCTTCCTATATATGTTGCAGTCACACTATCCTTCTGTATATTTTTTCTTTGCTTCATTTTTGCATTTTGGTTCAGTTTTCTCGTTTTTTTTTTGTTTTTGTTGTTTTAAGGTTTTGACTAGAAATTTCCATTCAGCTTCGACTTGTCAATCCATTGACCTGGAAAATACTGACTTTGTCAGGAAGTCGTAGTGACACGGCAATATTGAGGTGTTTTAAGTCCCAATACGATTACTTCACTTGCTGAGAAAAATGTGTTGTAGGCTTTCGTGAAGTTCAGTTAAGATCGGTTTTAGGTAAGATAGGTACTTGCATTTGGTACCTGTGATAGAGTTCTGGAAAGGTTAGGTTGAGTACTTATTTCTCCTAAAGCAAGGAGAAAGGCCAAATAGAAAGAAACAAAGAAAGAAATAAGAAAAAGCTTTATTGTTGTTTCAGTCTAACACGCCTCAAAACCATTGGCTCAGATCGCAAAACTTTAGCAGAGCATTTAATTTGGTGTTTGAGACCTCCCCTGTTCCATCGAAGTATGATTTACTAAAAGTCTTTAGGCTATACCCTGCCAGAGCTGAAGTGTGCGAAAGTTTCTACCTCGTCGTTCTCTTGGCAACTGCGACATAAGTCATTATACGGAACACATAGTCTCACTGCTTGTAATCCAAGCGCACAGTGTTTCGTATATACTGGGAAAAAAAAGAGTTACTTGGAGGGATTGCATTGGTGCCATATCGTCCTTGATGTTATTCACTGATCTAAACCTGTCCATTCGGCGTTAGATTGCATCGAAAAGTGCAAAAATTAATATATTTTAGAGAAGCTAGGACCTGTACTAATTGATAAGAGTCCAACCAGGACCCGTGTCATTCATTTCCAGTAAATTTCCTGTATTCATGGAACCAGATAAGTGTTAAATTAACTTGTTGGTCTAGCCTGACAAGCTCTTTTTACACTCGATCACTAGTTTAGATCTGGTTATGCCAGGAAAATAGCTACTTTGCACCCTCCAGGTACATTTGTTCTAATCACTTTGTTGTATGGCAACAACTTCTGCCTAGAACAGGCTGGTTGAGGCAGGTAAACGAAAGAAATCTGACAAGTCTAGAACACTTGGGAAGGCTTCAGCGATAGAATTCTACTATGTCTGCAGTTTTTGCCAGTCCATTTCAATATTTCTCCGAATTTGACTGCACGTGGAGCTGAAATAGCTTTGGTTTGTATGTATGTAGTTTAGGGTGGCTTTTATGTGACACTTTTTTAAATTTATGATAATTTTTCATGGAGTTCCCTTCAGTTTAGTTCCATTCCATGAAAAAAATAACACAAAATACAAAAATAAAATGAACTATCCGGAATTTGTGCTCAATCGGAAAAGGGAAGGCTAGAACTTCAAAATCAAAAATTCGGCAAAATATTACCTCTATGTAGGGCTGGATTTGCATACACGGGGTAGCAAATACTGTCATTGGCATACAGCAAATATTTTTTTTCAAATTTCACAAAGCTAATTTTTTTATGTAATGGAACTAAACACAAAAAAAAAACAAACTCGAAAAATAAGAGCCACCCTAATGTAGTTTCATATGTAGCAGGTTAATTAGCGCGCGTTGGGCATGAACGGATAGTTCTTGTAATGCCAATATGGGCTGCTTTTTGAACCCTGTAAACTACATATCTTAAGTACTGTTCCAAGGAGGATAGTGAAATTTTCCTATGCATATGAAAATTGTCACTCACTGAAAAGAAAATTGCTGGTTTTGATTGAGAAGATAAATTCGTTATTATTAGAGTCTCACTAGAATAATTCATAAAATTTCTTTAATTGAAAAACTAAAATCGCTGAAACAAGAAATTAAAGAAGAAATAGCTTAATATATAAATAAATTAAAAATCTACAGATATCACCCGGTACTTACAATATAGTAGGGTATAAATGAATCATTTGATATCGTCCAAAAAACACTACCGTACTACATGCTTTTCTGATGCCAAATATGCAGTTGATTGTCTGCATGAGAGTGTGTATATGTCTGTATTTTTGTGTACTATGCGGACATGGGTCGCCTGAGTGTCAACTGAGTGTGTATTTTTTGTCTTTCTTTACTTACTTTTTAACTTGTTTTTGTTTTTGCTTTTCTTTTTTTTTGGGTTTTATCTTGATATTTAAGTGTTTTATTTTGACACACACCATGGTAGCAGGAGCAGCAACAATGCCAAAAACAACAACACTAACATCACCACCTACTCAGTTTCATCAACAACCAACTGCTCTGCTCAGAATGGGCAGGAAGCAAATTGCGACCCAATTTCCCCACTCAACATCAAATATATTCTTCCCTGCCACCAACGCCTCTGCTCCCAATAGAATACGGGAAAACGCTGCTTATAAAAGTGAAAAAGTTAAAAATACTAGGCGAAAGGCAAAAGGACTGCGAAAGGAACAAAAAAAGCATGGAAAAAGAAAAATTGAGCGAGAAAAAAGGGTGAATTATTGTTATGATTAAACTATCCATGGACAGTGGTTGTAGTGGGGGTATGGGTGAGTGGTTGATGTAGTAGCAATGGTGGTGTGAAAGAGGATAAAACTGTTACAACAGCAACAACAACAGAAAGGACAGTAGCTACAGCATAAAAAAAGGACACTGTGTACTTTTTTTCAATTTTTTGTTTTTGTATTTTTTTTTTAGCTACTTTCTTTTAACTTTCTATGTGTGTGTATAAATGAAATCACTTTTCTGTCCTTTACCGCACCACTACCACCAGCATTTCTGACGGAGTCTCACACCTTAGTTAACTAACCCTGCCCTTTCTTGCTGCTAGCTTTGGTTATTTTATATATATATTCGTTTTACGTATATATTTTTACTTAATGTATTCTCTGCTTATCCTTATTTTTATTAGTGTTTCAATATTTTTTTCTAGCCTCCCTTTTTTTCCTTTTTCTCGTTTTTCCTTCGTCGCTGCTCGTTTTTGCCATTAAATGGACAAATGAGGGATATAAAACAATTCGTTTTGGATTTCTTTGGTTTTTTCTTTCGGATTTACTTATTTACTTATTTTTGCTTCATTCTTTCCGTTTTGCCATGCCCCTACGTCTCTCTTTGAAGTGAATCAAGAAGAAGAAAAAGAAGCGCCTGAGTTTGGTCATTTTATTATTATTATTTCTTTTTCCTTCCGTTGTTCGTTTTTGTGTTTTTTTTTTTTTTGCTACAAATTTTTACCTTCTTCTTTTGCCTTGGCAGTAAAGTATCCTTTTTAAGGATTTATGTTGTGTAGCTGCTTATATGTGTGTACGCTGGTAAAATGTGAATGTGTATGTATATTGCCTTTGGGCTATTTTTTTATATTGTTGCATTAACATTTTTATACATTTTTCTCTCTCATATTCTTTGGGGAATTGCTATCATTATTTTAACTTTTTCTCTTATTTTTTGCATTTTTCCTCCATTGTTTCATATATGAGTTTTTGCTTGCAGAATATGCTTCAGTTTTTTTGCTTTGTTACTTTTTGTGTATATGTTAAGTAAAAAGTTGTTGTTTTTTTTTGTTTGTTTATTTTTGTATTGTTGTCGTTTTTTTTTTGTTCACTTCGCATGTGAAACACTTAAAACTTACACTTGTGTGTGCATATATATTTGTTAACAATTTCTGCTGCATGAGAGCGAGTAAACTTTAAGTAAAAATTTGAATTTCATTTAATAAAATTTTGGAAAATTCAGAGAAAGAAACTTGCTGAATGCAACAGTGGTACAATTTAGGATAATTGTAAATAGAATATATTTTATAAGTTGGCAGTCAAATTATGCAAATCTCCTGGTCCATATACATACAGCGTCGGACAAAACTAAAGCACGGATTCTTGCTTGTTTGCATTTTGTTCAGTAATATGGTAAAACATGCTTGGACTGAAATTTTGTTTATGAATGTAGTAATTAAATATAAGAAAAAATATATTATTTTTAAATAAAATAAAAATATTAACCCAAAAGTAACTAAATGCAAAAAACTGGAGCGACAAAACTAAAGCACGTATGGAATATATTAATAGAAAAGTTCGATTTCCCCATTTTTTTGTAGCGTATCCATTATTTTGCAGAGCTGTTGCACATTTTCGTGGCAAGAACTCAATAAAATTGCTCAAAACGTCTGCAGAAATGTTCTTCCATGCAACCTGCGATTGGTAGAAAATGGAATCTTTGTTTTTGTCCTTTATGCGATGAATTTTCCAATCTATAATTTCGTACATATTTTTTTAAATTGAGATTGGGTGAATGGGTGGTCCTCTATCAAATCCCGATGCTAGGATCGTCATCGTGCTGATAGACATGCTTTAACAGCAGATCTTCCTCCGTATAAGGTAACGTAACATTCTGGGGAATATCAGACGGTTCATTATACCTCCTCTTTTATGAATTGAGCCGATTCCATGTCTGAATAAATCACCAGAGCACTACGTTGCCTCCACCGTTTCAAATAACGCGGATTTCATCGTTGCCTTTTTGGTCCGCATACTAGCTTTAATCCTTTGCAACCTTTCATATTAAATATCGATTCATTAGTAAGAAGCACGGTCTTTCATTTGGCAGTAGCCCAGCTAAAGTGCGCGGCTACAAGTTCGATCCTTGCCTGGCGATGCTTTCGAGAAATAAATGGCTTTTTTACGCTTTGGTATGTTGCTAAGCCACCCTCTACAGCTCGTCGTTGGATAAACCTGTGTGAAATGTTTAAACGCAATTTATTTCCAAGATATAAATGGATTTTTTTTTATTAACTGAATGATGGCCTGATCCTCACGTTGGGTTGTGCCCCGCGGTCTGCCACCTCCATATTTAGTATTTAAAAAATGGGAAGCGCGAAAATGGCTTATAGCTCGGGAATTAACGTAATGGCGAATACAAAATTTTTTACCATGCATGTCACTGATTCAGCTTTATTAAATCCACTTAGAATACTTTCTCTAAATTGTGTAGAATATTTATTTTGAGCGATTTCGGGAAGCGAAATTTTGAAATGCGAATGGTGACGGTGAATGATAACCTTCCAATTTTTTTTAAAACGTGCTTTTTGTTTTCCAAAATAACGGGTTTCTAGTTTAAAGATGGTTGTTGTTGTTTATTTTTAACAATTGATTGTAATTGAAAGCGAAAAAGATTATGTGCTTTAGTTTTGTCGCGGCAGGTTTAGGCATAGTGCGCAATGTTAGTATAAAAAAAGAAAAACGTTACCCAGTTTTGAATGTAATTTTGTTTCAACAAGTGCAAAAATATACTAAATTTATAAAACAAAAAAAAATGTGTGCATACTTGCATATTTTTTAATTTTATTGAACTAAATGTTAACAAGGAAGAGTTGGTGCTTTAGTTTTGTCCGACACTGTATATTGTACACTAATTAAAAAAGGCACAACTCAAAGTTAAAAAAATTGGTTAAATGGAAAAATTAGATTACATATATATATGTAAGCAAAACGTTTTTGTTATCGTTTCTTGAAAAGTTTTCAGTTTTAAGTTGTAGTTAGTGTGCAAAATGAAAGTGTTTTTGAAGAAAGAAAATATCCAAAAAACTGATATAAAGTTTTTTTTCCTTTTCTAACTTTCTTGCTTTTTTTTCTTCTTCTTGTTTTCCTTATATTTATTAGTCTCTAGTGGAACATTGCATCTCTGTCAAACGTTTTTATCTCATAAGATCCTTCGCTATTTCTTTAAAAGTTTAGGCCTAAGTTTTAATTTTGATTTCGAAATTTTTTCTACGTTGATCTCGCTTTCTGTTTTCTAGCAGGATGAATTAAATGTGTTGACCAAAATTCTGGGTTGAAGATTTATGGAGAGTATTTCCAATCCACTTTACTTTTCTTTGCTTGATGCCATATTATATCAACTGACTTTTATTTGCAATTATAGGTTGATTTAAAAGCTGAATATAAAAGCTGGTTTTGGAATAGGTCCTCCTTATATTCTGGTTCTATATCTGCAGATGTAATCGTTGAGTAATTTATCAGATTATTTCTCGCCTTCATTAGCTCTTCTATATTCTGAAGAAAGTATTAGGACTTTTTTTTATATCCACTCATTCAGGAATTATTTATTGAAACTTTGAAGATTTATAAGAAAAAGTTGAGTGCTTTATTAACTGTTGGACTATCAAATATTTTCACGTTATCAAAAAATATTTAAATTTTCAAAGTTCAAAGGATTTGAAAAGTGATCTTGAGCTCCGTGTGAAAAAGAATATAAGGTACAAGTCAAATGTGAATTCGGTGTAATTGATTTAAAAAGCACCAACTCATCATCGTGGGAACAAAAAACAAAATTGAATTTATTGTTCTATGTAGATATATATTTTTTTTAAATTTAACTTATTTTCTTCACATAACTAGCTCTGATTTTAAGGACATGTGGATCCAAAGTTTACAAAAAGGGAAAGTTCATTTAAAAAGCCTTTAGATTTATTATTAACGATCATACTGGTTGAGATGTGTACTAGGATCTACTAGTTTTCTTGAGAACTTTGGAAATTTAATATAATAAATTAAAAAGTTATTTTCAGAAATTTCTATTTATTGAAAATACAAAACTCTTTCACAAATCTTATACAGTTTTGAAGTTTTCGATCTACATTTGCAATAAAAATTTCTCGTTTTCTAAATTAAATTAACGCCCACATAGGCGCAAAAGAAAAAATTAACCAAAAATGAAAAGGAGAAGGTCTTTAAATCACTTAGCCTGGTCGAATGATAAAAAAGATACGTACTTACACACACATAGCTATATAGTTTTATGCAATGCATGAGATCATACACAGAACATCCTTAAAGAGTGCTTTATGGCTACAGGAAACCTATGTGTGTGTGTATTATCTTTATGCGTGTGTATAAGTGTATGAGTGCATCCCTGTATAATGTTTGTATAATACAAATGACAAGCTTTACTTTGATATATAAAAATAAAATGGCAACAACAAAAGCAATGAAAAGTAGACAACAATACAACAAAAAGAATATAACAATTTTGTTGCAAATGCCAAGACAGATTATTTTTGAAGGAAGGTGGAATGGGCAAAACGATATGCGGAAGAGTGTAGTAGCTAGTAAAAATGGCATTACAAGCTTGATATAAAAGCAAGCAAACATACATACATACATGTTACAAAATACAAAAATGTTAGCTTCGTGTTTTAGAGGTGGTGGAAGGTGTGTGGGCGGGGGTTGGTGGTGGTGTTGCAGAGTTCTTTTAGATCAACTTTATTCTTATGTTTCTATTTTATTTTATTTTTTTTCTGTTGTTGTTTTTTTCCTTTTGTTTCACTGTTTTTATAGTATTTTCATACTACACACACACACACACACACACACACACATATACATATACATACACTCAATGTACATATTGTACAATATATTGTATTGTTTCTGTGGTTGTTGTTGGTGTTGTTTTTTGCTGTGTGGCATACAATAAAAATGTAGCAAAAGTTTATTATTATATTTTGTTTTGTTGCTGTTGTCGGTTTGCTTTTTGTTTTGTTTGGTTTGGCTTCTCTCCTCCTCGCTTTCACTTCCAAAAAGGATCAGAATATCTACTCACTATTCACATGTACGCATTGGGCAGAGGAAATGAAAATAAAAAGCACTCATTAATTTGATAAATCGAAGGAGTGTATTTGGTTTTTGTTGTTGTTGCTGGCGCATTATTATTTTTCCTTTTATTTCTATTTTGTTGTGAAAACATTCGTTTTTGTTTTTCTTGTTTTATTTAATTTTTTTCTGTTGAGTTTGGTGGAATTTTCTTAGAGATATTCGGTTTCTCTTGCGGTGATATTGTGTTCATTGCTTTTATAGGGAAATGAAACGCTGGTTCTTCGAATCAAATGTAAAAGTTTTTATGCTATTCTTAATGCCCCTGTCTTTTTTATTTTTGGGAACCCTAAAAGCTTTTTTAAACCCAACGTAGTGTTCGAAATAACTTTGATCTTTTCAATATTTTAAGAACATATCTAAACTTTTCAGATAGATTAAAATTTTTTCTGCTTTCATTCCCATTCTTTACCATGGGTGTGGAACGGAACGAAAAAAGAGTAGTTCTCTCCGGCAACGTTTCGTTCCGAACAAAGCGGAAGAAGGAAGTTTTTATATTTCGTTCCAACTAAGCTGATGTTTTCAGTCTGAAACTTTGTGAAATTTCAATTATTCTGGTACGAAATCCCTGTTCAATACAAACTACTTTTTCCGCAGATTCAGATCTCTGAATCATCTTCATAATTGGTTGCTTCTGATTGTATTTTCAGTGAGTTCAGGTTCATGGAGCGCGGCTGGTGGCTATTGGTAAGCAAGTATTTTTTTTAATTATTCTGACTGACACTTGACTGAACCGATTACTTATGTGTCTAAGATTTTTACAACACCCACATAAACTTTATTTATTTTATTAACGCATTTCTTGTGTAGTAATTTTTCTGTTTTCTTCCGCACAATCCAAAAAAAAAACAAAAAAAGAATGAAAAAAAGCAGAAAAATATAATTTTCCTTGTAACATTTTTTCTCGTTTTCTCACCACTTTTTGACCAAACCTTATTTTTATATTCCCGCAAACACACATTTTTATGCGTTTGTCTGTATATGTGTGTGTGCGTGTGCATGTATATGAATGTCCTTTTTAATTTGTTTTGCCTTTTCATGGCTTATTTTTTCACAGTTTATACACAACGAGCGAGTACAAACTGCTGCCCCCTTCAATCTACCCAGCCACGATCGCCCACTCTAACGCCCATGCATTCTACATTGCGGGTGGTTTTGACTTAATTTCACTTGAAGGTTTTTGCTTCGTTTGTTTTTTTCTTTTGTTATTCTATGGGAAAAAAACCAAACTAAATAAAAGTGGCAATGAATGACGTCGTCGCCGCAAGCAGCAACGACAGCAGCAGCACATTTGGGTGCCTGTTAAATGTTACACTGAGAATGTCTATAATATCAAACCAACTCCACTCGCTCGCCCACAAAAAAAAAACAGAAAAAGCGAAAAATAAATACACAAAAATCCCTACTAGCAATAAGCAGCAGCAACAACAGCAACAAAAATTTTCAGCGACCTGTAAAAAGGACACTTGAATTTGAAAATGGAAGCGAAATGAGGTCATATTTACGCATATAAACATACACACGCTTACACAAACATACAAACAAAAATATAAATATATACCGAGAGCATATACAGTGAGAGAGAAAGAGAGAGAGGCAGTGCGAGAAGAACCTTTAAGGTTATTAATTTATTTTAATAATTTAAGTAGCATTTCTGTACGCTCGGAGGGGAAGTAAACGGCAACAAAAACAACAAAGAGCATATTGTAAGTAATATTTGACATTAACTGAAAGACGAAAAGCTTCTAAAAAAAAGAAAAATTAAAAACGACCGCAGAGAAAAAAAGAAGAACAATTTGTTTTTATTTATAGGTGATTTATTTAAAAAAAAATATTTGCAGCACAATAGAAAAAAGAAAGAATAAGAATTTATTTTTGCAATATGCGATAACGATCAACTGCGCCAGATATAGCAGCAACAGCAAACATTAATAGTTACAACAACAATAAATATAATAACAACAACAAACATTCATTGGCAACTATTGCTGCCATATTTTTTTTGTTTTTGTGTTGCATTGTTGTTTTTTCCACTATCAATTCTTAGAAAACAGACGTAGAACATATCGCATAACAAGTACAACATTTTTATACTTCACACACACACATGCACTCCATATTGCACACAACTTTCTGGCTTCTTCTTCGCTTCTCTCCCTCTTTATTCTTTCTTTGAGGTACAGTATCCCCTCGATTAACCCTCTAACCCACAAGGCTGAAATAATAATAAAACAAACACCAGAATTTTTGTTTCCAGTTGACATTGATAAAAGAAAAATGAATATGAAGTCCATTTTTTTTTGACTAGTTTAGCAGTTAGGTGAGAAAAACGAAAGGCTGCCCTGATGCAACCTTGCGAGTTTAAGCCAAAAAATAAAGATATATGTGGGCAATTCACAAGGTGTCTTATTTGGTGTTGTATCCTCTCATTTGTAATAAATTCTCATTTTTCATACAAGATTATACGGAATTATGATTATACGACGGTATATGACATTATAAGAGGAGACTTAGAAATCCTTTTTTTTAGATTTCTATAAAAAACTTATATGCGCGATAATTTTTCCTCACAAAACAACAATTTGTACACATAACAATAACTATAAACAACAATCGTGAGATCACAGAAAGTGTAAACTGACCACAATTTGTGTGTTTATTCCTTCTTCAGGTCTGCCAATTAATTAAAAAAAAAAATAAAGTTGCACTTGTCCATTAATTAAAATAGAGTGAAGGCTGGCTCAGGAGGATTAGAGGGTTAACGCGACTAATAGAATGGAGACTGTTGCGATAACAAAGGTTGCCGCAATAACCGCGGTTTTTTTTTTTTCATTAACCTAAGTATTAAGGAAACGGGAATGGGAAAAGGCTGGAAATGGAATGAAAGAGCCCGAGACGCATTTTCAAAAGCCGCATTTATATAATTTTATAGTGCTAAAATTTAAAATATTGCAAAAATCGAAGATTTGCGCTAATCGAGTACCGCAATAATCAAGAGGGTACTGTATTTTTGTTGTTGTTGTCTGATATTGCCATATGATGTCATATGACTTTAGAAATATTTCACAAACACTTGTTGGCTTGCAGGCATTTTTTGCTGCTGTTGTTGTTATTGTTGTTGTACTGTGTGTAATACTCCAATGTATTAATTGCCAATCGTCAATTACCAATCGCACAAACGACAAACGGTGAGCATGGCACAATATTATTACCAATTTGTATTTGACATGTGTGGAATAAAGAACACTAAACTAAAATGATATTAACAATGGAATGATTTTTTAAAAATCACCTTAAAAATATGGAAAATTTGTATTCTATTGTAGGTAAATAGAAACAGTAACTCCTTCTATCCACGTGAAATAACAATCCACAGACAATACAGATACTCGGGCAAGATCTGTCGTAATAAATGCAGTAACAGAGATCGCTGCTTTTCACAACTAAAAAGCAGCGTAACAATTGACGAACGAGATCATGCGTTCATAAGGAAACACGCAAATGCGGTGAAAAGCTACGAGCGCTGAAAAGCCTCAAATACTCTTCCAATCGCTGCATCTAACGATGAGCTCTAAATACAGCAAACAACTGAGCGCGCTATCAGCTCTTGTAACTGGAAAAAATCACCCAGCAACAGCACATTGAAACCTAACTTCAAACGATAACAGCCAGGAGACGAATCAAGTAAAAGTGAGCAGAAACGGACCAAATCTCCATAAGCTTTAACAAAAAATTTCATTCACAAGGAGTCTTTATCGACCAGGAAGATTCATAAGGTGTGAGCACAGTGAAGAACTGGAAAAAGCTACATCAGAAGAAGTTTATCTTTCCTGGAGTTGAATAGCTCATAGGAGTGAAGGTGATCGCATGTGGTAATTTGAAACAACTTGAGTTCCTCAAAAATGCCACCAAAGGCATTGGTGAAGAACCATGTGGGAAGTGGAAGCTTTTACATTTGAAGAAAATAAACAACGGCGAGGATAAGAATATATCCGAAACAGCAATCAAGAATTAAGATTCGAACAATACCAGCTTATTTAGAAAAACTATTAATGCTTTTCTAAGTTCAGCGATGGAGATATGTTGATAGGTAGTAAGGACATAAGTGAGAAATTAGTCAAACGTTAAATTTATTAATTTCATTAGATCTTGCATTAATGTAAGGCTTTCCATAACACAATCAAAGCAAAACTTATTTAACTAAAATTGTTTTTTACTTTTCCTATTTGGAAACTTTATTTGCCAATTATGCCCACTGTATCTTTAAGTTAATCATCAACGCTCACTATGGGTATACACTTACAATTCATTCATGATCACAAATCAAAGCAAATATCAATGAGTGTGTGAGTATAAATTTAACAGGAATCGCTAATATACAACAACAACAAATGCCAATTTTTACAAACATTATATACTAAACACAAAAATATAAATATAAAGAATAACAAAAATGATTTGTGCCTCTCAGACTTTTGCAAAACTCTTAACTCCACTCAAACTTCATCCACTCCCAACTCTTCTCTTCTCTTGCACTGCACAGAAAATCAGCAGCGTCACAGTTGCAATTTAATCTTCCTGTGTGTAAGAAAACAATAAAATAGAAAATAGAAAGAAACAAATCAGTTGCAAAAAAGAAAAAAAATATATATACATATATAAAATACTTTAGGGTAATGGAAGCGCAAGAAGAAGAAGAAGCAATAGAAAAAAACAACAACAAAAATCAATCATAATTTCAAATTAACGCGCAGAGTCACAGTATTTTAAAGTAGCTCAACTAGTTAAGACTTCCCGGAATTTTTGTTCGATGTGATCGAGTGTAAAAATTATTGAAGTGTCGCGTTTGCGTGTGTGTGCGCGTGTATGTGTGTGTTGCTGTCTACTACTGCACGTGAACTTGACATTTTTCCCTTTAATGCGTGTATGCGATTAGTGACCAAAGTAAATTTCCAAATGGGATGACTTTGAAAAGTATATAAAAGATTGAAAAGATTTATGGCAATGTTTCAAGCTTATATTAAATATTGTGATAATCCTGAATAGACTTTACCCTTGATGCTCGCGAAAAACAAAAGCACGAAAATGAAAAAATTCAAATTTCAAGAGCCTAAATTATTGACAAACGTTAAATATGGCTCGAAAATACGTTCACGTAAAATCGAAAAATGTCTCATACAGCTGCAGCAAGTTTTAAGGTAAGTAGAAATTTCATATTTCTGTTACAAAATTTATAGATTTAGAGTGATTTCCAACTAATTTGCTGCAATAGCTGCAGGCGAAAATGAATTTGCATGTGTTTGTTCTTCAAGTTGAAATTTATTCATAAATGTTTTAGGTGTAAAATGTGTTAAATTTGCTTTACATATGCAAGCATGTGTTAGTTAGATATTAAAGTAATTTGTTTTTAAAGCTAATTGTAAAATTTAGTGTGCTTATCACTTGGCATACGTGGCGTATGAGTAATTTTTATGTTTTGCAAATTACTTTCACTTCTTGTACCTAGCAATTTAGTTTTAATTACAGAAGAATATCTGAGATTACAGGTCATTTTCAGAAATGGGCGTGGCATTGGGTTACAAAAATTAATAGCCAGGCTGGAAACTTCACAATTTACATAATTAGCGTTACAATCCACATCTTTTAAAATTACATTACAGTGACAAGTACGCGCGGTCGTAAAATTTTTTAAAGTACTAAACCTTACTGTATTAATTTTTCAATCAATTTTCATCAATAACTAATTTTTTTGGCATTGATTTTTAGCTACGCATTGGAAATGCTAAATTTTACCCTTTAGTCAAAATATCAACATAGTAAGCATATAAAATAACAACGAAATTTATTAATATGTTGCTATGTTTGTGGGTGTGTGGGTGAGTGTGTAAATCCATCAAAATAAATATGTATATAAATTAATTATGCAAAAATGTAGTGTTCGTGATAAAGCCAAAAGTGTAATTATGCATAATACACTAATGCATACATAGACATAGTATATATTAATTTATACACATATTCATACATGTATCTATATGTGTATAAGTAATGTGCATATGCACAAATACATACATATTCACACTGCTCTGCAAAAGGATTCATGTACCATGTGCTGATAGTTTATATCTTGGTACAAGTAAGTAGTTCTCAATTTAAACTGCGACCTTCAATTTTTTTTATCGATTTCACGGAACAATCATTGCACCCTGTTGCCTATGTTTTGAAGAGGATAAAGCTCTTCCTTAAGTTGTTTTTGTTGTAGTTTTTGCCATAGTTGTGCTTGTGATATATATGTATATGTAAGTTTGTTAATTTGGCAAAGGCGGCCAAATCAAGGCTTCAAATTTGGGTATGTGTTTCGAATTGTTATTCTCTGGAAAAACCAAGCACTCATCAATTATACTTATACAAAACAGCCACTAATCATGACAGACTCTTTGGATGACTGCCTTACATTGACTTCTTGTCTTGAATCAAATAATTGAAATTTCTTCTTATTGGACTATAGGACTTTTAATGCCCAGCTTTTGTTTTTTCGCATATTGCAGTCATTATATTTTAATTACTGGCCACAGTAAAAACATCTCTATAGCTTTTCTTCCATACAGGTTTCCTAGTTGTATCGTTTACTAGATTTACCCGGGCCCAGTTTATTTAAGCGGTTAGTTCAGGTGCTGTCTATTTCGATTGGATGTTATCACTATTATATTGTCCGATCTTCAGTCACAGTTAATCTTCTTCGAGTTTTAGAGGCGATAATGCTTCCTTCTTTTACCACTCCAGAATTTCTCTATCCGCTAGTCCTTTCAACTTTTTAATACGATAAATTTAAATCTTTAACAACTTTTTTGATAGGTCTGCGCATTCTATGTTTGCTTATTATGAAACATCGGGTTTTAATACAAGATTCTTTAGTTTTTCTACATTTGAATAAAATAATTTTATATTCGAATTGCAAAATTCGAAATTTAATTTTGGTTCCCAACGATTTATTTATCAACCATTTGCAAATTAATGATCAACTGATTAGAAATTTCATTCAAGGTTCTTATTTATTCAATACTGTTCAAAATTTATTTATATAAACGTTTTTTTGGTTTATAAATAACAAAGCGTGAATAATTCGTCGAGTTTTTTTTATTTAAATAAAAAAGAAAACGATTGACTAACGACATATGTATGAGTTTTTTACACGATCCCCACCAGAACTATTGAAAGGATATAAAAACTCAAAGAGATGTCGGAATACTTATGCAGGGTCCTGTATACACTTGCTTCGATATTATATATATGTGCATGCATATGTGAATCTCTTTGATATTTCTGTCGATTGAAATAGCATGCTAATAATGTCACATTTAAATATGCAAATCGAAATAAATTTACAAAACATATACATACATACAGTGTCGGACAAAACTAAGGCACCAACTCTTCCTTGTTAACATTTAGTTCAATAAAATTGAAAAATATGCAAGTATGCACACATTTTTTTTTTTGTTTTATAAATTTAGTATATTTTTGCACTTGTTGAAACAAAATTACATTCAAAACTGGGTAACGTTTTTTTTTTTTTGTACTAACATTGCGCACTATGCCTAAACCTGCCGCGACAAAACTAAAGCACATAATCTTTTTCGCTTTCAATTACAATCAATTGTTAAAAATAAACAACAACAACCATCTTTAAACTAGAAACCCGTTACTTTGGAAAACAAAAAGCACGTTTTAAAAAAAATTGGAAGGTTATCATTCACCGTCACCATTCGCATTTCAAAATTTCGCTTCCCGAAATCGCTCAAAATAAATATTCTACACAATTTAGAGAAAGTATTCTAAGTGGATTTAATAAAGCTGAATCAGTGACATGCATGGTAAAAAATTTTGTATTCGCCATTACGTTAATTCCCGAGCTATAAGCCATTTTCGCGCTTCCCATTTTTTAAATACTAAATATGGAGGTGGTAGACCGCGGGGCACAACCAAACGTGAGGATCATGCCATCATTCGGGTTATAAAAAACGATCCTTTTATATCTTGGAAATAAATTGCGTTTAAACATTTCATACAGGTTTATCCAACGACGAGCTGTGGAGGGTGGCTTAGCAACATACCAAAGCGTAAAAAAGCCATTTATTTCTCGAAAGCATCGCCAGGCAAGGATCGAACTTGTAGCCGCGCACTTTAGCTGGGCTACTGCCAAATGAAAGACCGTGCTTCTTACTAATGAATCGATATTTAATATGAAAGGTTGCAAAGGATTAAAGCTAGTATGCGGACCAAAAAGGCAACGATGAAATCCGCGTTATTTGAAACGGTGGAGGCAACGTAGTGCTCTGGTGATTTATTCAGACATGGAATCGGCTCAATTCATAAAAGAGGAGGTATAATGAACCGTCTGATATTCCCCAGAATGTTACGTTACCTTATACGGAGGAAGATCTGCTGTTAAAGCATGTCTATCAGCACGATGACGATCCTAGCATCGGGATTTGATAGAGGACCACCCATTCACCCAATCTCAATTTAAAAAAATATGTACGAAATTATAGATTGGAAAATTCATCGCATAAAGGACAAAAACAAAGATTCCATTTTCTACCAATCGCAGGTTGCATGGAAGAACATTTCTGCAGACGTTTTGAGCAATTTTATTGAGTTCTTGCCACGGAAATGTGCAACAGCTCTGCAAAATAATGGATAAGCTACAAAATAGTGGAGAAATCGAGAAATCGCGCAAGTTTTATGCATTTTGTTACTTTTGAGTTAATATTTTTATTTTATGTGATAAACAATATTATATTTGTTATATTTTATTATAACGAGTGTATATTCTTACTGCATTCATAAAAAAAAATGCAGTCCAAGCATGTTTTACCATATTACTGAACAAAATGCAAACAAGCAAGAATCCGTGCTTTTGTTTTGACCGACACTGTACATACATCCGGATACTCTTGCACGTATGTATCTATTTCCAAATATTTGCATGTATGTGCTACATTGTTGTAGTAATCTATATTTTCTGACAAATGTAAGCATAACTTTAGATGCATACCCACATACATACATAGACATATTACATACACTATCGGATCCATAGATTTCCTAAGGGGGGTTTTATTATTTTCGTTTCCTTGCACATTTTTTCTATTTTTTATTTATGACCAACAATCAAAATGTATGAAGTTTTTTCGTCAGTAAGTGGGGCAGAGAGAGGGGGTTAATTTTTAGTCCCCCTTTGGGTCTGCTAGTGTCCATACATATATATATAGGCATGTGCTTGTGGGTTTTGTTTTGTGAATAAAGGTTAACGTTTGCGATTAGTTTCAGTTCAGCTGATTTTAATACGCATTTTGTACACTAAACAAATGCAAAAGGATACAATAAATTAGTGAGATAATTATGAACACTTGAAAAAATTTTATACTTAGAACAACAATGGATAGATAGATAAATAATTAAATTGTAAAGTCATCATAATCAGTAGCCAATCTAAGATTTGGACTTGGAGTCTGACCTTTTACATAAATATTAAAAAAAATTTTACTTCATTTCATGTTTTGAGAAAGCGTTTACATTAGGTATTTCAGATGCTCAGTGGCTTAGATTAAATTCAGGAAATTAATTTAATAGTTTTATAATTTTGCTCGGTTCATTGTCAATCGTTTCCAAATGTTGCTTAGCTTAGTTTTGTTCTTCTAAGTAACTCTAGGTCCATTGGAACTTACATATCTGTTCTTGAATGAATTCGCTCTCTTCACCACCGCAGCCTCTGCAGATAGTAGGCACATATTTCTTATTGGACATCAAGTAGCGCCACTTGCCACAACAAATCGTTGTTGAAATGGCATCTTTATTCTGCTATTCGGACATAAAACTGTTTTGATATATAGTACAGATTATAATTATCAATCAACCACTAGATAAAATCTCATTGTTCTCTCTGTAAGAACATAAATTGGTCACTATGATTTCTCTATAGCAAAATCAGTATGAGCACTTTCTTTTTTCATTACCGATTGATGATATGCAGTGAGTCACTGAATTATTTTCGAAGAATTGTAAATACTAATGATTAAAATAAGGATTAGATTATGATTTTTCTTTTAAATAAATATATATTATATAAATATTCTAAAATAATCTTCTAAACATCAAAATAAACTTTCTTTCAAAGTTAATGATTATAAATCTGGAGAGAACATGTTCAAGCAAGCGAGATTAATAAAGTCAAACTAAATTTATTGGGATTTCAACTTAGGATTCTCTGAAGTGATATTACGAACAAAAAGTCTCAGGATCCATTCAGAAATCATAGACTCGTCTGGAAATATTGAAATGCATTAAATCTGAAGTTTTAGTAGTTCAAATGTTTATTTATTTAGTAACGTGCAGCTTTGCACTTTCACACAATATCTACACATTATTATTATAAATTCTATAAATTCAATAGGTTTTTGTATGCCTTTAACTATCGAATATTAGTTATTGTGAGTGCCCAGGCAGAGAGCATCAAAATTTAAATATTTGTTATTAATATGAAGCAAATATTTAATACAGTGGGAGTGGCATTATTAATATGTAATGCAGAAATTATTTTTTCTCTGTAAATGTTTGCACAATTTCAATTACAATAACGGCTGCAACAACAACAACAATGAACACTTGCAAATAAACAATATCGACAGCTAAAATGTCAAAAGCTATTGACATATACGCATATACATAAGTTGCAAATTATTATTGTTTTTGTTTATTAATGTGAAATTTGTTTATTAATTTTTTCATTTGAATTTGAATTAAAATGTCAATATATACATATGCGTGTGTGTGTATGTGTGTGTGTATAAATAATATTAAAAAATTCATAATAAATACCTCACAGATGAATAATATTATTGGCTCATTCCGACCTATGTATGTAGTAGCGAGTGCATTTTATATATGTATGTGTTGTTTACGTAGAAACATTTTGTAATGATGCCAATTGAATCGCAAGCTTAAAATATATTCCGACTTTTATCTTAGATCAGGGATCGATTTCGAAAATAAGCCTCACAGAATCCGCTGAGACTGAGTTATTCTCTTTTCATTTTCTCTACTTGAAAAATTAAGGAATTCAGTTTTCTTTTTAAAAACAAAAACATTAAATTTTGGATTGAAGCAGTGTGGCAACTCTATGCACATAAAAAATAAATCATTTATTTATATATCACGTTTAATATACCTATAAGCATTTTGATAAAATTAATTTTTTTGTTGCTTTACTTTTTAATGTAATAAAAATGTATGAAAAATTAAAAAAATTATTCGCATAAACTTTTCATATTAAAAAAAATGTTAGCATTTTTTTTCCACTCACATACGAATTTGTTGTTGTTTTTTAATGACATTTACTAATTTGCATATGGATTTTATTTTATATAATTTCAATACTTTGTTATTGTAATAATTAAACATATATATATATATATATATTTAGGTTCGTGTGCAGTGTATAAATTAAAAAAATTTAAATTGAAATTAACATAAATTAAATGGTATATTTTTGGTTTTAACTCATTAAGAACGTGCAGGAACCAAAGTAGATAGATCAAGAAAGTAACTTGAGAAAAAAATTGTTTTTGAATCTGGCCAGGAACGGTTCAGCGACAAGCTACCATATGGCACCGCTAGGCATTACTGGGTTAATCTGTAGTTGTTTCCTGCATATTAAAATATTAATTTTCTAAAAATCTAATGAAATGTATTTCTTGCAGAAATATGGGATGTCTCCGCTTGAACGTTTGGTCTAATTCCTTACAGGTTGCAGCCAATACCCATTCCCTTGAAGGACGAGTTCGCTGGCTTTCATAGAGAATGTTCTATTCGCCCCCAAACCGAATCACGTTTCGCTTGGACTTTTTTGAAGTACTTAATTTAGGAATGATTTGGCTAAATTTTTATACCGTTATCTGCAGTTTTTAATGAGTAATGGCGGATTTTGAAAATTTAATATTTCGCATTTGTTAGCCCAACTATTCACAGGAAAAATCTGAAAAAATTCACAGTGATTCTTTGGTTTGGAATTTTCATACGCGAAATTCGCTTTGAAAAAAATCGCGAATCTTTTTACTTGCGATTTTTTCATACTAAAAATAGGTTTACCAATTTTTTCTAATTTTTGCAAGGTGTAGACAGGTGTCAAAAAAGTTAAGAACCGAAATTGGCATTTCATATGAAAAGTACTTACTTGTAATACCATAAGACCATGAAAAAAACTATCTGCTATTTTCGCAGAATTTTTTTGAAATTTTTTTTTGCACAAATTTTTTTCCTGAAAATTCAAAAGTTTTTTTTGTCACCCAAGTTAATTATGACATATCACATTCATTACGCAGTGCTACGAATTTTCAACTTCTGTCCTATGTGCAAGATTTTCCAACGGTTTTAGAGTAATTTAAGGTCGCTAATCACGACTGTGTACTCAGCTTTTCTCTATCACATCTAGTTCACCCACAATATGGACCCTGAAGCCAGAAAAATGGGGTCTGCAGGGGCTATTTTATTAATTTCTTTATTTCAACAGATACCGATTTGATGTCTGAAGTAAAGTTGTTAAGCACAAAGAGATAAACAATTTTTGTTTATGCAATTTTTCTCCACTTTTTACCCTTCCTCTTGAAAATGGGGTTTTAAGCTCCCTTTTTCAATAAAAGGTCGACAAATTAAAAACCGTTGAGGAAACTATTATACTGTCTTTGAAGAAAATCTTCATTGTTAAAAATTATAGGGAATCCCAGAACATTGAAATATCTTACGAGGCACACTTTTTCCAGAATAATGCAGAAATCCAATTTTTTGCATTTGAACCAAGCCACTCAGACTTCGTAAGTAAATAATGGAATTGTTTGTTCTTGTAATTGCCTTAGGCTTTATTTTGTTGGCTCTACATGGAAGCCTACTGTAATTGCAACGTCTAAAAATTCGCGAAAAAATTCCAAATATGTCTCCTGAACCAAAGAATCACTGTGAATTTTTTCAGATTTTTCCTATGAATAGTTAGGCTAAAAAATGCGAAATAAGAAATTTACAAAATCCGCCATTACTCATTAAAAACTGCAGGTAATGGTATACAAATTTAGCCAAATCATTCTTAAATTAAGTACGTCAAAAGGGTCCATGCGAAACTTGATTCGGTTTGGAGGCATTTTTGACATGGAAATCCGGCTATGCCCTTTAGTCAATTTATAAAAATTTAAACGAACTCTTATACTGTCTTAATACAAACCTGCCTTGAATGAAAAAGAATGAATGCCAAAAAAATACTTGAGTATTTTAAATCTTTCCACCTCAAATAAACAAAATTTCGTATCCAATCTTCCCCTTTTCTTCTCAAAGGAATTGCTGGCAAACTCTGGTCTAATGTAAAATTGTACTTGTAAGTTTTGGAAGCCAAAGGAGATTCCATGGCAGACCATATTCTCTTCATTCATTTTGTTATTGTAACCTTCACATCAAAATTAACTCCACTTATGTTATTTAGAATTAAGCACAGTTAAATAAACTAAAAATTAAGCTTTCAATTAAATTTTAAATTGTTAATTTTTCAAAGATTTAATTACAGACACGTGGAGATACATACAGACATTAAAATGAGATTGGTTGTTCCATCTATAATCAGAAAGTCAAGAAAATATACACATTAAAAACATAAAACTAACTTAAATTCACATTCTTGACGCTAAAATTAAAACTTTTCAAAACACAAAAATTACCGCAAATAATTTTTTTTCGTTTCAATTTGTTCTTTTTACAGTAAGCAATTTGTTTCAATAAAACCAGATGCCTTTTAATTTATTGTGATATTTTCAAAATAAGAATTTTTCTATTTCCAAAATATTCAAAGCAAAAGAAAACATAATAAAAACTACAGACAAAACTAAGCAATTTTATTAAAAATGTTCAAAGGCAACAAAAAAGCAAAAAGAAAAAAAAGCATTAAAGAAAACAAAAAATAATCACACTCCAGTAATTTTCCATAAACAAATTTATGAAAATATTCTCAATAAAATATATGCATAAAAAAAAATTTCAAAAAGAAAACTGAATATCCAAAATCGATAAAGTAACGCAATAATGAAACAATAAATATCGATGAAAAATTAAACGCAAATGTATGTATGTAAGTATATCAATATAATCGACAACAACAACAATAACAAAAACGTCATTGGTTATGAAGGAAACATACATCAAGTTGGCACCATCAGTGCCACCGCCACCACAGTCACAGTACCCAGTAGTTAATATCCAGAGAGCGGCAGACACAGACGAGAATTCAGAGGCAGGTGGGGAGAACGAGAGAGACTAATTTTTTTTGTACCCGTATTTTAATTTTTCCACTCCTCACTCCTCTCACCTTTTAGCTTGATTGCTACACATTGAACCTTGGTATAAAAGTGAGGAGAAGAATATGAAGATAAAAAAACAGCGAACAAAGTTTAATTGAAGATTTAACGAAGTATGCGATAGTATGTTAAATCAGCGGAAAGTAGTGGGTACAGAGGGAGGTGGGGAGTAGGAGAGTGTTTGAGTGTATGTTTTAGGGGGAGTCAAATTGAGGGAGGTGCACATTTTTAATTTAAACAATTTCACTTATATACACAACAAAAGCTACAACAACAGCAAATAAAATGAACGGTTCTCGAAATAATTTTCAATTTTTAAATTAAGTACAATACAAAAAAAAAAAACAACAACAACAAGATTAAATTATTTAAACACACAGAAAAAGATGAGTTTTCTATATAGAAAGAGAGGCAAACACGCACACACACACATAGCAGCACATAGTAGATAAAACAACAACAAAGAATCAGCAGCAGTAATATTGAATTTTTGAACTGTTTAAAGCAAAACAATTACGAAATTATTTATTTAATAATGAAAGAAAACGAAAAAAAAGAAGACGCAAAATGAAATCTTTTGCTGCTGTCGCTGTTTTGTTGCTGTTCTTACTTTAATATTTAGCTACAATCCTGTCGCACACAATGCCACCACACTCCAATTCAATCATTTCATTTCACATTGCCAACTCTACTCTACATACATACATTCGTATAGAAAAAGTAACTTTGATGGGGACTTCAGACGCTAACGTCGCCTTTGGCATCCGCTGCCGACGCTACGTTTATTCTAATTACTCTCGGCCGTTCAGAATTATGGCGACTTTACATTTTGTCGTATTATTTTGCTTTGACTAACTGAATAAACGAACGACTGTGCGCCCGCCTTTTCCATCCATCCATCCATCCATCCCACCATCTGTCCATTTGAACATTCGTCGTTTGCACCATTCTATCAATTCAGATGTATGTATGTATGTATGTGCAAGTATTTAGGTATGTGTGTATGTCTAATTGTCCACTTCATCAATCGTCGCATATTTGATGAGTTGTTGTTTTCTACTCTTTGCTCCTTCCCACCCGCTCTTCTCCACTTCTCCACCATCACTCTCAAAATCATTTTTACAGTTCGCTTTGCTGCTTCGTCAATTTCGTTCAATTCAAAGTGCGGGTGTGAGATTTAAGTCATTTTTGTCGTTGTTTTTTCTTTTTTTCTTCAGTTTTTTTTACTTTTGTTGCTGCTGCCGCACTCCATTGCTATTTGTACAGTATGTAGTTGTTGTTATTGTTGTTGTCATAAATGAGTACATACTTCGATAAGTTGCTTTCGGTATTTTGTTATTGTTTTTATTATTATGTAGCATTGTGGTTGTTGTTGCTTTTTGTTTGTGTAATTGAATTTCAACTCGTCGAATATGATTCGCGGGTATTTGCGTATTGGGATCAGGGACTCATCAATTAGTAAATTAAATTTTTTTCTTCTTCTTCTTCTTCTTCTTCTTATGTATCTCACTACATACTACATACTTTGTTATGCATTGCATTCATATTATTACAATTGTTATTATTATTATTATTATTTTTGTTGCTAATATTTTCTGAGCAATTCTTAAGTAATGTCTACGTTCAAACAAACTATGCTTACAGATTATATACAGTATCGAACGAAGCATTTGCGACTAGAATAAACTGCTGAAATTTCTATCCCAATTTTTGAACTTATAAAATTTGTGTTGATTTAATTCAATATAAAAAAAAACAGGGACCGAAAATATAAATTATTTTGAAATATTTAATTTTGTTAACCATGCTGTTCTTCAGAATTACCACTAGAAATTAAAAATAATTTTTACCAGTTGATATTCTTTTTCTGCTAAAAAACTCTAAAAATATTATGATTTTTAATTATAATTTAAATAATTTCTTTAGGTTTTAAGTATAAGTTTCTCAGAATCAAGTTTCTTCAGGTTCAAGTTTTTTCAGCTTCAAGTTTCTTCAGATTTAAAGTTTCAAGTTTTTTACATTTAACTTCCTTCAGATTTAAGTGTTAGTGTTAAGTTCAAGTCATTAGAATCAAGTCTTTTCAGTTCAGTAGCTTTGATCTCGGCGATGATATATTCGATATTGTTCTAAGCTGCACACTTCAATTTAATGGTTGCGTTTACATATCTAGCACTGTGCTAGATAGGATCAGTTTGGTATTGCTATCCCCCTCGTCCCCATATTCATTAATTACACGTGGCTATATGTAAATTTCATTTTACAGAGAAAAGTCGTTAATTTTGGATTATTTTTTCCACGTTCATTTTTTGATTTTCATATTTTGGCTCGGAAGGAAAAAATCAAACCATTGCACAACTTTCTGGTTATAAGTTAGGTCGTAAAACTCCAGGTAAAAAAAAAATGTTGCCAACAAAAACAACAGTAAAGTTTTGATTTTGTTGTTGTTTTTTTTTTTAGATTGTTCACAGATGCAGCAGAGAAATTTTTACGGTCTAGCTCAAAGCCACAAAGCTGTTAAACGTTTTGATTTTTCTTTTCGATCTAAAATATAAAAATGAAAAAAAATGATTTGTGTTTCTCGAGCATATAAAAATCAGAATGTAATTATTTAATTTTTTCTTATTGCTTATAATTAGGGCAAGGAATTTCATGCACTAAAAAATCGAAAATATGCGCAGATAATATGCACTTAAAGTTCAAAAATATGCAACTAAAACTGCAAAAAATGCACTAAAAACAAATAAAATATGCAATTAAAAACAAAAAAATATTTGGTTTTTGATCGCATATTTTCGGTAAAAAAAAACTAAAAATATTGCATGTAATTTAACAAACATAGGACGAAAACAATTCAATTTAAAATATAAAATGAATTTATAAAAAGCAACAAAAAATGTAAAATGAACAAAAAAGTTTAACATAAATCGTAGTTAAGTAAATATGTAAATGATCATGAGATCAATCCTTATTTATTATTTTGTTGGCGTAAATAATAAAAATTTTTTTAAGTTTTCTAATACAAAACTTTCCCGATTCGGACTTAAAAAATGTTTCTATAAAGAAAAGGATCGTTCTACATCAACACTCGGACGATAGGAGCATATTTGAAAGCACAAAATTCATTTATAGATTAGTTGTTTATAGAACAACTTTCTTCATTAAATTCCAAATTTACATATCTTACCGGGATATCAATCTATGGAAATCCATAAGAAATAGTTTCTAAGGCGAACTTGATTTCTTTTAATAAACGATTAATATATTTGTTCGATATAAGTTTTGCGCAGTGAAGTTTCATGAGGAATGATTTCATAAATATATGTTCTATGAAATAAAAGCTTGGCATAAATCCAAACAAAATATTTTAAGCCCTGCCGCTGCAGAGGTAGTAATCAAAGGCTGTATTGTTCAATTCAATTCCGAAATCCATCCTTTTGGTTCTTGAGTGCAGTAGTAAGGCATATTATTCTTCCATTTTTTACCACTTCAAAATCTTGTCGTTGTGTTGTTTTCTCGTTGGCAATTGCAATTTGTTCTATATTTTTCGTAAAATAGGCTTACCAGGTAGCTTCTTCAAGGATTTTCACTTTTTAACGAAGATTAAGTTTTGTATTTTTCTTTCAAATTCTTTTCGAATTGTTGGCTCAAAACTTTGGTCTGGGGTGGTTCATTTCTCTGCAAATACGCCGTTTTCTTTTACCCATAGCTGAGAGACTACAAAACTTCGTGTCTAAACGAACAAAAAAATATCTAAACAATTATTTCTTATTGATACAATAATCTTGGTCAATGCAAACAATTTTGAAACTGCGTTTAAATGAATACATATTTTTCATATACAAACTTACGCATTTTTATTAGAAACTCTACAATGATATAACGCAAAAATTTTTCGATGAAATTGTATTACAATTTTTTTTTAATCAAATACTATGATTTTTCAGATGTATTTAAACAAATATTTACTACTGTCAATTCTTTTGAGTTTCTTTCAAATTTCAAATGCTAGTCAACTAGAAATTGAACAAAGGAAAATATGTGAAAACATGCATATATAAATAAAATAAATAAATAAAAATATGTAGGCAAAATATGCATTTATTGTAAAATATGCAAAAATATGCACTAACGATTGAATGCCATTTTAAAAGAAATTTCATGATTCGTAAAGATAACTTGACTATTTCACTTTTGAGGTGCCCAGTAAAAACATGCATTTGTGTGGAATTCCTTGCCCTACTTATAATGATTACGACCCTGAAAAAAAACTATTTTTACAAGAATTTTCCTTTTTCAGTAATATGTTGAAAAATTTTAAAATTATCCCTAACCGTGCCCGACAGAACAATTGCAACTTAGATACAGTAGGATGATTGTATATCTAATTTTCACTATGTTTTATGATTTATTTAAATTATTTCTGACCAAGAGATTTTTTTGTGTTGGCCCAAAAAAATCGAAAATTTTTTTATTGCATTTTCTTAAAGTAAATCCTCTTGAGAAAATATTTTCCAAATTACTAGTGCTACTTCCGATTACTTGAACATACTTGAACATGGTGCTAAAAGTTTAAACGTGATTATCTCGAAATGTTGTTTTTCAAAAATTTCCGTGGCGGAGAGAACGTTTTTTCAAGAACCATTTTAGTGAACGAAGAAATATGTAAATTTATATTCATATAAAAAAAAATTAATCAGCTTTCAGTCCTGAAGGGGGAGGGGGGCTTAAAACCCCTTTCCTTTTTACGACCGGCCTTGAAAGACTATATTATTTATTAGATACGCTAAATCTTTTATCCGGGTTAAAAAATATATTAGAAAAGGGTGGAGTGAAAAATATTTTAAAATATTTAAGAGAAAACAAAGAGTGAAGTCATAGCATCTTAATCAAAAAGTTCTCGAAATTTATTCAGAATATTAAAATTACAAGTCTATTCATCTAAATCTATATTGTCCCCTTCAAAGTAATCCAACACACTTATGCCAAACGCTTGATTCAATCCTCGAAACATTTTTTATATTCGGTTTTCTATATGTCCATCAGTGCTTCCTGCGATTTTTCCATTACTTCCTCTCGGCTGCTGAAACGCGTTCCCCGTAATAGTTTTTTAGCTCGATTGAACAGAAATAAGTCACAGGGAGCCAAATCAGGTGAATTCGATGGCTGTTGGATGGTATTTGTTGCATTTTTCGTCAAAAAATTACGAATAATGCTGGCACTGTGCGACGGTGCGTTATCATGGTGAAAAATCCACGAGTTTTCTGTCCACAATTCTGTGTCTCTGTCTCTTTCGGCGAATTGCTTCACGCAAACGCCTCATAACGCCAAAGTAATACTCTCTACTTATCAATGTTTTCGTCGATTTTCGATGTCGATGATCTGCCACTGCCTTCATCATCTTCGATTGACTCACGACCACTTTTGAGCCGCTCGTGCCACTGGTAAACGACCGTTTTCTTTAGAGAATCGTTGCCGAAACACTTTTCCAACATTTCCAACGTTCGCGCACCACTAAATCCGTTTTTTACGCAAAATTTAATGTAATGCAATATAGATGTACTCTTGGCTACGTAACTTTTGCAAATGTCAAGCTATGACGCTAAGATTTAGGGGGAATATCAACAACAGATGTACCAACTTAACAAAAAAACAGAACTTAAATCGGAACGATGGGAGCGCCACACGGTGGTTATTCCGGGAACTTTTTGATCAAGGTGGTATTTCTCCATTGTCCAGAGATCAAAAACTCGTCTCTCTTGCATATGCGTTTTTGTTGCTTAAATCCTGCAGCTATAATTCTGACCAAACAAATCGTGGTATGAATCATGGCAAAAAAGCAACAACTTATTCATATCAGACACCGGAAGTAGTACTCCGTGTTGGTATGCTCAGTTCTTTTACAATTATATGGTGGTAATTGTTATTGTGAAACCATATTATATAACTGCATGTATTAGACATTAGAAATGTCTATCTTTTTAAAATTTAAATTGATTCATTAACTTTCTGTTGTTAATATTTACTCATGGTGTATTTATAAATTTAACAAAAATCATTTAAGAAACCACAAACGCGTACTCACATCCACACACACACACACACACACCCATAATAATAAAATGCCATAAAAATATCACCTCTCTATATTTAACTTGAAAGTGTCTATGACTACGACTTTGGTCAAAATTATGATTGAAAAATCACAATAAATATGAAAACCGCCAACAAAGTTATAACAAAAACAACAAAAAGGGCGGATATATTCATTTAGTCAGTCAGTCAGGCAATCGTGTCTTTTGTGTCTTTTCTAGTCATAATAAATACTTGCATTAATAAATTTGATACTGAAATTTATGTGTATTTATTAAATAAATGTCTATGAAATAAAACTATGCCGGAATAGAAATATCCCTGTACTTTTGATAGATGTATTGAAAGTGGGGAAAGGCAGATAGAAAAGTATAGTGAGGAAAGTAAAACACACGCACATATCTACAACCAAATGTGCATATGTGTTGGCAATGTTAAGAATGAGTATGTAACAATATCCCAGTAGGAATATTCTCAAGTCACATAACGTGCGCATTAATTCGAAGAGTTATAAATCGAATTTCAACGAACCGGCAAAAATGATTCCTTACAAACGAAGTTTGTAATAATGGAAAGAAATTTGTCAACATTGAAGCGCGTAAGCATTCAACAAAAATTACGCATTACAGTTTTCGAGACGTTACACGTTATACCAACAAAAATGTTACCAGACCCAAAAGCTTTTTCTCCAGCATTCAGAACCAATTTTCTATCAAATAAATGTTATAATTTCCTTTGCCGTTGGACAATTTGATCGACTTGAACTCATAAGAAAATCTATGGAGTTATATGAAAACTACTTTGGTACTTTCCAACTGTCACTAACGCTGTAACCGGAAGTTCGTTTAAAGCAGGTTTGCTTTTATATTCGTGTTATGAATTTCTAACCGAAGCTGTGAGAACTATTAGACTTTTGAGAGCTTAAAATCAATGATACATGCTGGGTTCAAAAAAATAAAATGACACCCTTTACTTTGAAGCCGTCTGTAAAGCCATCGTTCGAAAACTTTTGTTGATACCACTATATAGATTTCAATACTTAAGGCTCAAAATTTGATAAATCGGATTCGCTACTCCCTATTCCAAGGCCCGGACCATTTGTGAATCTGGTCTGAAAGCCACGACTACTTTTCGGTAAGCTGCAATTTTCGCTAGTTGGCAGAAAGAACTTTTGGATTTTTAACGTTCTAGGTAGAAATTCACATCCATACAAACTTGCATCTTGAAACCCACAGAGAAGACCCGAACAGTATTTTTTGTATAAATATTTCTGTAGACTTATAGTATCTTCTAAATTGGCACTAACTGTTTCGTCATCTTCAGCATTTCTTAAAAATAAAATTGGAATGAAAGATGAATGCAGTATTCAGTGAATGATAATAGAGATGTTGGAATAGCATTGCTGTTTTAGCTTTATTACAAAAATAGAATAGGGAGAAAATTTAATGAAACAGAGCCCATTACCTGACACAGTCATCGAAAATATCATCATTGGTTGTTTAGTACTATAATGACACTATTTCCGATTGGGATATCTCACGTACATATTTTTATTGCAAATGCATGCGGAAACTTGTCGACAACACCACTAGCAACATCGTCGAGTTTGCTACCAACACCGTCACCAGTTGTGCTGCCGACAGCAGTAACAATCAGGCATAGTAGTCCAAGTCAATTAATAATGCAACGAGCACATATGCATACACACACACATACATTCCTATATGTGCATTTCGATTGATTTCCATTTCATAATGAAATGCAGTAAAATTTTTCTCTGCACCCATCGCAGCACCAGCAACAACAGCAAGTGTGTTGCCAACCGAAATCAAATGCGCGTTAGAATTGTAATAATAATTTTTATTATGCACAGACAACTGGACGGACATGCAAATGGCCAGGCAGACAGTAAATAGGCACTAACATGAAGAAATTCGCTAAGCGTGTGACTGCGACTGCGACTGCATAAAGGTAAATGAAAGAAATGTGTACGTGCGGGAAGAAACATTTACAAATGAGTATGTGTGAATATGTGTGCTCTCATAAAATAAATGACCCTGATGTCTGTCAGTCTGTCTGTCCACCTATGGTATATGCGCACAGTCGTCTGCATCTTATGTTGTAAATAGTTGGTGGTTCTTAAATTAATATGTTAATATGCATTTACTATTTTTCATCTTTCGATTTGATTCGATTCTTAAGATGTCTGCAACCATCACAATCTCTGGTGCAAGCAAATATTCTAACTACTTTGTTACTAACTAGTTAAAATTACTACAACTACTGCTATCGCTACTTACCATGACTACAATTTTTGTGTTTGTGTAGTCAAGTAGTTAATTCTAATTGAATTTGTATTTTTTTTTTTTTATTTATTTTTTTTTATTTTCTGTTCTTTTGATTCATATTTACGATTATTTGTTGTGTGCTTTGCATAATTTGTTATATAATTTTGTGTACTTGTTGCTGTTGTTGTTACATTTTTATTGTAGTGTCTCACTGTCTCTCTTTTCTGTGATTGAAATGACTTAATTAACTAAATTACGCGCTTGGAATTTAATTGTAGTTGAAGTTTGTTGCTTTTTTCCATTATTACTATTGCTGTTGTTGTTGGTTTCTTTTAATGATTTAAGTAATGCGGAAGTAAATTCCTTTTTGTATTCTTCTCAAAGTGTTTTCCCCTTTTTTTTTTGTTTATTAAATTCGTTTTAATGATGTTTGTTGACTTGTTGGATTACACTTTTTTGTGACATTAAAGTGACTTAACAAACGTCAGTCAACATCCCAAGTGTCGTATTTGTTGTTTGAGGAAATGTTTCCAACTGCTTTGCTTTTTATTTTCGCGTATTGCGTATAAATTTTACATTAAAAACTTGTGAAAATTTTAGGTATTCTTAAAGCTAGATAATTGCTGTCTTTGCAATAAGGAAGCATAGTGTATTCATGGTAAAAATCGTGATGAAGCTTCTTGTTCAAATATAGAAATTTGAGACTTCACCGGCCCTAGGCATCCGAGTGTATACTAAATAAGTTCCAAGAGGATGATCTAGATAAACGTTTCCAGATGAATTACAGTAGCTTAACAGTTCTTGAAACCGACAAGCTTGAGGCGTCTTTATGGCACAACAACCAATGGCAAACATAGACTGAGCTTCTCACATTCATTCATGTAAAATGTAACTCGCACAACATTTTCATACGAATGGAAGGTATCTATAGTTGTATGCCGAATCCGAATAGCGAAATGACAATTTTTACTATTGGACGTTTGGTATTGCCAGCCAAGAGGATGTGCCGTTTAGAAAAATGCATATCTGCTATTGTTGGTTTTGGATTGTGTCGGGCATTAACCCTTTCTTCTCTACTCTTTTATTGGGCGATAAAAAAAATTGTTTGTTGTTTTATATTCGTAGATTCTGACTTTGTTACTTTTAAAAACACACTTGTTCACTAAATACAAAAGGTGAAAATTTGAAACGTTTTTGCAATTTGGGTTTATTTTTACTAAAGTCAAGTATACAGAATTTTGTTGTTCAGTGACCTATAGTAAAATTTCATGGGCAACATATTTTTTAACCATATTAACCCTCTGTCAACCCTTGTAATAGGTCAAAAAAGAAACTTTTTCGAGAAAGGCAAAAAGACCCATAATGGTGGGTGCCAAGGGTTAATATGTAGAAAGCAAATATTCTACGGAAAATTCTACAATAAATTTCTGAACATACAAAAAAGGTCTGATGCAAAACGAACAAGTTATCTTATGGTTTATTATACTTAATCTGTTAGAAATGAGCAAACTTTGGGCCTACGTAAAAAAAAATTGTTCGCACACCTTTAAAACGCTGTGACCCGTATAATTTTTTTCTCAAGTTTTATCAGCATCCTTTCATTTCTTTTGTACACAATAGTAACCAAATTATTTATTGTACATTATATTGTACATTAGAGTTGCATGAATTTGTACACTATAATGTACAATTTTTTTTTAACAGCTTTTTGTTTAAGTTATTAATTTTGTTTTATGAAATGGAGTTTTAACTTTCGTTTTAAACTGATATAATTAAAAAAAAGTTTATATACTTGCTCAAAATTTTAAACTTAGTACCTTCACTTCGTAAATTCACACAAATGTAATTTGGACTGTTTTTCAAATTCAAATAAAAAAAACTGTACTCCCGTTTTTGCTCAAACAGAAAAAACATACTTGATTTAAAAAATATTTTTTTATTTTTAAAATTCCCCATAGGTTTGAAATGTGACGTAGTAAAATATGAATATTTTTTTGTACAATATATTAGCCAAAAACAACGAAAGGGTTAAACTCGAACACCCTACGTAGCAGCCCAACACATTAAACACTACGCTGTGGCGATCACACATTTTTAATAAATATTTATTTTTGGTATATTTCTCCTAGCATTCCAACACGAATTTTCGAATGGAAATATGATTCGTTCCAAAAAATGCGGTACTTGCCACTAGTCTCTCTAGAGGTTGCGAAGGGAAAGGGGGGGTTATATTTACTGTCGTCCCGAAAAACATTAGTAAGGTTATCCCTTAACCCCCTTCCCTTAAATTCCCTGGTGGTATTTCTTTTTATGTTTACTAATCTCTCTTCATTTTTCTCTCTCCTTTCTTGTATTCTTTTTTGAAACCTGAAAATATGTCTAATGTGTGGTGAATGAAATCTGGACAAACTCAAATCGAGTTAAGAAAAAAATATAACAGACGATTTACAATTATTTATTCATTTTATTGAAAAACAATACTATTTACTTAAAATTTATTACAAAGGTTTTATTTTCGGATTTTTTTTGGCGCTTCCTGAATGCACTTTTGAATTTCAGTTGTATCGATGGTTGTCAACTGTTTTTTAATTGCTTAATTAAGTAGTTAACCTGTTTTGGTCGATATTTATTGCCATAGATTTTTCTCTTTAGCTTGGCTCAAGCAAATTTTGATTGGACTCAATTTTGAGACATTTTACGGGTTCAATTTCTTCGGCACATATTTGATGACAAAGCGTTAGTTTTTAGTTGTGTTTGTGGAGAAATATGAAGATTTCTGGTCTGGCCAAAAAATGATTTTGTCCCATTTGGGATGTTTATGAATAAACCCTCTAAGCACCGGTAGACACGTTTCCCAGTAATTCTGCGAACTCAGCGCCAAATCATCTTTTAAAACTGCTGAATCATAACCAACCTCAATAAAAAACCTTTTCTGTGAACTTAGTGTTATCTGGAGCTTTCACATTGGAAGACTCAGTCACTATCACTCGTTTACTCGTTATCCATCACACAAATGCACGAAGAATTGAGAGCAAAATAAATTTTAAAGAGGCTACCCAAGCTGATTTTGATGCTTTTTTGAACTTTTTATTTTTCTTTTTATTTTTGTTAAATGCCCGATAATTCCAAATACTTTTCAAACTTTTTTTGCAAACTATCTATAAGATTTAGCATTTTGCCCAATGACTCATTAAACACACATTTTTCCCCACAATCTTTTTTCTTTCTATCATTTCTTTATTTTTTAAAACCTATTTTCTTAAAACTGTGAAAAACTTATATTTTATTTATGTTTGGATTTTCTGTAAAGTTTTTATTACAAACTATTTTGAAAATAACTAATAACAATTACGGATGTACGTTGTTTTTCACGCCCCATTCCTAATTTGTCCAGATTTCCTTTTACCACAAGCTCATGTATGAGGGCACATGGATGGTTTAAGGGCAAACTTAAAAAAAAAGAAACCTCAATCTTTCTACGGTAGTTGTTTTTAAAGGTGCTGTAGGTGCCAGACAACAAATTTCATGTGCCCGGGCTTATCAGAGTTAAGAACACACATATTTCGCACGGAATATTTCACCTTGAGGCCGAGTCTGGCAACATTTTTTGATATCTCAACTAAAATTTCTCATTTAAAAAAAAATATATTTTCTTTTTATCTTTGTACTCTTTGTCTGCCCGCAAAGTATGTTTGAAAATATAAATTGAATTCGATGTTACTTCTTTACTTTTTTTTATTTTTTTTTTTTTTAATGTTTTAACGTTACTTCGTTGGGTTTTCCTGGGGAAGGTGTGGAGATTTATTTGGCCCAATTTCCAGGTGAAACTATATCGCCATAACTTGTTTTGAATTTGTTTATATATTTTTTATATTGTTAACTTTGTTATTATTATATATTGATTTAATATATTGTAGTGGTCGATATTGGGTATATTTATGAATTCTGTGATTGAGTTCGCTTGAATGAGCGAAGGGAATTTTTCTCTTTCTGTGTTATATTTGCTGCAGTTGAATATTATGTGATCCGTTGTCTCCGTTAGATACTTCTTTACTTTTGTCAACATATTTCATTACACTGAAATCACCATACATTCATAAAAAATGTATTTTATTTGTTTAAAATTACCACACAAGCAAAAACTTATTTATCAACTAGTAGATCATAATTTGTTTGACCTTCAAAATAACCCTACAAAAAATTATAAACTCATTCAACTTCACACATATTTGCATTTATCACTCATTCCCCCAAATAAACAAGTTAAATTTCTGAATAATGATTATCAAAACCCTTAAACGCATTATTCAGCAAGCAAGAAGCACACACTTAAGGGTTAAATAACTATTATTGCAAAAACAATTTATGTATACGAGTTTATTTATGTATATAGGTTATAGTTGTTGTGATGAATGCGTGTAAGAGCACAGATTCGACACAGCGGGCGTTGAAAAATTAAACGCATGAGAAGCTAATGCCATTTAATTTCTATCATGCTCGCTCTCTCATGCATACACTCTTCCTTTCACGCTCTCTCTTTATATGTATTTGAGAGCCAATTTTATTTCAGAATATCATTTTTTAATGCAGCTTTAGATTCTAGAACATTTTTAAAGTAGATTTAAATGAAAATCAAATATTTTATATTTCTCTGTATGTATAGATGTGAAACGGCCGCCTGCGGTGAATATGCTAACAAAATTGTCACACATCATCATCACACAAACACAAACACACACACACACAGTAGAGACAGATAGATACATATGTAAATACGAGTATATCCCCAGATAGATACAAAAATGTATTATATTCTGTGTGTAAATGTTTGGAAAATGTTGTGACAATTTTCCAAGTAGATTTTAAAGAACACAATCAAAAAATGAGTAAAAGGAAAATAACGCAGTACTTATTATGGAAATTTTCTTTAAACATTTTTCTTGCATTACAATAGATAAAAATAAAAATAAAAATAAAATGGGAGAAAAAATGAAATGAAATAAAATAAATATACTAACGAAGAAGAATATAAAAGTCACTGAAAATTTGTGGCTTCCATTGAGGGTTGTTCGGTTGTTGTTTTTGTTGTTACTTGGATGGTTGTTGGCGATGTCAATGACGTTGATGTCGTTCTCGTTGTATGTATGTAGATGTTGAGCAGAAATTTCTTCCGGTTTCCGGAGTGAGTAAGAAAGAAATTCATATTCATGACTTCTATTTTTTCTGTTTCTACATTTATTCGTTTACTGCTTTTTGCTGCTGCTATTTTGAGTCCTTCTTCTTTCCTTCTCCTGCTATTCTACTTATTTTTATTTTTTTTTTTTGCCTTTACTGCTGTCAGTATTTTCTTTTTTTTTTATTTAAGCATTTCCTTTATTGCGACAGCAGTATAAAAATGTTTATATGCGGTAAATACTGCGTCGCAGTATATCCTCTCATATATGTGATTATGCGTAGATAGATATACATATGCACATACTTGTATGTGTACATGTATTTAGTCTTATAGAGATGCCAACATATATAAAAATTCAACGCAGTTTTTATGGCACTTTGATGGTAAAAATGTTGCACGTGTCAATTGAATTGATGTGATATTTTTGTATGTCGATCTCCCAAACCAGACAAACCACGCACATACATATTCATATGAATGTGTGTGCGTGTGTGTATTTCTTTCTCTCCCCCCTTCATACAATACAAACAAACAGAATTTACACACATCAATATACCAAATAAGGCGTATGACTAATCTCGCGGGAGACATTCTATACTTTGAGTATAGTATGAAAATCAAAATTGAAGCAAAATTTTTGCCGGTCTTGTTGGTTTCATCTTTATTCCAAAAATATTTCACATGCCAGTTGAATTTTATGCATTAACATATTTATATACTGGCAAAAGTTCATGGCTTTGTCCAGGTTGAATAGGACTTACGGATCTTTCTTGTAAACTTCGTTTAAACAACAACCTAAAACATTAGCGGATCCAAGGGGAGGAGGAGGATTTTGGGGACAACCACCCCTCTTTTTAATTTTTATAATTTCAGTCCATGTTTGCTATAAGAAAGAAAAAGACAGAAAGACCATAAAAAAATTTTAAAATCCAAAAAATCAATGCTAACTACAGATAAAAAAATATTTTCGTTGTTTACCAATAGAAACACCAATCACTGGGATTGGCACGATTACCTAGGGACACTACAATGTTCGAAAGCTAGAATCATTTTGATAGATAAACAAGCTTCAGCCCACTTTTGGACCTCAAAGTTCTCAGTGGAAAAGACCCGAGCTTTCTTTTGACCCAAAAAAAAATTTCTTCTTTGAAAAAAAGTTAAAACTATTTTTGATTTTGAAAAAAGTGGTAAAATTTTGAGTTTTTTAATTTTTTTCCTTTTTTTTTTTTGAAAACGTGTTGGACAAAATTTTCTAAATGCAATAGGTTAATAGTTACTTGGATTCAAAACATTCGATTTTCGAACTTATAATCAGTTTAGTTAAATTTAATTTTTTAAAATGGAGTTTTTTTGGTTTTTTATATGGAATATAAACCCCTGGCAAAAGGTAGCAAATTTTCGAAAATCGGTTACAAAAATATCAACTGTAGACATTTCAATATTGAATTTGTAGCGGTGAAACTTGGAATTGAAATACAAATATTTTATATACTGCCAGGCAAACTTGGAATGATTTGAAAAGTCCTCTTCGAGACAGCTAGTGGAGGGTTTCAAGTAGTTTCTCTTTAAGTAGAACATAGTTACCTCTGAATTATTTTGTTGAAATTATGATTTCAATAAATTTTGCTCGTTCAAATATTACCCCAAGCTAACGAACGAACAAGCAAACAAACAAACATTTCTTTAATGATAAATATTCTTTATTATATATTGCGTATAGAAGTACAGATATATGAATAAGTGTTTGTATTTCCCTCACACCCAAAACATTGATATAGTCTAGAAATGTAGCATGAGAATATCATGCATTGATTTCCAAATTTAAGTAGAACAATATTTTTTCCTACATCTTTTGTTGGGAAACAAAACAAAAACAAAAAAACATAAAGAAAATAAAAATTGAGGAAAAACACAAATGCACCCTTAAGCATCACTTTCTCATATATTCATATTCAGTGGAAGTATTTATTTGATGTTTTTTTTTTGGTTTTTATTTATTTACATCATGACCCTAAAAATTTTATCCTAAAATTAATAACAATATACTCAACTCATATACACAACTAAATACATACATATAGATGAATGATTGTATGTATGTATGGATGTATATATGTAGAAGCAATCAGCAAAATTTAATGCCTTAGACTTAGCTACTCATATATGTACATAAACACACACACATACACTCGTATAGTCCCCCCCCCCCCCCCCCCTCAAAGTACTTATGTGTATACTCGTATATGCGGAAATCTTTTAGTAACAATTGTATTTCTAAAGTGCAACAATCAATGTTATTTACACAAACACATACACTCATGCATGCATATTCACATTTCATGCTATACATTCATATGTGGTTTATGCGTATCTGTAACCATTGTTGTTGCCATTGTGTGTATATGTATGCACTAGCGGATACTAAGGGAGGAGATTTGGGGTTAAGATCTCCCCTCACCGATGGAAATCTCATACATTTTGATCGTTGGTCATGAATCAAGAATACAAATTGAAAGGGACGGAAAAATTAAAAACTTCCCCTCTTAGAAAATTTCTGGATCCGCTAGTGTATGTATGCAAGGGCAAGGAGAGAGAGAGCGGAGTATAGACAATCTGCATAAACATTTTACCATTTAGTTGCATTTCCTCATTGTCTCGTTTGTAATATTTAGTGTGTTTATGTTTTTGTGTGTGTTTGTGTAAAGGATATGGTTTTCAATATCGTATAACGCTGAGCGCGCTCTGAATTTGAGTGTGGATATGTGGAAGGGGTAGTATTGGATTTCCAAAATCAATTGATTAGTTTCAAATACATACACAAAAGAGAAATCGGATATTTTTGAAATTAGCTTTTAAATTTTCATTATTATTAACTTATTGTATGTACGAACTTAAGTAGTACTTGGGTATACATATATGTATATGCAACTAATAATTCGACACAGTCGTAAATACAATGATTACATTTCGAAAGAAGAGGATATAAATGGTTTAAAAGTCTTTAAAATAAAATGAAACCTGATGGATTTAATAATTTTTATTAAATTTTTACTGGTTTGCAGAGTCTATTCTTGTAAGGCGTAAATGGCGAAAAAATCGACTTAGTTTTTCATAGTAAATAAAAACACGTGGGGCGAACAAGAGTAGGATGTAATGAATTAATAATCATGATTAAATAGTTAGTCATAATCTCCACTAAATAAATTAGTCATTAGCAGAGCTGTAAAAGAATGCATTCAATTTAATTGCAATACATTGAAGTCACAGTTAATAACCGACAATTTATGATTGCAGTTATTGAATAATATATTTGATTCCCGAATAAAAAATGCAGTTAGAAGTCTTTTTGGAGTCGCCGATTGGTTATTCATTTATAAAAGTCATTTTTTACAGTCAAGGGAATGCAATCTTTTTTGAAATCATGGGAATGCAAATCTTATGACACCGAAATCATGACTGCTATGAAGTCATTTGGAGTCACTTGAAGTCACTTGGAGTCACTTGAATGCCCTTAGAGTCACTTGAAGTCACATGCAGTCTCTTAGAGTCAATTGGAATTCGAAGTCAATTGAAGTCACTTGAAGTCTTTTGGAGTCAATTGGAATTTTGAAGTCAGTTGAAGTCACTTGGAATCAATTGGGATTTTGAAGTCAGTTGAAGTCACTTGAAGTCAATTGCGAATTTTAAGTCTATTTGAGTCAATTGAAGTCACTTGTAGTCAATTGGGACTGGAAGTTGTTGATACATTTAATCAAACCAATTCGTCGCCTGAGAAGTGATTTGGCGTATAGGCATACGAATGCTTATACATAACGCCAAATCAATTCTCGGGTGGCGAATTGTCTAAGCAATTCCACAATAACTTATTTTACTTGTGTAGGATCATTTTCACCAGATCGTGATCGTTTCTCCCTATTCATTAAATATAACAGAATGCAAATTGAATCTTCTCTCATAAATGCTCAAAACTTGAGAGACTTGATTATTAATAATATTAAAGCAGATTTTTTTTATTTGCATCACAGGTTTGGGATCTGTTTCTCTTTAGTACAAAATTTGTGTATTTATAGCCGGCGGGTCAAAGAGAAATTTTTAAATGTGAAAAATGTATGTTGAGAGTGTTTCCAGGTATCCACTGACTTCTATGTTTACCAAGTGGGCTGCTGCTGTTGACACTCCAACATACTCATTATTTTTTCCAGCTTGGATTGCAGTATTGTGAATTAGGAATACTTTTCTTTTAGTATAACTAATTTAAGTTCAGGAAAGTTGGGAACCTTGCTGGGAGTTTAAAGATTAAAAAAAAAACAAAAGCTTTTAAATCGAATATGTCATTTTTGAAATATGACAAATGCTTAATCAGTTTTGTATAAAATCCACCACCGCTATTAGTTGGAATTACACACAACATATCACAAATATAAAGGATTCTATACAACAGAAAAATTCCAGTCATCTCGTTTTGTATCATCGTGTGGTATTGAAATAGAGAAAGAAAAATACTAGACCACGATCCTCACCAAAAAATTTTCACAAAAATTTCTACCATTGTCAAAATCATATTTGAAATATATTTCTATTACTGATGAACGCATTTTATATTAGCTCACTCTACTTAATTTTGACACTGTATACACATAGTAAATTTTTTTGTTTGTAAAAAGGTCAAGGAAAGTATTGATATACATCATATCTACTTTTGGCAAAACCTAAACAATCGCAAATACTTGAGCATATGCAAAGTTACCCTTAAAAATTCGTCTTGAATATGGCTACATAACAATTCACGAATTTGCAAAAAGGTCTTTGAAAGAAAGACAAAAATAAAATATAAAATTATAATCCTATAACTCAAACCAATATGCAAACAAAACCGGGCAGGGAGGCAGCCTACAGACGAAGTACATAAATTTAATTTTTCACTCAAATGATGGACCTTCACTTGAAATCAATTTCATTTGAAAAACATACGTAAGCATATGTATGTATTTATATTTAAATCCACATATATATATTTGTATTGTATGTAAAAGCAAATAAAGCGACATATTTGAATTTTGAAATGCAAATAAACCAAAAGCAGCAAAAGGTTTACAACTTGACAGCAAAAACTTGAGACAAAAAAACCAAGTAAATAAAAAAAGGAATCACTTAGTCCCATCTTAGACGTGAATATGTACGAGTTCCAAGGGTTGCTGTTGTTACTGCAGTCTAACCCTTTGCACACAAGCCAACAACACAAAGTGATACCTTGTTGTTCCTTCCTGGAAACATGGAAACACTTGGCGCATTCATTTGTGGCTGCTGCTTTGGCTTTAGCTTTGAACTTTGCATTTTCGATTTTTTTGTATTATTATTATTATTAAATATAATGTGCCCTTTTTCGAAATGAATAATAAACCCTATACTCTTTGTTGTTGCGAAAACCAAGCAACAACAACAACAAACAATCGATTCTGTCTAAAAGCCTACCTTCTAAAGGGAAGTTTTTGATCCTTTTTCAGTTTTATTTGCTGTTGTTGCTGTTTGCATACACGCGCTCAAATACACAAAAAACTTTTGCGCAAATCTAAATATGTCGACAGCAAAGTCGCAAGTACCAAAAAAAAAAACAAAGGGTTAAGCCGAAAAAACAGAAACACAAAAAAGCAAAGAAGCAGCAGGCATCAAAAAAAAACAAAAATAAAAAACTGGTGAAAACTTTTAAATTGAATTGTTTGTTAATAGAATTTGAAAACAAAATTTTTACATTAAGTTCGCACAATTTTTTTCTTTTTTATTTATTTATTTTTTGCAATAGATTATCGCGCAACGCAGGGGTTAAAAGCTTCAATATAAATTCAATATCCTTGTATGGTCAAAAGTTCCCTGTCTTACACTCTCCTGCCGCCTCTCATTTTCAAACTCGCCTCTAGTTACTCACCATTTAAGTTACACACGTAGTCACTCTATTATCGAGATTATCAGCACATTTTCTGCAATTCTACTTATGTTTGTATGTGTGTGTATGTGTATATATGTATATATGCGTTTGTAATCAACCCTGAAGCGTCATCACAAATGTCAATTCATTCATTCACTATAGCAAAACAGCAAAAGTTCCCTGTGTTGTTGTTTTTGTTATGCTACTTGTGAACATGTGAAACTGTACTCACACAGTTCTCTTCCTTTGTTTTGCGCTCTCGTGCCGCTCGACCCTCCCTCTCGCTCTGTAGCGCTATATCCATGCCTGTCTTTCTATCATCATTTTTCGCCATCTTTAGAGTTTTGGGTTTGAGTTTTGGTTTAAGTTTCGGTTTGAGTTTGGGTTTGGAATTTGTAAACGCACTTTAAAATATGCGGAAATAAAAACGGATGTATACGCCTGAGGATATGCTAATAAAAGAAAATCAAAAAGCACAATAACTACAACAAACAAAAAATCAACGTAGCTACTATGTCGAAGAGATAGTGAAGAATGGCTCTTGGTGGTGTTGACGAATGAAAGAAGTTAAATTTCTAAAGCGATTATAGAAGATTTGTTTTTTAAACAAATTACGCAAGAAGTCATTCGAATTAAACTGAAAAAATAGTAAATGTGTTGAACAAAGGAAAAGATAAAGGAAAGATAAAAAAGATAAAGAGAATGACGAGACATAGATGAAACTTTCATGGCAGTGAGGATGAACAGTTTTTTACAGGCTTGACTAACTTAAACGCAAGAGGACGCTCTGAGAAAAGTAGGACTATAAGCCTGTTGACTTTCAAAGGAAGAGTGTCTATCTGAGACACCTTACAAAGTTCAGGAGTGGACTAGGAAGCATTGGTTATGACATTGGGGCCTCACATAAGCAAAAAAAACTTATTACTCACCTTGCTTATAATCAGTTTATCGTTTTTATTAAAGCGGCCTTAGGCTGTTAGTGGGTTATGGAAGTGAATTGTGGTCTGTACATGGAAGATGGCAAGACAACAACTCAGTGTGAAAGTCCAGGCCTGGTTTAGCACATTTTTTACTTTTCAGGCCCATTTTGAATAAGATATCGCCAGACTAAACTGCATCACATTTCATTGAGATCATAGACAGGAAACGAAATGAGCGGGCTGCCTAAAAAAATTATTGATTGTGATAACCTCCCATTTTTACGAAGAAAATTAACCTTCAACTTAACATTCCATTGGTTTATTAAGGAATTTTTCAAAAAAAAATATATCCGGAAATATGGTCAAGTTTTCCTACATAGAGAGCACCGAATATAAAAATCATCCAGGATCGAATATTGGGCCAACTCTACCTTAAAGTTTCATATTTTTGAACAAACTTAATGATTTTTCTTATGCAGCATAGGAATATCTTCTCCATTCAGTTTCCCATAATTAAATATTTATTCTAAAACAAAAAACAAATTTATAATATTTCAAAAGCCAAAAAAAAAAAAAAAATAAGAAAACCAAACAAAAAAACAGAAATAGAAAGCGAAAAAGAAAAACAATGATTAAAATCCAATTTTCAAACACTTTAAAAATTTCTCAACACTATAATTTTCACAATTAACAGTTGACTTAAGTAACATCAACAACATAAACAGTCAAATAGCATCATCATCATCGTCATCAGCAAAGTGAGTAGCAACAGCAGCAGCAACAGCAACTTCATCATACACCAACAATAAGTAAAGAACACATGCTCCTATAGGTGAACATATTTATATATATTGAGGTACAAATAACATTAATAAATCTTCTAGAAAAGTCTTAAGACTCAAAATGCACACACAGGTATAAAAAAAAAAAAAAACCAACGAACGATCTCAATACAAAAATGCCACAAATAAATAAAAAATTAAATAAAGAAACGAAAGAAACAGAAACACAAATTGATCGCACAGATACGAAATGCACAGATCTTTGAACACTCAATAAGAGCAACAACAAGAAAAGGTAAGTAAGTAGTTGGAATTGGAAGATTTGAAGATTTGGAAGAGATATATAGGAAAATCCTCAACGATCACACTCATCAAATCAACAAAATTTATACATTTAACATCGTGTAATATAAATATAAATTAAAAATACAAAATATATCAAAATATAAGAAGAACAACAAAAGATTTCGATGAGGATCGAAGACAAGGATCATTGAAAATCAAAAAAAGAAAGAAAGCATAACAGCAGATCAGATGAATGAATGAATGAATGAATGAATGAGAAAGAAAAGAAAGAATGATGAAGTAAATGATGATGATGATTTCTGGCTACCCAGAAATCCATAAAATATACTCGTTTAGTGTATGATGAAAACGCCAGACAAAAACAAAAATATCCAAATATCAACAACGGCAAATAAATGCGCAGAAAAAGGAAGCGAAATCAAAATGAAACGACAACGCCAAAGGACAAAAATGTTGAGGGTTAAATGAACTGCACTGCATGAGAGACATTGAAGGCAACAGCAAATACTTAAACAAACGAGTACCTACTGCATAGGCACTGTATTTAAGTATATCACTACCTGCCTGGCTGCCTCTGCTTGACTGCCTACATCATGATCGTCTTGATCGTGTACAGCAGAAGTTGAAGAAAAAAGGTGAAACTAAAGAAGGGATATTTGCGAAAATAATTGAAGCCGCAAAATGCAAACAACTTCGAGGGCTTAAGCGCTTTTAACGTGATTCAACATAACCCAGTGAACATAATATTTGTAACATAATATGGTCAATTCTTTTGAGAACTGCGTGAAATTCACGTTTACCTAAAGATTTTTATAGGTTAAAGAGAGAGAGTATGTGTTTTGCCAGCTGATGAAAAGGAGCTAAGTTCATATTTCTCTACTTCAGGTAATTGAAACCATTGAGTGTTTTTGAGTAAGCTAAGTAATTCCCTAATTAGGATATTAGTTTAAGTCTTTCCGTACCTGAATCAGAGCTGGGCTGTCGGTTAGAAAATGGGTTGCAATTTCCTCCTAGCACAGACCAGCCGTTATGTGTGTTTACAAATGGGGCATTGCCCTGAAATCAGCCAAGTTGAAATGCCTTCAACTCAATATTATTTTTTTTTTAGTGACGGTCTGGTATTCAGTGTACGATATATTTTAAATGGAAATATTTGAATAGATATTTTAGCCGGTCCAATAATCCTTCTACACGATATTTTTCTGAGCTCCTTAGGTAAAAGGGTTACTAAAAATGTTTAGTGGGATTGGTAACTAAAAACACAAATATCTGCAAAAATGAGTAGGCAAAACACGGAGAGTAAGAGAGAGAAAAGAATATGTAAGTAGAGGTTGGAGAGAAAAGTTTGTTCAAGAATATTCATACCACTGCAGCAATGCAATAAAATTCGAATGGCACATGCAATAGTTAGGAACCAACAACAACAAAAACAGTAAGAGTACAACTTCTAAGCAAGAGAGAAAAAGTGAGAGAGGGAGAGAGGGAGAAAGCAAAATTTATAGAAGAGCCTGCATAGTAGGTGAAAGAACTCAAACAAGAGTAACACGATCGATTGCTAGGCATATGCGTTAATGCTTGAAGGCTGTCAAGCAATCGACAACAGCGACGAAAACAACTACAACAACAGAAAGTATATAAACTCAGCGACAGGATAAATTATATTTACTAAAAGCCCAATAAAGTAGACACGATTATTATTATTTCAATAGCAAAACAGCAAAACATCGAAATTGAACGCAGTTAAATGAGGATCAGTTTAACAACAACAACAAAGCAACAACAGCCTGCAGTAGAGTAGACGTTGCGCAGACGCACTCAGTGTACACAAAAACGAAAACAAAGCAAAGTAAGTAATATCGAAGTGGATGATTTTTAAATTGGAATGTTGCTGCTGCTGTTACTGTTGGTAATGGTGGCGGTTTTGGTGGTGACGATGATGAAATAGCAAATTAATAAAACATAAAATTATTGCATATGAAGGCATGCAACGACAATTATTCCAGAAATATTAAGAATGGATTGTTGAAAGGAAGAATGAGTAGCACTTTTAGATTTAAGGTAATACTTAGGTATCGATAATAATCCCAGGCTAAACCATACACACAAAAGTAACAATTGTGTAAAAATAAGTATAGGTTTTTCTGTCTGTGTATTGTTATTGTTGTTTTTGTTTATGCGACAAACGTACACACACACACACATATATATTGTGTATCCTTGACATTTGTGCACTAAGAGCAGTAACAACAACAATAACATTGAGTGCATAAGCAGCAGAAACACATAGAGCAGCAGTTACACACACATACACACACACACGTGTTAAACCAGTGATAAACTAAATAAATCATCAACGACAGCAATGGCAACATCAGTTAACAGTAGGTTTAAGCCACAAGTATTTTAAATAGAGTGACAATCACTCACTTGAGGTTTCATTCTTAATATATGCGTGTGTATGTGTGCACTTCTCTCTCGTCCGTTCACTCTCTCTCTCTCTCTCTCGCACTGTCTCTCTTTGGGTTATCGTCTGTGTTTGTTTTAAAATTGATACCTCAAGTGATGCTCCTGCTGTTAAAACAAATTAGTATTATTGATAATAGGCTTGTTGTTATAAATACATATTGATAATTGTATTGATGACATTTGAGATTTTTGTATAATCAGAAGTATACAATAGATTGGTATTTAAAAACAATTATTTTATTAACACAGTATGCGCATTTATTTCTTATCTTCTATAGATGATAAGATATTAACAGAAATGCTGCAAATTTTAGGTTAAAAATGGAACTAAAAAGAAACTAAATGTCTCGGAAACTATAAATCCTTCACTTACTATTTTGAAGAAATTATTTCAACATCATAGAACTAAATGTAAAGTTTGCCCATACGTGATCCTTTCTTTGAATTATAGTAGGAACTGAATTTACCCACAACAGATTTTGTTCTAAAGAGGGAAATTATGTAATTATTTCATAGGGACAATAACTTTGATACTCTCCAAATTTCAAATTCATTGTATATTTTCCATTAAATTTTTGTTGATGAAGATTGGTTCGTATGAAAACAATAAAGAATGAAGGAAATTCAAAAACCTTATAGTTTCACCTCGAAATGAAAGATAGCAGTGTTACAAAATTTAGTGAAGTGGAAATACCTGGGAAGCCATACTATTTTTCTTGTAGGTCTTGCCGAGTAAAACAAGAGTCTGTACTTGAAATTTTCCAAACACCTCCAAAATCTTGATTTACCGTTAAAAACCCGGTTTTGGGTACTTTTGGGCACTTATAAGCCTGTAACTTTGTTGATTATCAACAGATTTTCAGTTTCTTACCGGTTTTAGAATAAAAAAACTTAGACCTTTCGAACGATATATATATTTATATATTATATATTTTAGAATATTTGAGGAATCTGTGTGTATTAGTCTAGCAAACACAATTTTTTTCACTTTTTTGCGCTTTTTTTCAATTTTGACGGTGTTTGTACACACTATTTTATAAAAGAGCTATACTACTTATGAATTTATTCTAAAAACACGTTTATTAACGAGTAAAACGCAAGTTTGTTTTTGAAAATCGGTAAGTAATTGACTGAGTTATTAAACTTTTTATGAAAACAAAATTTTTGCAAAAATACAATTTTTGGCCGTTCAACTCAAAAATGTGTGATTAACCGTTATTTTTTTAAAATTCAGCGCCATCAGTTTCTCGTTGAAGTGACCAATAATATTCTGAAATCATTTTTATTTTTTTTTTTCCTTCGAAGCGCTTTTCTTTTGAAATTTTCTTGGTGAAAATATTTTGCTTGTTCATCGTTGAACTGGCACAGGTTATCTGATTTTAAGGACATGTTCCAACCCATTTTACCATACGCCCTTAAAAATGCATTAACAACCATGATATATTCGTCACTTCTGTGATTACCAAGAAAATTATCGTATAGGGCAACAAAACTCTTCCACGCACGTTTTTCAGTTCTATTGGAAAACTGTTCATAAAGTTCATATCGCTCATAATTTTACGAATTTGAGATCCAATGAAAATTCTCAAAAATTCATCAAAGAGATAAACACGATAAAAAAGTCCTAGATATGGAAACAAATAAATTAATACATCTCTATCATTTTGGCTTCAGTTAGCTTTGGGAACACCGCTTTAAGATGACAAAATGCGTCGCCGTTTACATCTATTTTTTCAACAAATTGTTTCATGTATCCTATCTTGGGATACAATGGTGGAAGAATAACATGTTCAGCTTTAACTAATAGGAGGTTTAAAACGTTTTTCCGGCCTATTTAATGCGGCTCACAAGATGGCTATACTTTGCGATCATAGCGATTCGGTGCCAACTATCCCATTCACAAAGATGTGCTATGCGATAATTTCCATGGTAATCACAGAAGCGACGTCTATTTCACTTTTTTTAATGAATTTGTAAGTGCGTATGCTGCAACATGGCCATAAAAATTAATTTCCTGCATTCGCATTTAGACTTCTTCTCAGATAACCTGGGCCAGTTCAGCGATGAACAAGCCGAACATTTTCACCAAGAAATTACTACAATTGAAGGAAAAAATAAAGTAAAAATGATTTCAGAATATTGTTGGTCACTTCAACGACAAACTGATGGTGCTGAGTTTTAAAAAAAATAACGGTTAATCACACATTACATACAATTTTTGCAAAAGTTTTGTTTTCATAAAAAATTTTTAACTCAGTTGATTACTTACCGATTTTCAAAAACAAACTTGCGTTTTACTCATTCATAAACGTGTTTTTAGAATAATTCCATAAGTAGTATAGCTCCTTTATAAAATAGTGTGTACAAACACCGTCAAAGTTGAGAAAATGACAGAAAAGTGAAAAAATTGTATTTGCCAGACAAATACAAACAGGTTCCTCAAAGCTTCTAAAAACAAATATATATCGTTCGAAAGGTCTAAGTTTTTTATTCTAAAACCGGTAAGAAACTGAAAATCTGTTGATAATCAACAAAGTTTCAGGCTTATAAGTGCCCAAAAGTACCCAAAACCGGTTTTTTAACGGTAAATCAAGATTTTGGGGGTGTTTAGAAAATTTCAAGTACAGACTCTTGTTTTACTCGATAAGAACTACAAGGAAAATAGTATGACTTCCCAAGTATTTTTTACTGTCTCACCGTGTAATAAGCTGTAAACTTATACAAACTTTTATTTTGGCATTCTAAAAAGTGTCTCAAAAGTCTCATAAAATCTCCTGTCTGCGTGCAAATAGCATAAAAGACATAGGAAGCGAGATATTTGCAAAAAACTGATCTTGCGACGAGGACTCGGGATTTTATGAGACTTTTGAGACACTTTTTAGAATGCCAAAATAAAAGTTTGTACAAGTTTACAGCTTATTATCTCTCATTCCGAGGTTTGCCCTTTTTTTTTGCCTTAGATGACTGGACTATTAAGGTAGTTAGAAAACCTTGTAATGGAAGTATCTTAGCTACATACATATATGCAATGGCAATTAAAACTTTATTTATAAAAAACTAAAAAAAAGCCAAAAAATGGCATTCTGCGAATCATTTTCAAATAATCATCAATATTTTCTTATTCTCATTTTTGTCATCACAAGTATATATAAAAACTGCTCCTAATTTATCTGGCTAAAGAGATTCGGTACGTACGTAAGGAAATTTTCGACTAATTTGAACCCCTTCCCGTTAGGTCGTAACACAATGTAACAAAACGTACCACCCCCCTCCAAGTGAATATATTATAAAGTAGATGAGAATTAGAAGACAAACCTTCACTTAATTAATCCAAATTCTAAATCAGGCATGGCATATAAGTCCAGTCGGTAGAGTAAAAAATATAAAATATGCTTTTTTAAGATTTTAGAAAACCTTTGCAAAAATTTTTTTTTCATACAAACTTGGAGCCTGACTGACGGGCCCCGTTCTAACGAAAATCTGACTGACTCTCGGAATTATGTTTTTTATTGAATACATAACCTGTATATAAAGTTTTAGCCTTTAGAAAACCGTTGCTCTTACCTCGTGTTTTCGACATGCTTGAAGGCTCACCTGTGCCACCTGTTCTAACCAAAACCTGACTGACCAGAGTATGTTCATATATTTCACTAGTATAACAACATATTACAAAACTAGCCTTTAGAAACTCAGAGCCTTTTTTTGTCACGGGCTCTCGGACTATTAGCTATTATAGTTTCCTTTCATTTCCGGTTGAGATATTGGCGATCGCATACGCGTATGTGTGTACAAAACAAATAAGAATACCATATGTGAAGCAGAGTGTAGACGATACAACATGTGCGGATTGGATACAAGTTATATTGTATATAGGCTAGTGCACCAGGGGAATGTCTGGCGTTTCCAAAGGAAGGGTTTTAATTTTTTCATTCCTTTAAATTTCTTTTTAATTCATGACCGGCGACCAAAATGTATGACATTCTCATCGGTATGTATGAGAGTTCATTTTGAAATATCTCAGTTCCTCGCTAAATTCGGTTTTGCTGAACACTGAACTCTTGAATACGATGAAAACAAACAAAAAAAGTTAAAAAAAAGAAATTGTGTTTTTCTTGCATAACTCATTTTTTAGACTGAATTTTTAAAAAGTAAAAACTTTTTAAAAGAATTAAAATACCTTAAACCAGCCTCCATCTTCTCCACAATCTTTGAGAGCTTACATATGGGAATGGTCTTTGATTTGAGCAAAGAGTCTTTTGAAATAGTGTTATAGATTCTTCAATATTTCTATTCAAATCTATTAAACTTGGCTGAGAAAAAAGAAAGTTAAGTTGTTATTCCTTTTCCACAGATATATTAAGTCAACTTTCATAACTAGTTATGATAGGACTTTTTCTAAAGAAAAAATTTGTCGATATACCCTCACAAGAGAGGTTTGAAAATGTAAAAACGAGCTCTGTTTGAAATATTGAAACATTAAATGGATTGTCTTTGTTTTGCTCCAGTAAGCTTCGTGTACATTCGAGTAATCTTGGAAAGGTTTAAACTACATACAAAACAAATGCCATAATTTTATTAAAATCTTAGCAAATTTGAAAATGTTTACTAAAATTTGCAAAGAATAATTTCGAACATTTAAAAATAATTGCAAATACCAAAAGTTGAAAGCTGAAAACAAAATCAGCAAAATCAACAAAATCTATTAAAATCAATAGAATGAAAAAATAAATAATAAAAAATTGCATAAAATCACTTACGCACTCATACACACTCACAATTAGAAATACCACCTACCTACCCTAGCGAAGACGCTTGGATCAGGTATTCAGGCAGGCAAGCAGACACATACTCATGAATGTATTAGCGAAGAAAATAAATTGAAAATATAATTAATTTAAATTTTAACAATTTTTGTTTAGAAAATTCACAAAATAATTTCTAAAAATAATTGCTCGACTGAAAAATATCAACACAAACAAGCAACGAACGGTGGCGAAGACGACGACGACAACAGTAAGCCAAAGCAAAAATGAAATGAGCTGAAGAGGAGGAGGAGAGGGTGGAGGAGGTAGCAATTTCTCAATAATATAATTATTCAAGCAGCTACCACAATTACAAATATCCATATAAACACATACATACACACACAAACACACATGTGAGTACCAATAAAAATTTAGGTATGTGAGCCGCCCCGCGCTGCGCTACTTAAAATCACAACAAAATACCTTAAAATATCAAATAAACTCTGCTCTAGCTGCAATCTACGTACAACAACAACAAAGCAACAACAACACCAAATACACACACTCAATGAGAAATTATGCCACAATCAAAAACAAAAAAAAAAAAAAAGCATAAAACAAAAATAAAAACATAAAAATAAAAATAATAAAAACAAGAAGTAAAGTAAATGAACAACAACAAAAAGACACAGAAAACAAATCCACCAGAAATCGACGGCGAAGTTCGGCCGACGGCGCAGAAACATTCCATAGATACACAAAAATACAAGCAGCAACAACATCGAAGGCAGGCAGCATCAGCATCAGCATCGCAACCTCAACTCAATTCAACTCAATATACGAAAGAAAACAAACAAAAAATTTATCTATATCTACACAATAAAAACAGCAGCAGCGGAAAAAATAAATACACATATAAATACACGAAAAATCAAAATCTAAAATAAAAATTCATACGCTGACGATTTCATGCTCAAAATAGAATTGAACTCTACCGATGATACTGACGCTGACGTTGACGCTGTCTCCTTCTCTGCTGCCACTGCTACAACTACATACTTCTGCTCTTATTGCGTCTACTCTGCTGCGCCGCTGCTCCTCTTTACATCTCGCTCATTGACTTTGCTTGCGGTTGTATGCTCAATAATCTTCTCATGAAGATGATGTAGATGACGACGACGACGATGATGATGATGAGAAGTCATCAACAAAAGCTGTTGTCGCCATCGTTCAAGCATTCACACAAACAACGCAACAACAACGAAAAAACAATAACAGCAAAAAATAACTACAGCAACAACATGGATATACTCAAATATTCAAGAGTACGCGAGTGGATATACACTCGCAAATAATCAAAAAATTATTATACGATCATGTATGTGCATATGTGTGTATGTAAATATGTATGCGAGTACATACGAGCATGTATGTGTATATGTTTGTGTATAAGAAAAAATTTTGAACAAAATTCAACACAATGCTTAATAAACTCACCATCAAGAAATCAACATTAAAACAACAACAAGAACAACTACAATAGCAATAGCAATAAACTACTAAATGAAAACAAATCAAGAAAATAATTTTCTAAAAAGGTATTTTTTGTTGTTGCTGTTATGCTGCTGTTGCTGGTTTTCACGAAAGAGGCGCGCATGTATCTCAATATAAGCTTCATTCATTTCAACTAAACTAAGATATTTTCATATACATGAATACATACATACATACATACATACATATACACAACCAAATGTATGTGTGATTGTTTATGTTTTCATTTAAATTGTATAGTAGCAAGCATAAGAAGAGCAGCAGCAACACACAACACCAACAAACAACAGATAATAAACAATGGCAAACAACACGCAACATTCGTCGACAACAGCAGCAGCAACAGCAACAACTTTAGCAGTCAACAGCCTGCAGTTAGTAGTAGTTGTTATTGTTGTTGCTATTACTGGCACTGCTGAAAATATAGATACATATCTACATAGCACATACTTACTTACAGTAAGTATGAAGAAAAATTTCCACCAGCCAGTCCGCCTGCCAGCCAGCCAGTCAGCGAGCCAGCCAGCTACAAAACGACCGCATTTTCTTCTACAACAATAACAGCAGCAATAGCACTAAAACAACAACAGCAACAATCATGCGAAACCAGCAAAACGTAACAACATAAAGAAGTAAAACGCAACGTTTTAACCTCATATTTATCCATACATTCATCCATCCATCCAGAGATATATACACAAAGATACAGATACTTTTTTAAATACTTACATACATACATACATACATACATTCATACTACGAGTACTTACTATAGCCTCCCCAAAAGACAAACAACAAACAAGTACAAAATATTTATTCAGTTCATTTGTAGCCGAACATTAAAATGCCCTACAGTAGATACATATGAAATTGAATAAAGCTTTTAAAAATCCGGCAATACCGATTTGTGAATTCTTAGGAGTGGGCATTTACATAGTTTATATCCTTCAAATGCAAAAATGAAAAACCTTCAGACAAAGAAAAGAAAAATTTTAGGCAACTTACAATGAGATCCTTAAAAGCTTTCTCCTTTTATTTACTTGAGAGATGCCCAGAGCTGAATTCTTAAAGCTTCATATAAGTCACCCTTCACAGCAAAATGGAATTTCCTCTTGACCTATACAAAAAACTTTCAGCCCTGATTCTATTAGCAGCATTCATCTCCATACTCTCTTCAGTGACCAGGGTTAACTCACCAATTTTCATTTTTGTACCAGAAAAAAGAGGTTCTTAAAATCTCTAAAGAGATTGTAAGAACCGGGCCGAAATGTCTGTTTCTTGTAATTTTCATAGCCATTTACAAATTATAAGAAAATTTCAACCGAAACTTATTTTCAAATATTTTTCCTTATAGCATAATTTTATTAATTTTTACATACTTTTGATGTTGAAAATGTTTAATAAATAAATAAAAAAATCCAGCTTCTGATAAATAAATTTTGAGGTTCCTAGAGAAGGAAGTCGAGGAACCATCTACTTTTCTTTCTTCTGTCATAGTTTTCGATACCAGAAATAGCTCCTCTTTTTTACAACTTCAAATCTTCTTCTATGCTCGTCATCATCAAGTAGCTGTAGTATAATAAATATCCAAAGAATCCAGATTCTGAAATATTCGAATTTTAAAAACTCGAATTAAATTTTTTTGCCAGCAAATTCTGCATTCTCTGTCTCAGGATCTTTGGGATCCGGATATGTCTTGAATATCTGGATATCCACAAAGGTTCGGATACTTAGAAGCACTACGCTCAACTTTTCATATAGTGTCGAGTATCGAGCCCGGGCATACTGTATAGCAGTCCAGCACACTAACCACCGAACTCTCAACGAACTGCTGTCCCATAATAAGAGCAGTGAGGGGAGAGATATGGTTTGTATCTCGGTTTATCAGTAAGATTATGTTACATATAAAGATATACATATGTACATTTGACTCTATCTGCCATGCCTACATTTGAATACTTGAAATAAATAAATCAAATTCTAGTTACTATAAGTATACCCTACACCCTTCGATTGTAGGGTATGAGAAGCAGAAAAAAAAAACGCCATAAGCAAGAGAATTCAACGACAGCAGCGACGATTGCGAACAAGATGAAGAAGAAGAAAAAAAAAAAAAAAATAATAATAATAATTTCAATAAAATATTACTACGCTTATATTTTTATGCATGTAGATATCGTACGAACGAAACGAAACGAACGAGCAAGCGAAATCTACAGAATGAACGAGTGAACGAACAAGCAAGCGAACAAACGTAGATACAATGGAAGTGTATCTCGCAGATGTATCTTTACATACAAATATATGCATATACATACAGACCGTATAGCAACGTCAGCAGAGCTGCAGCGACTACCGCTGCTGCTGCGTTGGAAGCCAACAAGCAAAGCGTTATAAATAAACCATATCCATCAATTGCTTAACTCAAAAAACACAAAATGCTAAAGATATAAACACAAACAAATACATACACACACACACACACACACACACTGTTGCATCCATATACACGACGCACATGCACATACAGCAACACAACATGCAAAGAGTAAAAAAGTTCAAAGCAAAAAGTAGCAAAGAAATAAAAATATAATGCAAAAACGAAAATAAAACCAAAAACAAAAAAAAAAAAAAAGGCAAAGGCAGATAAAATGAAATGTATGAAAACAAAAATCACAACAACAGCAACCGAAAAAAAAAGAAATCAACAAACTCTTATGCGAAAAACCTCATTGAATGTAACTACAGCTTGAGAGTATCTTTTGTATCTGCATATCTCATGCTTTATTATGTTCAGTTGTTGTTGTTTTTTTTTTCTTTCCATTTTATTTAATTTCTTTCACTTTTGGCTCGCACACTACGTGCACACACACACACACACACACACGTTTAAAGCATTATATGAGAGTATTTCTTTTGCCTTATTTTGCCCTCTTTTTTGGTTGATTTTCATTATTGTTGTTTTATTTTATTTTACATATGTAGATGCTCAGCAAAGTAATGCGAAAAAAAATTTAAAAAAAAACAACCAACACACACACACACATACAGCTTATTCTCTCATGCTCTCTCAAGCCCTCTCTCAGCCCACTAGCACACTCTACACGCGCTCTTGCCCACCCACCCTAGCTCACCCCCTTCCAGACCCTCGCACACTTACACAACTCAAAATCAAATCGTCGCATATTCAAACCTAACTAATTTTTTTCTCTCTGCCGTGCACTAGGAAAATTTCTCGCCAATTTCTCTCTTTCACATTTTAACTAAGCATTTGTGTTCTCTCACAGTTTTCATACTTTTTCGTTGGCTCTCTATCAGCACATTTTATCTATTGTTGAAATGCGCAACATATTTTTGCTGCCAATGTTTTTTTTTTTTTTGTTTGTTTGTTTTGTTTTCATGTGCTTTTATTTTATTTTGCTACTATTTTACTACTACTATACTACGCTAGTACCTTTTTCTCTTATCTTGTGTGTTGTATGTTGTTGCTCTTGTTCTTCAGTTTCCCTACCAGTTACTACTATCAGTACTACAACTGCCAGTATTTATATGTATAGAATGGTATCTCCATTCTCCTCTTTTGTGTATGTTTGCATTTTTCATTCCCACACAATAATTGATTTTGTGTTGTAACTTCTGGATCAGGAATTTTTTTCTGTTTGAGTCCCATGTTGTTGGCTCTTCTTCCTCTTGTTTTGTTGCTGTTGCTGCTGTTGCTGCTGTGTTTTCTTTTTCTGTTTTATCGTATTGTTGGGTTTGCTGTTTGTGTTGTTGTTGCTGTTGTGTATTATGAGTTCTTTGATACGGGTGTGAGGTGGAAACCAGATTTTTGTCGTTTTATGCATTAAGTTGTTTTTTGCTGCCTCTGTCGCTGCTTCTGCTGCTGTTCTTTTATCGCACAGGGTGAAAAGATATGAATCAATGTATTGCAATATGAAAATTGATGAACATATTATCATTATATTATTTTCATCATTTTTCAAATTGCTGAGATTTTTGTTGGAAACTACATTTTTCAAAAGTTTTTTATGATCACCAGAGTCTCAAACAATACTATAAATCAATAACATTGGCAAAGAAAAATGTCTGGCCTACCTGAATTATCAGATCGACTGAGTTTTCCTCAACCATTCACTATGATCACTCTTGTTTTACAAAAAAGGGCTTTCCTTGGATTATCACGATATTTTAATCATATTCGCTTCTTCTGTGTATTCTATGCTAAAAGTCAGAGATTTGGTAGTGCTCGCCTGGATATCATAACCGTCAGTATATTTCGTTTCAAAACAGTTGACTAAGAATTTTCAATATATTTCTGATCAAAGTACCAACAATTCTATAGGTCAGATTAAAACAGTTACAGGCGAGTGCCAGTAAACTCAGACCAAAAACCAAGAAGTGTTTTTAAGGAAACTCAGTAAGTATTAAATCTGAATATCAGTCAAGCCTCTTAGGTCATCGAAGACGTAGCTGTCCAGAAGCCTTTCCCATATGTGTATCAGAGCTACACATTCGCATAAAAGATGAGTTAAAGCTTCCTGCTCTTACTCGCCATCATAGCTCCAATAGTAACTTCTATATGAAAGACCCAGTCTTTCTGCGTGTCTTCTAATAATGTTAATAAAGTGCTTGGTTGTTAATTGAAGCTCTTTCTTACGTCGAATGTCTAGTTTTGGTCGGGAAAATCTCGTCATTTTGCTGATGTTACGCTTTAGCCACCTTTCATCTGCTTGTATTATTGAGTCGGAAGGCAACAGTAGTAAGCTTGCACGTTGCAATGGTTTGCAACACTGTGCCATTTCTATCCAATTTATCTGCAGTTTTATTCCCCGGTGCGTCTGTCCCAACCCCAAAATCAAGTACAGATCCAAAAGGCCAGACATTGAGTTAAGAGACCCTCTATAGTCAACGTCTACTTTGGAATTGGAAAATCTGATTTCAGGGATATTAAAGTTGTCTGGCTATCCGTAAAGATATATAAATACAGATTTTAAATATCACGTCTTACCTTCGCCAAGTCGTGATTCCTTTCTTTGATTTCCATGACTTCTATCTGAAATGGATTTCAATGCATTTCGAACAGGCTAAACGATTTATTTTCGCCAAGCTTTTCACAGAAGATTCCGACACCTGCTTCTATAATTGAGAGTAAATCATATGATATGAGTATGAGGGTAACTAATTTTAAATGTGTAATCTTACTAAGAGCAAACATTAAAGGGTTGTCACAGTCTGGCTTCCGTGTAGAACAATTCATAAATCTGGTTTTGCCTGAGTTCATAAATTATATACTAGGCCCTTACCTCGTCCAAGAATTACAGTACAAAACGAAAATTATAGAAGCAACCATTTTATTTGGCAAACATCGGTACTGAGTTTTTCGATTTAAATTTCAGTTTTTTACATAATGAGAAGGTGGAGGATTCTCTCTTCACCGTTACTCTATTTTGTTTAAAATTTAAATGCAAGCTAATCAAATAAAGCCCGAGTGAAAGCGTTGTTTGACTAACTTTTTTTCTAATTTTAAAATTCGGTTTTTTTTGTGAGTGACACTTGTATCATACGACCAGTACGACCCACTCTCCTGTGAATTTGTTGAGGGAAAGAGAGGAGTAACGTGCCCTGATCAACCAGCTGGTTTTCAAAATATTCTCACTATCAACTTTTTTCATTGTTTTCTTCTCAGTTTTCTTGATCAATTCTACTAAGAATAAAAAGAAATGTAGAAGGGATGGCAAGTTCTACGAAGTCAACTTGCCGGCAAGAAAACTTGCCTTTTGAAAATGGGAACCATGTGATCAGCTATATTTTTTCTCTCATTAGCCAATATTTCTTGAGCCGTTTATCAGTCAAAATTTTCTATTTTTGCACTTTCTTTTCTCTCTACGCTTTTTTGCAGCCAACTTCAATTCTAAACGCTTTGTCAAATTTTAAATCGAGTTAAGTCGGTGGCAAAGGCGACGCTTATTTTGGGATTATGGGCATGACGCTGACGCTTCAATTTAAATATGACATATTAAACTAAACATAAGTACTTCATTACTAACCTAATAAATTTCCGTAAAATTACAATATACATACCTAGTATCTAGAAATGGGACCCTGTAATATTGCATTATATGCAATAACAACAAGATATAAGAAGGCACCACACTACACCATATCATGGCATGGCGGAAAGAAGAGTAACGATAACAAAAAAAGCAACAAAAAAGGGGGAATCCTCTCTATCGCGCCTTACTGCTACGAGTAGCAAGCGCAAGCTTTATATGGCTATAGTTAGTTGTTATAAATATGTACCTTCTGTTATGTATTTCCCTCAAGCATAACCAAGTATTTTCATATTTATGCGGCATTATCCCAAAACGCCATGCCCACGAAAAATGAAGGAAGAAATAAGAAAAATACAAAAATAAAGCAAATTTCTTCTTCCGTATACAGTTCGTACACATGTACTTTGGCTATGCCATGACAATGGTGGTGACTGACTGGTTGGTGGTTTCTTTTCTGGTTTGAGAGTATGGGTATTGGTATGAGTGACGACAACGACAACGACGAGAATGACGAAGCATTGTCGTCCTTATGTCGTTTAACAGAAATACAGAAATGTATTTCAGTATGACTAAAAAAAAAGGAAGAAGGTAGAAGGATAAGGGAAACGAATTGAAGCGAAAAATGTAAGAAAGTGTGGAAATGAGGAATGTGTAGTCGCAATAAAAACTACATGCTCAAACGGTGATTGTAAATATTTCATCTACTGTTCTTGTTGTAAAATGATATACACACTGAGCGACTTTGAATGTATGTATGTACGTACGTGTGTAAAGCATCATACAACGTCATTGTCATCAACATCGTCCACAAAAACAAGAATAACAACAGCAGCAACAACAGAATCATCATCATCAGCATCAATATCATAAAATTCAACATCACCACCACCATCATTATCTTGGCATCGGTATCACCATCTCTGGTGCCACTAGCCACCCCAAAACAAAGCAAAAAATAAACGTACATATAAAAAGAAGAATCAGCAACGTATCATCATACTCAAACTTATCGACAGCAGCATGAATTGCTGTCGCAGCAGCAGCAGCAACAACCATTTTAGCAGCAGCAGCAACATCAACAGCGACGGACAGCAGAAACACTCGACCCAGAGAACGAACAGTTCAAGCGGCAAATAATAAAACATAATTTTTCCACTTTTTTCTATGTGCCCAGCAGCTAACAAAAACACCCACTCTCTCAAACACTCACACACGCACACATACACTCGTGCTCTCATTTTGAGCATCAAATTTTCTGAAGAGTCCAAAAGTATTTGTGGATACATTTTTCTTTTGGCTTTCTACTACTTTTTCGACAACGAAGAGTAGCAATTTCTCTTCGCATACGAAATTTACTGCATATTTTTATGCTCACTCTCATACACCCGCTCTGCTCTCCGTGTCTCTTTAACTTTGTGTGTATCGTGCTTCTACTTAACGTTTGCGTTTCATTAATTTAATCTCGATATAGCAACAAATATGCTACAATTCCATTGAGATAAACACCACAAAGTGGATGAATGTACGAGTATGAACGGTTCGACGGACGGACAAATAGATGGACGGACGCAATGATGTTCAGGTTGTTTGGTGTCGACAACAGTGAGTTGGTGAGACAAAAGGGGGTTATTTGAGGACAATGAATGTCGAGCGTGTAAGCGTGTTGTACGCCATGGTATGCATTTAATTCGTACTAGTTTTCTCACATTACACAAATATAGACACACACATACAACTACAATGTATGCACACTGTATACACTACTAAAAGGTAGTGAGTATGTCAAATGGTAGTAAATTTACTACATTTTTGCGTGCTAATTGAGTGATAAATTGGGAGTGGATTTCACAGTTTGTATGTTTTATGTATAAGTGTACGTAGTAGATGTGTTTGCGTTTCTGTGCAAGTATTTGTTTTTGTATATGTTGGCAATTGATATGCTCAGATTAAATTGTTTAATGTTATTATTATAGGGAAATTAAAATATTACTTTTTTATTATTGTTATTATTATTATTAGTAGTGAGAGCGTACATTAAAGGGTCTACTGAGGTGGAGGAAAGAGAGCGGGTGCAATTGACTGAGAGTTATGAGTGTAGGTTTAAGAGTGTGTGAGAGTGAACGAGGACGAGAGACCTTTTAAAATATGTTAAATATGTACCATTATTAGAAAAGTAATTCAATAGGTGTAGCAAATAGTAGCAATAAATGTATGCGCGTACATACATACATACATAGATAAATATATAAATCATTTTAATGAAGTTAAGTACTTTTAAATCAACTTTAATCTTGCGCATAATTAAAAGTGTAATTGAAGTAGTAATTAATACGACCGAGAGAGTTGAGTTGAGTTGATTTGAAAATATTAATGTCACATTTGATGTGATTTAATAATAATGAGCTAATTAAATGCATGCAAGATAAAACAATTACGGTTTTTTTGTTGATTTTAATTTTTATTTTCTGGAATCTAAAACCATTTTAGATCAAAACGATTAATTGATTGATTGATATTTATCAAGGTTACAATTTAAAATATAATTTTTCAAAATGTTAATGAATTTATTTGCATTAACAGTACCTTGAAAAAAGTTATGGAAAGCCATTCCTATGCTTCTCTAAACTTTGAATTATTTCATCTCACATATCATCCGTGTCTAATTAGAGTGTTCTTTGGCCCATTACAAACCATTTTTCTCATTTTTGTAGTTAATGACGCTTTTTTCTCAGGCGATAAGTATGAAAACTTGCGTCGACAATTCGGTTTCGTACAGTTAGAAAACTAACATGAACTCTTTATAATTCTTTTCAAACCTTTTTAGTTCAACTGAAGTGATTCTACAGTTCTGAAAAGATATTATCTGCAGAACCCTTTCTTCTGGGAGAGTGGAAGCCCTTTTTCGCCCACGACTCTTCGCTTTTTCATCAGAGTAGTTGGACTACTTAAAAACTTTTACAAAAATAATGTGCTGCCAGAAATGTTTCCACCACTGTACTACTGTACCAATATCAACTAGATATGTAGCTACCACCATTTGCTCTATGTAAAATAGTACTGGAAAATAGTAGCAAACACTTTAAAACGTATTTAATACCAAAACAAAACCAAACAAATTGACATATGTGTAATTATTATATTAAAGTATAAAAGCGCGTCGTCGCCCAAAAGACTACCAGACTATCAAACACGACCAAGTAAATGAATGTGAGCAGAGCTCAGCTATTGAACGACCGAACGACCTCTTAACAGCGACGTTGACGTAGACGCTCACCATCATCATCATCGTCAACCAATCATACCAATTTTCAAACAATTCCAAAATAAATCAGCATGAGAACAACACAAACACAAACACACACACAGCAATAATAACACAAATATTATTTAAAAATGAAAAAACAAAACCAAAAAAAAAACAGTACAAAATAAAGAAAAATAAGAATGAAACTGAAGTACGTGCGTATTAATACAAATACAGCAACAACATATGAATACTCGTACGTATGAGAGTAGTACGCAAGAAGAGCAACGAAATACACTGAACTGAGCATACGAAGTTTGCAGATACGAACGAACATGCATGAACACAAATTGTTCGACTGCACCACTGCTTCTCAGCATAAGAAAGAGTGCGCACTATACAACGAGAGTAAGCATCATACATATCTGATGACGTCGACTGCTAGGCTGCGCTCATACATACGCTCAACCACCAAAAAGGTAAAAGAGTATGCATTAAAATGATGTAGTGTGTGTGTGTGTGAAAACGAACCAACGAACCAAGTGAAGCAGACAGGCAAGCAAGCAAACCATCCATCCGCTGCGTTCAGTTCAATATACAGACATACATACATATATATGCACAGTAGTATACATTCGTGTAGTGAATATATTTTTGTTAAAATAAAAATTTTTGTGCTGACTATAGCCAAAGCAAAGCAAAGCAGTCTCGTTGTCGTTAGCAGTCAGTTTAGTTTAGTTCCTTTCTGGCTGCTGTCAAATGTCGTCATGTTTCTAAGATAGTACGCGTGACGCGGCAAAACGCACACATTATATTCATTCATTCAAAAAATAACAAACAACAAGAAGAAAATCTCTTCAATACAACAACAACAGCGCACTCTGGTATTGTTAGTTTTGAGAAAAAAATAACAAAAACAGCAAACAAAAAATTGCACCAGACACAAATAAATAAAAATTAAATATAAAAACAAAATTAGATGCAAAATATTAATTTAAAAAAAAAATACACGAAAGTGTTTTGCGCTTAACCGAGAAAATAAAAAAAATTAATTTTATAGAAAATAATTAAATTAAAGTGTGCAAGAATAAATTAAAGCAAAAATTTTTAACGCAAGTGAAATTCATTGATATGTATGAAAAGTAAAGAAAAATAATTTTGGAAGAAAATACAAAAGAAAATTGTTGATTTTTGCAAGAAGAGTTTAAGTGAAAAACAACAGAAGAGAAAGAAGAAGACGAATACGAACCGGTTGTTTCTGTTTGCAGTGACAAGTGAAGTGTGGAGAAATTGCAACAAGCAACAACTGCAACAACAAAAATTAACAACAACAATAGTGCAGAAAAGCGTTACATTTTGAATTTTTATTGTCCCTCAAGTGAACAAAAGGAAATGAAAAAATAAAAACAAAATAAAAAAAAATTTCTCCTATTAAACTTAAATATTGCGGCTTTTTTGGCAACAATTAAAAAACACAACAAGAATACAAAAATTAATTTTTCAGTTTCACAAAAATTAATAAAACAGAATATTTTTCAATGCTTGTTCAACTAAAATTTTTGAATAAAATCAAAACTACAAAAACCATTAATTTATAAAGTATTTTAATTTAATTTTAAGAAAACAATTGCACTTGTGTTAAATTATAAGAAAAACGTGCAAAAGATACAAATTCAAGTAAAAGATACAATATCTTCTTCGAAAAATTTTATAAGTGAAGCTCAAAGTATTGTGTAAAAGTGTTGGATATATCGAAAAATAAAAAATAAAAATCCAGGAAACAAAATAAAAGAAAAATATCTTCTCAACAAAAGTGTTAGACCTACAGTATCTTTTTCACAACAACAGTGTTAAGTACAGGAGAAAAGCAAAACAAAAACAAAAGATACGAAATAATAATCTTCGAATTATCCACACACAAAACAAAACAAAGTTAAGTTCCTGTTGCTTGCAAAACGAAACAAAACATAAACAAAAAATACCAGACACAAGCAAGAAAACACACATACAAATACAAAGATTTGGATTACTTAAGCAGTATTAAGAAACAAACTACTACAAACAGCAAACAACAAAGTCATCATTTTTAAAACCAAACAAACAAACATTTTATTAATTGGATTAATTCAAGAAACAAGCAAAACGAAAGCAGTACAAAATCCCAACGAAATATGGATTTGAAAAAATTTGCGCTAACTTAAAAATAAGCGAGAAAAGAAAAAACTACCAACAACGACTATAGAAAACACAAAAACTAAAACAAACTACACTCCCGACAAGTAAAGTTTGTTTTTTGTTTGTTTTTATGCAAACGTTTTTCTTTTTCAAGCAATGCAATTAATTGTTGACAAAATTCCCATGTTTTCGAAACAAACATCGAAGCGTAATTCAAAAAAGTAAGTTCAAAAAACATATATAAAGATAAAAACAAATAATTATAAATAACTTAAAAATATAATTTTAATAAAGTAAAAATTCAACTACTTAAAACTACGCAAAGAAAAAGAAGGTAAAGTGAAGCAAACATAAGAAAGAAAACCAGAAAGAAAAGACAACAAAAAATTAGTAGAAAGTGCAGCAAAGGCAAACAAAACAAAAAAAAAAACAGTAGTAGAAAGTGCAGAAAAGCAACAAACATTAAGTGTTTTTGCAAATGGAAAAAATGTTTCAAGTTGAAAAATAAAATTATTTTCACTAACAAATTAATTTCTCTCTGCTCATGAGTGGAATTTAATAAATTATATTAATTAAAAAATTAAAAAAAAAAAAAAACTCTACAACAACAGACAACAACAACAATTGTTCTAAAGCACAGCAACTTCAAGTATCTCAAGCTTTCACAAATACTTCAAGCGCCCGACACATCTAGATTCTTTTGGCAGCGCTCAAACGCCCAAAACTCGCTCATTCGATCGCTCGATCGCTGTGATGTTGCATATTAAATAAAATTTAGGTAAAATATCTAAATTAAAAAAATAACAATCTACTTTTTTCACACACACTCTTCTATAAATTTCAACAACGAAACAATTAAATAAAAAAACAAAAAAATGTGCTAAATTTTTTGTGTCTCTGTGTAAAATTTGTAATTTTTTGTTTTGCACACACAAATTAATAACTAAACATTTTGTTTTTTCGTTCGTTGTTCTTTCAGAAGAATTGTTTTTAATTATTTTTTCTCCATTGTTGTTGTTGTGTTTGTTGTTGTTGTTGTTAGTTTAATTTCAATTTTGTTAAGTGAATTTTTCATACTTTTTAACTTTGCTGTAAACTTTGTTTATGTTTGCTTCAGTTGTTTTTTTTTTATTATTATTCCTACTGCTTGAGTTTTAATAATTATGAATAGCTTCCAGATTTTTATTGTAATCAATTTAAAACTTGACCAGCAATTCAAATTTAAAAATAGCTCTCTGGTTTCGAAACAGCCAATGAAAATGTTTGCTGAATTCACAATTGAATTACTCTGTCCTTAGATATAGTGTGTGAATATTTATTGCCGAATCCTGTTGGTTTTCTGTTGGAATCTCTCACTAAAAAGCACCTGTTAAACTCAAAGATTCTTAACTGTGTTGATTTAGTTGGAAACATTTCACAACACAATTATGATGATGAAAATTAATTTTTGAACCTGGCCCTACACAAATCGACGTAATCTGGTATTTTTTATCACAATTGAAACTGTTTTGTTGAAATTTTGTCAAATTTGGATTTTCAAAGTTTTGCAGAGACTATGCCAATGTATCACTATTCCAATGTAGCAGATGGCCAGCCCAGCTCTCTAATATACCAAACACTGTTCAACACTGTCATAAGCCTTGGTTTCTATGCATTGTTTTAAATGGAAAGGTGCAAAATTCCCGTTGACTCTTAAATTCTAATTTCCAGTTTTATCTTATAAAAAAGCCAACATAAAGTTACAACATCGAGAAAAAACCAAACAAAATGTCTAGAAATACCAAAAATTACCAGAAAAAACTAATTAGGTATTTGTTTTATTTAAGCTACAGTTGCGCGTAGTTTCTGATTTATTTTTCAAACATTTTGTTAATATTTACCCAACAAAGTTCAAAGAAATCTCTGTGCTCTCTAAGAAAAAAAAAATTATATTTTTGATATAAAAAATAAAAAAAGTTTCTTTGTTCGCTGTAATTGTCATCGTCGTCATCGTTGTCGCCGTTTGTGAAGCAGAATTCTTCTTTTCTTCTTCGTCTCATTTTTTTTTTTAATTTGTTTGCTTTTTACTTGTATTTTTAATAAGAATTTATTTTTCTTAAATTTATTACTGTTTAAAGAGTTAAAATTCGCTGTTCATTGCTTATCGTACTTAAATATCTTTTAATTTTTTTTTTTCGCTAAATTTATTAAAATTCACAAAAATAAAACAAAAAAATTTCCATAACTTTGTTTGCATGCGATTTCGAAAGAAATGAGAAAAAAGCAACAAATTTCATTGCGTTTTCAAAAATTTGGTTAAATTTAAGTCAATTTTATTATTAGTTTTTGTAGCACTTCGCCATTTTCACACACATAAAAATAGCAAAAATAAATAGATAAACTTCAAAGGGGGAAACACAGAAAAACATTGTAAATTTTACATTTTATCTTCCTTTTTTTACATTAAATTTATTTTTCTTTTTCGTTTTTTCATTTTTGTGTTTAACTATTAAGAAGTTGTTATTATTTTGTGTTGTGTTACCTAGAAAACTTAATTAGTGTTGCTTATCTATTATACAGGAAAAAAAATTATGTTAAAAAAATAAACTTCACTTTTTTCTTTCCTTTTTTTTTTTTTTGGGTCAAATTGTAAGATTTTATATCAAAAATGTATATTATTTTGTTTATATACCTTGAAAATCAATGCTCTTAATATTAAATGATTTTGTATGAAAAGTCATTCAAAAAAGCAACGTTGCCAATTTCCTAAAGAGAATCTGCTGTTACATTTCTCCAACTAAGTACAAAATATGATGTTTTTTTCTAAATTGCGATGTTGCCAATTTTCAGGAACTTGAAGAAAATTTGATGAATTTGGGCTGAACTAGAGCTTTTGTAAGTTTTCACTAAATGTGATTTCATTGGCTTACAGAAATACCGTAATCTTTAATAGAATATTTTTTGGCAGACATCATTCTCATTAAATAAATTTATGAAAAGCCAACATTTTGCATATAAAGTTATTTTACTTCTAATCATAATGTAAAAGAACCGAGGCACAAAATTTGAATATTATAATCATTCTTAAAAATATATTACAAACACTTTTCACTTTTAAAAGTTGTGCAGTGCTGGATCTTCAGTTTGCACAGTTGCCAAATTTCAATTTCAAATATTCAAATAGTTGTACAATACAAAATAATGTTATTTTCAATTACAGAATATAATATAATAAATACTGTTTTTTTTTTGTTGTTTAAAAAATTTCAAAATGCACTTTTTCCAATTTTCACTTTCGCGTTACATATTACATACTGTATTTGGATAAATTGTTCAAACTCAATATCATAAATTAACTACAAACTGCCAATTTTCAATTGGTATAACATTGAACACTTTCTGAATAAATACAAAAACGAGAAATACCTAATTCAGTCAAAATTTTCAATTGAATAGTATTCAAAATATTTTCATTCACACACACATACACACAATCTACTAACGCACATAGAATTAAACACACTTACTCAAATAACTTACAATTTATTACCTCTTATGTATCATTATCGTATTACAATATGTACATATAATTTCCAAAACACAAACACATGAGAATGTTTCACGTATCTACACCACAACCTTCAAAAGAATAAAGGAATTTTCCGACTCTTTTCTTCTCTTCTCTTCCCTTTCTTTTTATTTGCTGTTGTTGTTGTTATATTTTGTTTCTATTCTGTTGTAGCACGATTGCTTCCAGTATGGCTACTACAGTATACTATGGCACAGATTTTCTATTTTATGCATACAATAAAATACAATAATTTCTTAGAATAATTTCCCAGACCATATACTCAAGCGTAACTTTTTCTCTACTACAGTTTTTGTAACAAAATATACTATAAAAAATTATGAAAGGCGAATGACGAAGTTTTCAAGAAAAAGAAGAAGCAGAAGAAAAAGAAATCGAAGAAAAAGGTCATTCATGCATTTGGGTAAATGCTTCTACTGTTTTAAAGTTCAAGAAAACATTTCTCCGGTTGAGTCTTATAGTCACAGTAGAAAAATTTAGAATTTTGTAGTGGGTACGTTGGATACTCCGAGACATTCAGTTGCTGCTTACTATTTTTACTAGCAACTGACGTTTGTTCATCATCATCTCTCATGGTTTCGCATTTTTTAGTTTTATTTTGGATTTACTTATATATCTACTTTTCTGTAGGTATTTTACTACCTACACTCTTTCACTCACTCACTCACATATTTTTGATAATGTTGTTGGTGTTTGCTTGAAATTCAGAAAGGTATTTGCTTTTTATATTTTTTCTGTTTCTGTTTCGGTTTTCTTTTTGACAAATTCACACGCCACGCATTTTTATAATTTTTCACAATGATGTTGACGTCAAAATGTGGAACTACATTAGGCAGGAAGTGAAATGTATATACCTATATTATATGTACATATAAACTTATGTGGAAGTAGGATATTTGAAAAAAATATGTTTGTATGTGTGGCAATGCATGCAAAAGAGGTTATGTGCAGTCATGTCAGTCAGGTAACAATTTGGTATCCTTTACTTTACCTTTTCATTTTTTGGCAATACTCAATGAAATTCTTTTGAAAAGAACTATGATCTAGCAGGATATGTATAACTAGTACAGTTGTGTTGAAGGTTAAAAGGATCCTAATATTTGTATGTAAATTGCATAATTTTTATACATCAAATAGAGATTATAGAAATAAGAATGTGTTCCGCCATGTGTCCCTATATGAATTTTCATATGCATAGATCCATAATATGGCTGGTGTTAGACAGAAGCGTTTTGATCTCTTTGGATAATCATTCTAGAAGGTTTTTCATTTAACCCCAAAGCCACCAACTTAAAATGCAAAAAAATTCGCTCAGTTGAGCAAACTTCTGAAAAGTATTAAAGATTTATGAATTCGGAACAAAAATGTAAATTCCATTCTGTTCTTAATTATAAGTTGCGAGAAAAATAAAAGTTACAGATAATTGCAACCGGCTCACTTGTGGGACCTAGGGTTAAAAATTTATATACTTACCTATGTCGCAAAGTCTGGTTCAAACAGAGCCTTCATAAGTGATTTATAAACGGTGATGTGTTGCTAGAAGTAGTTTGAATGAAACCCTAATATAGAGCGGATTAGTACTGGCATTTAAACTTAACCCAGTACCAAGCTTTGTTCATCAATATCGTGCCAATATTGAGTAAAGTGTTAGGGTACCAGAATTTTTTAGTAGAGCATTATGCTTGGTTTTCACTATGTCATATTTGCCGTCAAAAAGAGAGAATTTCCTATATGAAATTTGCCAACATGCTGGCAAATTTGATTTAATTTGACAAAGTGAAAACCAGGCATTATAGTGACACACTAAATGCAATAATTTTGATGTGGCTTTAAAAGTCAGGAAATTATTTGAATTATTTTTTATATCACATTTCACGCTCATGTTTATGCTCTCAGATTTTATGAGCAACTAAACAAACATTTTTTAAAATATTATACAAATGTTACTTCAAACTTTAAGCACGCCACCCACTCACTTACATATGTGAATATACATACTGAAACATGTCTGATGTATGTATATGTATGTGTATGTAATTTAACTAAAAATTAAGTATAAAAAATCGTTGTCGCTTGGCACATGCAAACAAAAATTTAATTTTGCATATTTTAATTTTGTGTATAGATTAATCCGACGAAATACACAAATTATCACACGCGTGCAACACACACACACACACACACACGCACATTCGCTCACACATATAATTATGCGCGCTTTTACGCGTAAACACACACACATGTAGGCATGAAAAATTAATGTCAAACCTGTAAAGGATACGAAAATACGAGAACGCGCGCCACTAGCATAAAAATTGAAACGTTTTTCATGGTAATAAATGAGTGAATATATGTGAGAGCCATTCTCTCTCTCTTTCTCTCACACTCTTTTACTCTCTTCGTGTGCTGTAGTGTTACAGTATTGTTACTAATTATGGGCCACTGAAATAAAACAACAAAAAACATATAATTTTACTACTCACTAAAACAAACACAAGTTTATACGATTGCGGTGCAGTGTACAAGCGCATACTGTGCGACATGAATATAGTTTCAACTATTAAAAAAATCCATGTTAATAGATATTAATATCGTAAACATTTAAATTATGGAACTAAGTAAACCCTAATAAACACAATTAACTATTTTCTTGAATAAAAAAACACTCTGTGCATACACTTAAAGTACAGCCTCAATTAACTTCTCATCCCTTTTTTTCACACACAGACACAAAACACAGCGTAAATACACCTACCCACCTAAGTAAACTACCTAAATACTTCAATTTACATGGCTTTACGCTTCTCTTTTACGCTTCATTTTTATTTACGCTTGAGGTTGTCTGTCATACTGCTACTACTACTAGACTTTTTGTTTTTGTTTTTTTTGCTTATCTTGATTCCATCCCTTTTTGCTTTCAATTAATTTATCCAAAATATTAACAAATTATGCGAAATTTACCTTAACCTTTTTTCATTACTCTACCTTTATGTTTTCTACATAAATATTTAGCTTCGTATATGAAAAAGATACTACGTTCACACGGGAAATATTTGACAAGACCGAACGAAAGTAAAAGGCATGAAAGCAACGAAATAAAATCAGCAAAAACAACAGCCGAAAAGGGCATACATCCAATATTAATTTAACAACAACCCTTAGTAAAAATGTCAACAACACTCTGAGTGGCGAAAAAAAGAAGCAGCAGCAGAAAAAATCGCGTAGTTGTCTGCCTTTTGCGTTAATATCATTTAATAATGTTAAAATGCAGAGCAGTAAGTAAAATGTAAAGAGAACTCGCATATCCTTGGCTTGCATGTCAATGATCTCCCTCCCTCTGTCTCCCTTATTTGCCTAACATGTCTAACAAGCACGAAAGGTGCTTTTACGGCATAAGAATTTTCGCTCTCGCGCCACTCTCTTTCACTCTCTAGTTTAATAATCCTTAAAACACAAATGCGTTATTCAATGTGTTATTCTTTTAAATTCAATTTATTATTATTTTTATTGTAATTTTTAAAATTTATTTGAACAAACTCACATACAAACACTTATTCACTCATTTACAGACACATTAGTCAAATATACACACACCACTTATGCATGTTTATATTGATAAAAACATCAATGCTTACAAAATTTCAACCCTAAAAATAGCGAGAAAAAAAATTTAATGTATTTAATTTTAACCAAACCAAATCCAGCCATAACAAAATATGCACAAAGTAACAATGTCGCAGCACACTCATTCACATTCACACAGTCTGCGCAATGTGAATAGTTACGCGTAACACACCCCTGATTATCTGATGTTACTCAACTCATAGATGTAGACACCACTTTTTTTTTGGTTTTTTTGTGAAACCTCTATCGCAATTGCAAGTGAAGTTAAATGAGGGTTAAAAATTGTTTGCCACAGTTGTTTTAATATATTTTACGAAAATTTAATTCACACTCAATTGCTGTAGTCGTTTCGTAGTTTGTGAAATAATTTCAAATCCATAAACATAAATTTTGTCGTTATGCTAAAATTTGTGTTTGTTGATTTGATTTGTGTAAAATGATTACTAAAAGTATTTGATTTGCTGCGCTGCTCTTGCTGGTTTTCTGATATTTATAATTGTATTAAAATAAAGTGTTGTATGTATGTGTGCATGTAAGTACATACGATATTTGACAGATTGATATGTTGATTTATCTTGAAAGTTAAATTTGCCACAGGCAATGAACGAAAAGGAGTAAGCTTTAAAGAAATAAGTGGTAGTAGTTTTTGTAGTAGTTAAAAACAAGGGAGGTTTGTTTGCTTTCTTTTGTATCCATTCATGTAAACTTTTTGCTGTGAACTGTCAACGTGATTAAATCATAATTAAATTAGTGAAATGTTTTATTAGAAAATTGTCAATTTCGTATTTGAATTGCAATTGAATTCTTTGAAAAGGGCTAGGATTGAATAAATAGTACACATGGGAAATGAAATCAATATGGTAAAGTATAGACAAATTTCTTATGAAAACAACAAGAACAAGTAAAATTAATTTGTATTTTATTTAAAGTTAATTGCTGTCAGTTTTCATTATTTTGAAGCTAAAGTTTACTGAGCGTTGTTTGCCATTTTTACCTACAGAGTGGAGGTTAAAGCGGTTAAAGCAATTTGGCAAACATGTGCAGATATGAAATTTTACAGCACTCAGGTGCGTGCGATTATGACAGAGAACAAAATGGCATTTTTCGGTGCTGGAGTTCTACACGCCGCGTTAGAGACGTCACAGCATCAAAATCGTTCACGATTTCATCGCTATCAGAGTAAAAAGTTTCGCTTATTTGCAAATACAAGAACCAAAGTTCACTTTATATGAAACTCTAAAGGAAATAGATTGAAACTCCCCAATTGTTTCGCTGTAACCGAAAATTCGTTATAAAGGATAACTATTGTATTTGACTAAAAAGTCTGGTAATTTGTACGAGAATATATCATAGTCTAGAAGCGTGAAATATTCTTCTGTGGCATCATTTCCCACTGGGCACCTAACTCTACACTCACCCACATGAACACATATGCTGTTAAATTTCATAACAAATTAATTAATATTTCACTTTTGAAAACGCCAAACAAAACTTTGAAGGTCTCTTTCTACCTCTCTATACACAAAGAAAAGTCCTTCACATACATACTCGTACTCATTGTCATACGAATAGCAACAAATCAAAAATCGCATTTGAAAACCACGTGATAAGAACTAGAAATTTTTTAACGACCCAATTAAATACTGATATCAGTGTATAATGAATACGTACAAGCGAGTAAATATATTTATTAACAAATATTGTGGTATTGTACTTAAATTTGAAACTAAATTAAATATCTACCTGCGGCTGGTGCTGCCGTATGAACAACAGGTACAAAAGACGAAAGAGGGAGAGTGTTTTTAATTTTTTCTTTTTGTTATTATGATTGTAACATTTTAAGAACTTATTATTAAATTGAATGAATTGAAAACAGCACAAAAAGAAAATACAAATACATTAAATAGAAAAACAAAACCAAATCGAACCGAACCGAACAAGAAAGCGCAGAATAAAAAAGTGGAATATTTTATCATTTAGAAAACACGACCAAATAAAAAAGTAAAATATGTAGGTACATGCACACTTCTAAATATATACAGATAAATGTATGTATGCATGTCTGTATGTATTTATAGATATCCGTTACCGCCACATACTACATAAGTATATTGGAATCCAACGCCACCGCCACTGCCGCCACACTAACTATTCATAGAAATCGTGAATTTCGCATTAAAAAACACCAGCAGCAATAACAAAAAAAAAAGGCAACACAATTTTGCTCATTGTTGTAGTATTGCTGTTGCTTGCTTGCTGCTGCTTATCAGCATTATCAGTGCTCTATTTGTTATTTGTATGTATGTAGTTATTATTTTTTTCGCTCATTGTTTTTGTTTTTTTAAGCAAAAATTTTAATAATAATAATAATATTTCACATTTATGCCATTTCAAGTTTTACGCTGAAAATTGTAGGAGTCGCAAAACCGAAATCGTAGGCAGGTACGAAAATCAATACACCATAAAAAAAAACAAACAAAAAATCACAATAATGTATGACGATAATAGTAATGACAAAAATATATTTATGTACAACTGTTTTTAGTTTTTTTATCAGTGCTTGGGTAAATAAAAAACAATTTAAATGTGTACCTACACATATTTACTTCAACTCTCTAGTATATACTAGTATTCTATAATTAGTTATAGTTTTATGACAATTCAATTCTTTCTTACTTATTTTCGCTAAGAAATCAACTAAGATATAATGAAGTTTTGCTTTAAATTCCTTTTTTTCTTTTTTTTTTTTAATTTATATGTATATTTTATTTTGTGTATTATTTAAAACTGGTTTCTCAAGTACGCCACATACATGCGCCGCACACATAACTACAAGTGCCAAACATGTTTTTATTTATGTATGTGCGTTTACCTTTAGTTGTTAATTTTCTGTGTCTTTTCATTGATTGTCAGTCAGAGCCTGCAGCACAAAAAAAAATAAATAAATAAACAGAAAACCGAAAACATCTTTATTGAATAATGGTTAAATTGAAGTTGTTGAAATTTGACTTGAAGTTATATTGATTTCGTAGGCTGTTGTAGAAAAATTAATAAAAACTCAATTTAAAACTCTACGTGTACGTAGCGCGCAGGTTAATTAATTTTAAAAGAGTTGATTTTGATTTATATGCGCAAAAAGAGAGAGAATATCTGAACACATCTTCATGCATTTCAATGAAGAGAAATGATTTCGGAGTAAAGTTTTATCCTACATACAGATACCTTCACTTCTCTGCTTTGCAAGTTTCAGTAACAGAAAAGATTCTTTCAATATGCGTAGAATAATCTTTCGTTTTTCAAAATGCGCTAAAATAAAGAATAAAACGTATATTTTCTTAAAAAAAGCGTTAAATTTTTTACCTTATAAAAGTGCGCGAAAAACTCAATACATTTAAGCTTTTTCACTAATACAGGCACACATCTGATCCTTCTAGTCAATAAAAATTTCTTCGATTTTTCAGAGATATTTTAAATTGAAAAACCTGCAGAGCGCTAAATAACTTTTTTTCCGCGTTTCAGCGGGAGCAGCGCTGAGTTGGCCACACTGAGAATAATATATTTACTCTCAAAAGCTATAGTGACCAATTAAAATCGCTCATTTATAAACAATCGTTTTCAGCTCTCTTCGTCTCTGTAAACGACGTTTTCAACGTACACGATTCATATTATCTCTGACTTACCAAAACGCTACACCCATGAAAAAAAATTAATAAAAATGCAAAATTAGTAAAATGAATTAATGTTTTTGCATACAATATTAAAAAGTTAAAACTTTTCTTTAATAAACAAAATCTCATTATAACTACGCAGTAAACAAAATTAAATATAAGAAAACAAAACAAAAAACAAAAAAATTAACGTCAGTCCAACACGTGTCTGGAAATATTTTTTTGTTTTTCTTACATTTTCTTACTTTTTGCACAATTACATATTCACATATGAATTGAATATTTAAACTCAATAACCTTGTACTTTAGTGCAATATACATACCATATACTGTAAATACATTCGAGTCTAGGTATAGGCGCATGTATATCATACAATACGAGTAATAAATACGTACCTAAAGCTTCCGTATGGCAAAAAAAAAAATAAAAATAATAATAAATAAAAAAATAATAATAAAACTTTACGTACTAAAGTTAAGTAAATTGCATACGAATACGACTAGCAGTTGGCAGTAGTTGGTAGTTGGTAGTTAAAAGCTAATGCAATATTATCGAAATATTACTTAATTGTAATTAAAATTGATTAAATGCCATACACTAAATGTATAGTATATACATAGGTAGGTTGATAGATAGATATGTGTGCAGCAAATCAATTATCGAATGATGATAATGGTGATAGTATCTAACGATGAGAATGATTGTACAAAAAAATATTGTTAGCACCCAGCGGGAAATGGAGAATTTTTGATATCAATATATTACAGCACTGAAACAAATCATTTAACTAATAGCGTTTTCTTTTCTTGACAAAATGTTGCACTTTTTTACCTCGTGGCAACAATTTTTAATGTTGCCCACAACACTGCCAAAGTATTGCCTTTTTAATGCAAGAAAAGAACATAAAAATGCTACTCTGTCAGAATCAGCTACTTTGCAGGGCAACATTCTCACCCCGTCATTTAATTGAGTGCAAAAGTGTTACATTTTTCGCCGCTCAGAAGGCAACATTTTTTAGAAAAGAACACGAAATTTGACAGCCCTCGCACGGTGCAGAAAAAATGCAACATTTTATCGAGAAAAGGAAACGCTATAAAAAAACAGATAAAGCACCATTTCTTTATAGCAGTGGTTCCTTACCTTTTTGCGACCAAGGACCACTTTGATTGTTTTGTTGTTAGCAGGAACCACAATGTTTAAGAATAATACAAAAAAAAAATGAATATATTACCGTGTTGTATTTGAAAGTATTTAACACTAGATTTACGGAACCCGTCAAATTTTTTTTTTTTTTTTGTAAATCATAATGAATTCTAGTGATTTATTGATATAAATATTTTTCCCAATTCATTTTCTGTTAGATACCGTAATTTTAAATATCGGTATGTGGTATACCTATTCTTTTGAACACCCGTGACGTGTTCCAGTAAACATAAGTTAATAATTTTGTCCGTAAATCTAGTGTTAAGCGCGTAGTAGACAATGCTGCCACAGCTACATATATTATTTCTTTTATAACAATTGTAACTTATTTTTATCATCATTACGTAGTCGTCGAATAACTGAACGCGAAAAAAAAGCAATCACTGATTGGCACTTGACGTCGACCGCTTGCCCATTCTCCGACTCGTTCGCACTTACTAAGTTAAATTAGTTTTGTCGTAATACCTCCTTAAAGGCTTAATTATGCCTAAGTAACGCAACGTAGCGTAACGGAACGTAAAAATCTATCGAAGATAGAACTCTACGTTGCATTACGACTTCGGGAATTACTTACACGCACTGCCTATATCACAGATATTTAAGTGACAGTTGGCAACGTTACGTTCCTTTCCGTTACTTATGCATAATTGAGCCTTAATCCTTCGGAGGGGGCGCACCGCGGCAATTTAGCCGCAAGGTGAATTTCATAGTGTTGACTGCAATTTTTCTTATTTAAAGCATAAAAATGATTAAAATAAAACAAGTGATTGCTTTCTAGTGATATTGAAATATGTTTTAAGCATTTATTTTTAAATGTTTATTTGTCATCGTTTTAACTTTGAAAAAATTTCTGCAGCTACACTTGAATTTATTTGTTACACGAGAGAGCACGCCGGACTACCGGTTGGGAATCACTGATTTATAGCATTGGAAAGAATTTATATGAACTGCCGCTCTCACCATTTGATCTCACCAAGTGAGCGAAAGAGTCTTGCACAACTATACACTGTGTAAAGAAAGAGAATTTTTTGCTTGCGACGCGCTCTACCAAAGAAAAGTATGTAAGAGAGCGGGTCGTAATACTGCCTCCCACCATAGAAAGTTTTCTATTTTTCCCCCCTTAATGCGTTTTCTCGCTTAATTTTAAAACGCTGCTAGTTCATCCCGCTGGGTAATCAGTAAGTAAGTAGCAGCAGCAGCAGTGCTGCCATTGTTCTTATCATCATATAACCCGGACTGAGTACTCACTCGTAGGTTAGGTAAGTAGGCATACAAAATCAATGAGAAAATCATTTCCAGTAATTTGTAATAATAAATTGAAGAAATCTTAACGCCAGCAAATTAAACTGAAGTGCAAAGATTATATACGTATAGATACTCACATACACACACACATACATATATATTTATGAAATCAAAATCAATAATATTTAAGATTTTATTGCAAGATTTTCAACATCGCACAATCATTAATAATAGCAATAATAATAATAATAATTTTTAAACTACTTAAAATGTTTACCCCACAAAGATATTCACTCATATTTCATTCATCATAATCAAAATAACATCAAAATATATTAACACCTTTCACATACAAAAAATTGCAATTATTTATTAATTGGCTAAATTTTTTTTTGATATGGGGCAATTTTCATATTTATGCCTGGTTTAAGGTTTAAGTTATTCTGTAAAAGATTATAGTATCACATATCAAATTAATTGAAATGTTCTAATTGCTGATTTATTTATTTATTTACTTGTTAGGAGGAATCTCGTTTTCTCTTAATTTTTTGAATCTAAATAGTTTGTAGGTAAATACATATGCATATAATTCTAGGTAGCAATACAAATTTTTTATAGATATTGCTGATAAGATAATTCATATTAAATTGAAGGTTAAATAAAGTAGCAGACATACGAGCATATAATAGCTTAACTAACTAATATCTACTTCTACGTATTTACGCCCAGTGTAAAGTTAAATAAAAACTCTGATTGAAATTAGCGCGTGTAATATTTTTGTATTTTTTTTAAGTTTTATCAATCAAAATTTATATGTATGTGTGTTATGATAGTTATGAAAGAAATTTAGGTACTTGTAAATAATTTGATTACTACTTATATTGAAAATGAGTCATTTTCAATTGTAAATTACATTCCAGGATGTTTTTCTTTTATCTTTCACATATTCTAAATTATTATAGTAAATTTTCGAATAGTGACTCATTTTTGGCACAAGTTTTGATAAGATTCGTTTAATTTGCAGTTGATTGTTCCGTGAAGACCAAAGAATTTCATCATAATTTCAAATTTTCTTATAATAATTTTTATCATTATTTCACAATGTCGGTTTTATCAATATTTAATAAGGGTATTCACATATTATATGAGAGGAAAGTGTTTCCATTTAATTTGAATATCATCAGAAGATGAGCTCCAAACTTACATATTTAAAACTAAGCACTTTAAGATTTTTAATACCCACTCTCACTTTTCTACAATGTAACAATGAAACTTACGATAAACATAAATACCCCTATTGTTTTGAAAACGAAATTGTTAAAAAGTCACGTTTTTGTGCACTTCTTCAATTCCAATCTTCAAATTTTCGCATATTTAATTTATGAAAAATCAAACAACCTCAAGCAGCAAGCCTACAAATAAAAATAAAATAAGGTAGTGTCGGTAGCTTTTTTAAGCTGACAGTATTTATGCACTTAAAAAAAGAGAGAACGTAAGAACATAAAAAAGAAAAAACGCACCCTTCAATAAAAGATAATAAAAATAAATCAGCATAATAATATAGTCGTAGTACAACAACTACAAGAAAAAAAGAATTTCGTTCAACACCCTCAAGTTATGCATACAATTTTTATTCACAGCAACAGCCACAATACGCAATAATAATAAAAATGCAACCCTCAGCAGTTTTGAACTCAAAAACACAGTATTGATATTGACCATTTATTTTTTAGTGGGTAGAAGAATTCATTTTTAACAATTTTTCATGTAATTCAATACCACAACGCAAGTAATTTTACAGCAAAAAAAAAAACAAACAAAAAAAATTATTAATAAAATACATACATACAGACATTATAGAATTCTGACCCTTATGTTTTTGTTAAAAGCAAATACGCACGTATCCATGTGTGTATGTGTAAGTCTATTTGTATGTGGTTACATATAAAAAGCAATAAAGAAAATTTAAATGAAAAAAACAAGAAAAAAAATAGTCTACATCTGCTGTTTGTATATTTTCAATATTTTCAAAAAAGGAATATTATGATATACGGACTAAGTGAAAATCACCACCCACAAGTACGCATATTTGTGTAAAAATACACACACACACATATACATTTATTTGCAGACAGGGACGTCATAATCAAATACAATTCTTTTTGGTTTTTTTAAAGGGCGAATTTTTTCGTTCTTTCTGATCTTCAGCACATAAACAGCGCTTCTCGACTGCTTCTTTATCCCTGCTTAATACTTTTTTTTGCAGTTTTTCACTATTGCCAAGCTTCTATGTATTTTATGCCTTGTTTAAATTGTTTTTTTTTTTTGAACATGTCAAAATTTACTTTCAGTCTCGTCTAAAATATTATTTGTAGTAACAGACTCTAAGTTCGAAATTATATAGAGCTTCAAATGCAATTTAACATATAAATGTAACAAACCAAACACATTCAATTACAGTATCAAACATATAAACATTTCAGTTTCATTTCATTTTTATTTTTTACTACAGTTTTCATCAATTTTTGTACTTTTCTCATTGCCTGCAGCAGAATGCGTGTGTATGCAAAAAAGAAATGAAGAAGAAACTGTTGGTATTTTCGTCGTAAATTAACTTATAATAGTTTAACCCTCATCGGTCCCTCAAAAAATTACCTTAATTGGTCTAGAGACCATCATATATGATACAATTAATAAAAATGGATTACATTAACACATATAGTGTGTAGAACTATTTGCATAGTTATTATGTTTCACATTTTTAATGTTTTTTTAATGACAAATTATAAAGAAAATAAATGAAAAATTAATAGTGAAATGTTTTGCATATTATTTCGATCATGTGGATGCTGCGATCTAAGTGTAGATTTTGATAGTTTTTATATGTACATATGGGTGGGTTGGGATGGCCATCGAGAGACACGCTTAGGCCTGAACTACCGATTGTGATATCACATAGTTGGACCTACAGTTTATGTGGCAATTTTTTATCACATTGGTGGTTTTGCCTTGCCATTTCCTACCAAGATGCGAACTTGTACACTTTCTTATAATTCTCATACACTTCATATCGATAGAGAATATAAGAAGGTTATAAGAATTAACCAACAGACGAAGACGGGAATCGAACAGTAACCTCCCGGATGAAAGTCTAGTGCACTACCACTACACTATCTAGGTCGTCATAGATTAAGATTCGAACCCAGCCTTATATTTTCAACAAATTTTCAAGCGCGCGATGACGTCGGCTTTTTAGAATGACTTTCAATTATTGGTTTTACCATCGAATCGAATACAATTGAGGATCAATTTGAATTTTTTGAGAGACATTGTACCATTCTCATCGTTCCATAACTGCGTTACAATAAGAATGCAGAAAGAAGCACAGGCGTCGATGTTAAAGTAGGCGTTCATTCTTGGACCTACAAATGTATAAATAAGACACATTCTAGCAAACCTTTTCAAGCACCGCATATTTTTATATGTTTTTCATATAATAAAGATCAAAATACATGCCTGAGACAATATCAGTAGTACTATTTCTGTATGAAACTTGAACATTTGCATCATTTGGCTTATAAGAATATTGAATGGTTTTATCCTTTGATAAATACGCAGTTCTTGGGTCAGCAGCCATTTCAACTCGGATATTTTCTTATAAATTTTCAATGTCACTTGTCTTTCTCATGCTTTCTGCTTCTAAACTGCTTGTATTTAGATTAAAATCGAAATCTTCATCATCTGATGCTGACGAAAAATTACTTTTTTCTCGATTTCCATAAATATGCACATATGTATCATATTGGATACACAGGGACCGATTTGTAACTTTTTTTGTACAGTGTCCCACATATATTACAGCTACTTGTTTTATATAGCGTTATATTCCTCCTCAAAATTAACTACATGAGCCCTCTTTTTATTTGAATCGGATAATAACTATAGAAGATATTAGATTGAATATTTTGAAATTGTATCATATTGGATACAGGGGACCGATGAGGGTTTAAAAAACACACTCACTTAAAAGTATCTACAAAAGAAAAGCACATACCTACTTTTCTCTTTTCTGTTTTTTTTTTGCTTATGTCTATACTTTTCTGTTTTTAGTATAATTTATTATTAGCACTAGTGTAAATATATATGCCTGTGTGTATTTGTGCACTCATGTGTAGGCACACGTGCAATTGTAAACAAATTATTGCTGGCTACTCCCCCTTTAAACTGATTTGATGTGAAATACACGTATGTATTTGTTTACACTTTATTTGAAGAAAAGATCAGCAATATTTTTTTTGAGAGAAAACATAGCTAAGGTACCTACTTTTTTCGCGTGTGTAAGTAGATTCATAGTTTTTGTATTTAAAATGTTGCAAGTTATTTAGGTACTCATAAAAATTATGATTTATGTGTTGATTTTAAAGTAGGAAGTAGTTTTTCTTTTGCTGATTTTAATGCGTTTTGCTTTTTGTACTCACACACAAATCATGTTTAGTTTTCTCAGTTAAGTTTTAAGTTTATTCATACCTATGAAAGAGGGAGTTGAGATGTTGAGAATATAAGAAAAAATAATGAGGAATAAATTTTGAAATTGTAGTTTTTATATTTTGAAAAAATATTTCAACTGAAGCATTTATGATGTTCGAGACAGTATTCTTGTTAAAGCTTAAGATTTTCAAAAATTTATAGAGGATCCATGAATTAAAAAAAAACAAAGTCATTCAAAATTGAAACAGAGATTTTCAATATTTTCCCAACCATTTCTTATTTCCTCACAAAAACTTGAATTTCAAGAGGTCATATCCAAAAAATAAATATCTATTATTATTACAATTTTACAAATTAACTCATTTAGTTAGAAAGCATAAGAAAAAATACACAATTTCAATATGTACTTTTGGTTACAAAAGAAAAAAGAAAAAGAAAAAAAGCCCACTTAAGTGTACACTTCAAGTTGTGTATATACGTTGTAAGTAAAATACACAAATCAGTGAACTCTTACAAGAAAAAAAGAAGAAAGAAGCAAAAACAGAAAAACTTAACCACAGCTGGATATGGGCGCCAAATAATTTTCTTAGAGCAAAACAAGCATACAAACATTTTTACTTATTGAAAAGTAAGTACCACAAATATACAGACAGAAAAAGAATAACATACACTTTTTTCTACTACGTTTTTTTTTTTTTTTGGTTTGCTTCCCTTCTACGATATTACTAGAGATTGTAAATTGATTTCTTAAAACGAAACTTTAGAAGTTTCTTGCAAGTCTCGTGGAAGAAGAAAACGAAAAAATTGAAACTGAAGCTGAGTAGGAAAAATATCCCAAAGAACAAACCAACCCGCTGTGAATGGCGACAATATTATGTATTTTTTGTGCTTTCATTTGCCAATAATAAAAAAGGGATTTATGTAAAATAAACGTAGACATATGTATTGAAATATTGAACGTAAAAAAAATACATACTTTGCCAATATTCATTCAGGACAAACGGCAAAAAAAAAGAAAAGGAGCGACGACGCGTCTATATTGAATGACATGAGAATTTTATTTTTGTAGCTTTATGGTTAAATCGTAAAGGAAGGAGAAAAAAATGAAAGAATAAAACAAAAATGCTTACGCCAAATAAATTGAAAGGTAAATTAAAATGTAGCAAATGAAGCGAAAAAATATAGGAAACATACATGCATACGTACGAAAAAAAAAGTAGTAGCTACGTGTATCCAATAGTATGTATAAAAATCTGTATTTAGCGGTAAATGTTTGAGGAAACCAAACCAAAAATAGCATTATTTGGAATGGTGTTTTTTTTTAATCAACCACCACTTGCATTCATATGGTAAATATATATTTTTTCATCAATATACTCAATGGCTACTACTTTTTTCTACTGCCTTTGTTGCTGCTACACCAATTTAAAGTTTCCCTTCATACTTACATTTTATTGCTGAAAATTAATAATGGAAAAAATATTGTTCGTATGATTTTAAAGTGCCTACCAATACTACATTGTAGAAAAAATTGCTGCATCCTCCCCAATGAAGCCCAAACGCAATAAAAAATACCAACAGCAAAAAATAAAAAAGAAGAATACAAATATTTGAAGTTGTATACAAGAAAAAAAAAAAAAGAAGCGGAAATTGTCGCAAGTATTCGTACACACACAAACTGCATTTATTCTATACTAAAAACGAAGTAAAAAAAAGTACGTATTTAAAAAAAAGGAAGTTGCAAAAAGGTATAAAATGTTTTTGTAGCTGCTCAAAGCCGGAAATAAATTTAACGAGTTGTATTGTGCTGCACTCTCACTCTCTTGAATCTTTACCCCAACCGACGACGCTACTTTTTGATATAGGACGCAATTGCTGCTGAGATTTCCTTCCCTTATTACTTTGCCAAAAAAACAGAAATATGTGAAAGAAAAAACAACAAAAAACAAATAGCAATAAAGAGGAATAGAAATAAAAATTGTCGTTTGTCTGCCTTGTTGTCTCTACGTCCGTTGATGTTGACGATCACAACCTAAAATTGCAACAGAACATTACAGCTACTGCTGCTACTTGCAATGTTGTTGCATCATCATGCGCTAAGGGATATTTATAAAAGAACACGCATTAAACACCCTTGAAAACAACTGTCAAAAGCATTTTATTATTGGCCACCACAACTACCATCACCATTCCAATCATCATCAACATTACTACCACTACCTTGTCTACAATTAAGTCTGCATTACAATATAGAAATCGAGAATAGCAAACAACTCAACACCGCCACATTACACACACTCTCAAATACAATACGAGAGAGACAGAGAGAGGGAAAAGGAGCAGAAGGAACATGAGTCGCTTTTGATTTGAACTTGATGAATGCGTTCCGTTCATAAGTACTGCATAAATTCGTTGCACACACAAGAATTTCTGTCTGTTTATTTGCCAGGCCTGTATAGCATTCGTCAGTCGATTGGCAAAAAATCAAAACAAAATATAAGTAATAAATATGTATGGAGTAGTAAATTATTGGACAGATGTATGATTGAATTTTTGTAGGAATTTTTTATTTTTTTGCTTTGTTTTGAAGTCTTTGTTCGAATTTTTCGTCCGCCTTCAACTTTAGCAATCATTATTCATTAATGATTATTATAATATTGATGTTAATCCTGATGAAGTTGAAAATCCCTACGCTTAGACTTGATATCGCGCTTATATACTCCATTTCTAATTTTAATCAAATGTTTTTTTTTATTAGAATTTTGTAAAACTATTTGCGTTTTTTTTTTCTTTTGTTTCTTATAAAAGTTTTATACAGCTAACACTAAAAATAAAACTTACTACATAAAAAATCACACTATTTCATAAAGATTAAATTGCATTATTTATTAGATTCTCATGCAAAAAAAAGAAAACCATAAAAAATTTACTGCAAAATAGTAATTTATTATATATTTTTTGTTTATTTTGTTCAATTTGCAAACATGCAACGAAAACTAGAAAAATATGAAAAATTGCAATAAAATGACAAAAATCCATAATTCAAATTCACACACACACATAAACAACAGTTTTGTTTACTTACAAAAAAAAGTATACTAAATTTTACTTTTACTACTATCACAACATAGTAGCTAGAAATTTTTATTTAAGCCGCTTTGTTAAAAAAAAAAAAAAAAAAAAAACAAAAGTGTATTCACTGATTTTCTCTACACTGACACACAATGAAAATTGTTCGTAAAGCATTAAAGTATTTTGTTATTTACTTTTGGCAATGGTTTTCTATGGGTGTAAAATACACAAACACATACAAACACACATACCAGTGTGTATGTATTTAAATTACAATGCAAGCTTTTTTCGTTGGTTTTTATTGCTATTTGTATGTTTTTATAAACGCGTATAACAAAATGCAGTGAAGCGACATATTTTTAATTAATTTTAAAATTTCATGTCGTTATTTAATCAGTCAATCTAAAAATATATGTTTGTACATATATATAAAGCCAAAAATACGAAAAAAAAAACGTGAATAAATGTGCGCCATCGCCAACAACAGCAACAACAAGAAAAAAAAAGACAATTGTAGTACACGATTGATATATAGATTTTCATACAAGAACAACAACAGCAACACTATTCTATCCTGTCTGCCTTACTCCCCCACCACTCAAGCGAACATCAATGAAATAAAAATTTGAAGATAGACACAAAAAAAATATAAACATATTGCTTGGAAAAAAATATATGTAGGGTGTATGGAAATATGGGCATTTTAGAGGTTAACAAGAAGTTGTAGATCAAATCCAATAAAACTGATCAAGGTATACTTGAAGGTATTTAAAATGATTCCAAAACTTTGCTAGGGTTGTTCTGTTTCTTTTTTAGTTCCAAGCGATGTTTAAAAATCTTTATTTTTTATCTACGTTCCACAAATCAGCGCTAGACCGCACTTACTAATTCTTACTATGGATTCCTTTTAGTACACCCTAATATGCAAGCACTTTACATTGTAAATGTTTTGTGTTTGTTGTTAATCGATAGGAAAAAATATAGTTAGCAGTAGCAGTGAATTTGTCAGCTTATGTTACAAAAAAAAGCGAACATTTATTTATATTGAATACATACACACATACCCAACAAGCAAGTTTGAAAGCATTTTATAAATGAAATTTAAAACAAGCTTGATTAAATAAACGTTGGTATATACAAGCAAATTTAATATGATTATTTTTATAAAAAGGTTTGTAAATACAAACGTTTTTCAAAAGTTGATTGAAAATCGACAAATCATCCTTTTAATTTAATTTCAATTCAGTAATTTTTGTGACATTTTAGAAAAATTACTTTTAGTAAGATACAAACAAAAATAATTAAAAAAATAATAAAATTCAAAATATAAATATAAAAACATAAATATAATAAAAAATATTGAAAAAAAGTCCTAGTAAAATTAATTCCATTACATTTAGAACTGGCCATGTCACCTTTGCAAAAAGCTTATTTTTCACATTTAAAATAAGTGTTTTTCAAACCTCTTTTTAAAGCTTATACCCAACGTCACGTTTTGATTTTATTTCGCTTATTTTCAAGTATTTTATAAACAAAATATCAGCGTTTTGTAAGCTTAACACTTACTTTAGAAAGCTTATATTTAGCTTGTTTTTATATGTTAATGTTTGTTGGGAAGCAAACATTTTCAATTTCTTTTTTATTTTCATTGAATTCAAATTTTTTTATTTTGTTTTTCGCCTCATCATGCTGACTGACAGTAACGACAACAATATGACAATATGGGGGAGTAGCGAGTGTAAGCAACTCAGAGGTGACAAAAGTATATCATGGGAAAGGAAAGTAAAGCAAAGCGTACTTTTTTTATGAGTTAGAAGAAGAAAGGAAAATTCTAATCAATAAATAAAAGCAAAAAAAACATGCCATAAAAAACGAAAGAAAACATTAGCTAGTCTCACAGACAATTTAAGCACAGTATTGTCTGAAGTGTAAGAAAAAGAAATTCGATACTTGTAAGACTTGAGGGAAGTAACAAAAATCAGCACAGTAAATGAACCCTTCAACTTAGAGTGTAGCGCACCAACTTAAATCAATTTTTTTTATTACAAACAAAATAAAACAAAAACAACAAAAAAATTTAATATACAAAATGCGCCCAATCAAGGGCGGAAAAATTAATGTAAAAACAATATTCAAATAAAACATACTCATACTCATGTACACAGACAATTGTGCAAATGATGGCGAGTGGAAACTGGTGAGACTGGGCAGGCAGGCGACAGACGACGACTGAATGGTGTCGATGGTGGTGGCAGGCAAATATGGCGCATTATCCGCACCACTCACCACCACTTGACTGTTGTTTGTTATTCAATGTGACTGCATTAAGCACAGCAAGCAAGCAAACAAGTGAGGGTGAGATTTTGACTTTGACTATGTTATTTCTCATTTCATATTGCGGCATTATTGATGAATAAAAATAAAAATTAAAAAAAAAAAAAAAACATTGTAATATATGTGCTTGCATGCATATTTGCATAAACGTCATCAGGAAAGTTAGCATCAGCCATTACCGTCATCAAAAGCACCATCATTAGGAGAGAGTTCTAGACAGCAATATTATCATCCACCAATTCAGCTGCGTTAACATTTTAACATTAAACATAAAAAAAGTGTAAAACAATTTGTTATAAAATACAAACAGAAAATTAAATAATTCTCTCTCTTTAATCGTCCTTCGATGCCTTTACATCAGAGCAGTGCTGGCCACGCCACAACATGTGTGTGAAAAAGCTCATTGACATAGCTAAAGGTCTTAGTCGATCAACTTTCATATCCATGATAGAAATTAAATAATTTCTATTTAATTTTTTATTTAAGAAAAATTCAGTTCTGCACACCAACAGATCTGAATCTGGAATGAAAATTTTATTCAAGTTCATTGCTCCTCTTTTCAAATTACATTTCGTGTGCAGATCTGCCTTCTCTCTTTTCCCTCAAAAGAGACGTAATTCACGAATAAGACAAATATAGAACTATATTTGGCAGGATGAGAGGAAAAGCGGGTTAAAATTTATATAAGAGCAAAAGTGAAATAATTTAGAGTGTCAGTGCAAGAATGGCATAAGTAATACGGTTTAGGATGAAAATGAAACGCCTTAACAGTAAGAACAAAAATGATATAACAATTCTTTCAGAGCAAGAACAGCATAGTTTTTTATTCCGTTTTCGCTCTGAACATATTTCGTTTTGCTTTTGCTCTTAAGTAAAATTATTCCACTTTTTTCTGAACGTAGAAATTATACCACTTTTCCTCTCAGCTTCTTATTTGGTATTCGTACAGTGACAATCAATTTTTCATATTCTCAAAAAATTGTTATTGAAAGTTTTGCCAAAGCTAAAACAATTTACAATCTAGGAACAAGTTTATATTTTGCTCCAACATCTATGTTTATTTCTCTTTACAAATCAATTACAATTCTTATAACACTAAAAGGAGATTCTTCCACCTTGTACTCTTTTCTCTTCCATGCTGTTATTTTCATAAACGGCTTGTGCCTCTTGATCGAACAGATAAAGTAAACAAAACAACAAACATTTGTGTTGCACCCAGTCAATTCCCATGAGTGCATCAATGCTCACACTTTTTAGCTCACCTTTCTATTTTAATATTTTTACAACTACAACAAATACAAATTCAGGATTAGCGCTTTAATACGTCAGGTTGAAGTGAGGAACTTAAAAACTAATACAACACACTCCCAGAAATTATCGTCACCAACTACATCTGCAAACGTCAAAGAGAGCAAAGTGAGAGGGAGAGGGAATTTATTGGTTGCTTCTGCATATAAATCTTAAAATTTTAATTACACGCCTTTTTACTTCATTATTTTTTCACAAAAAAATAAAAACATCAGAACTACTAAGGAGTGACAGGAAAAGAAAATGTGCACAGGATTTTTATTAGTTTTTTATTTTGTTTGTTGTTGTCTTGCTATTCACGTGTTTGCATAATTATGCGGAAATGTGTGCATTGATTTTGTTTTTTCTCATATCATAGTAACGTAGATACACGTATATTTTTTTGTATATGTATATTTCTTTGCTTTCAAAATACGCTTAGATGCACGAGCGCGCGTGGGCTTACGTATTTTATCAAGTACCAGCGCACAATTGCTGGTGATGTACTTACACGTGTACTCAGTCGAAAGGGTAGTTTAAATTTTTGCTTGTCATTTCATTATTTGTTAACCAGTTTTTGAACTTTGTTTCGGGTTTTATTTTGTACTTATTGTAATAACGATAATGGCATGACTTTAACGCTTTGAAATTGAATAATATTAAAAATACAAAAAAGTGTCGGAGTACAGTAAAAATTAAAAGAAAATCAGCTCAAGTACCAAACAACTAGACTTAATTCTTTCAAGCGCAAACAAATTTAACAAAATCACGGTCACCATTTTTCATAAATACTTGCATGAATTTATGCCCTTTATCTACTCAGCCGCTGAGGCTTTTGTCATCATCAGATTTATATACAGAACTGATGATGTGATTACATAATTATACTAAATATAACAAAAAAAAAAAAAATATGCGCTCAGTTTGTTATTTGCGCCGCAATTAATCACGCAACATTTTAATTTAAAATAAATACAACAACAACAGCAAAAGGCACAAATATACATACACGCATACATACACAAAAATTTTTACTGCTATTTAAGCACTTTAGTATTATAATGGCCCATAATATACGACGAGTAAGCGTGACAAAATCACAGTTCATAACTTAGTAAGTAATGAAAAAATTAGCTTAAAAAGCTTCCTACATACGTATGTGTGTGTGCCTAGAAACACCATACAATAACAACTACAAAGCAGAAAAGGGTTGATATTTCACAAATATGAGATTGCACAATATCAGTACCTACCAACCTACATACGTAAGCAGCAAGTAAGGCTATCTACAGTGGCGCTCAAAAATGTATGCCTTCCTTCCGGAGAGTTTTGACTCAAAGGAGAAGAATTGTCTAGAAGTTTTTAGAGAAGAAAAACTAAGAAAATTAACTCCGTGAAGAGAAATATGTGATTTGTGTTCTCAGAAAATCCGAAACATCTCAATCAAACGCTTTCTGACTTTTTTATAGACATTAAATTAAATGAATGGCCTAAAAGAAGCAAAAAAAGAAAAGAAATTCGGTTTTGTGAGCTATAGAAGGGGATAAATTCGAAAATAGAGAGTATTATTTGAAAAATATGAGATCACAAGAAAGTCAAAAAGCAATTTTGTTTTCTTTGCTTGAGTTTTTAAGCGAAGGAAAGGACACAAAAACGGAATCGTTTAACATTTAACGTGACCTGAGTCGCAAAAGAAGTATTCACTTTAAAAAAGGAGCACCATACTCTCTTTCAGCTTAATAAACCTGTAAAAGCGGGCGCATATCGTTACGAAATATGTTTTTTTTTTCCAAATAAAAAGTGCTTTCTAACAACTTTATATTCTTCGGTAAAATATTAAATTATTCAATGATCAATTTATTTCTGACCATTAGTGTAACTATCGAACGTCGCTATTATTTAGAGAAAAAAAGTTGCTAATTGTTAGAGATATTGAATTAAGTTTTTACAAGGTGATGCAGAAATATGTGCATGTTCATTAGCTCATCATGAGGAATAAAAAAATTGAATGGACATTTTTCAACTGGTTCATTGTGGTTACAGCATTTGTTAGCCTTCGGCTCAAAATTATCTGTTTAGGTTATGTCGAGGATATCTTTTGACATAAAAACATGATCGATAGTGCAGTGGTATGATATTGAGGTCTTTTAGATGATACAATATAGTAAAAATTAAAAAAAGAGATGTGGATGCGGTAATTTTTTGCATAACAAAAAAAAAAAAACAAAAACAAATTTGAGGAAAATATTCTTTCTCGCAATATACATGATTGACCTACCATTTCCCATAAATCGTAGATCATATGGGTTAAAGAACCCAAAGTTCTGTTTTTCGGTCAAAATTGTGACAAGTTTCAAGTGGAGCGACCATTTTTGTTTTACATCATTGAAGTAATAAAATGCGGTCATGCCAGCAGCTATTGTGAGCATAAGTTTCAGCATATAAACATTTTTGATATTTTATTAAAATTTTAATGAACTCTACTAGTGCCCCCAAAACAGAATTTAACAGCAAAAAATCATTTTCGTGACTAAAATTGGTATGAATAATTTTGACCCGACAACCAAATTCAACCCAAATAAAACAACTGAATCTAGAAACACACGTACATTTATAATTTTTTAACTCTCCTGAGATAAGGGCTAAGGGGTAAATAAATTTGTATTTAGTTCTGAATCACCCTGTATATTTCTACGTTTGCAATATTTTTTTGCACAAAGTACTAAAGCGAAGTACTAGTAGCAAAAACAGCAATTCTATTTAAACTTATCAGTATGAAAAGTGTTTTTGCTTTTTTGTTTTTTTTTTTATTTTAGTTTTTGTTATACTATTTTGCCTAATGCTTTTCTTGCTGTTGAGTGTGTATTTGTAGTTTATTTTTCACAAGCAATAAAAATGTATCTTCTCTGAATAATTTATCTAATCAATGAAGAAATTTATATCTAATCAAAAATAGCGACAACGCCAAAACAAAACGTAAGTACACAAACAACAACGAATGATCGCACAAAGTTGACACTTTTTTGTCTATTTATTTTTTTGTATGTATATATTTTTATTGTTGTTTTTGTTAAACAGGTACACATTTACACTTGAAAAAATATTAGAGTTGGGAATATGCAAAAATTAAATGAACTTTATATCTTTTAAATTATAACTACGAACTTCTGTTTCCTTGTTTTTAGAAGATAGATTAGAGAATGTAAATTCTGCTAATCTATTATTAAATGTATAGATATACACGTATATATATCTATTTCTAATCTCTTCAACTTCGTAACTATTTATGCGCACGTTTATTGATAACGTTTATCTATTGAAAAATTTTTTAAGTTTTTTTTTTCATAATTTTTCCATAATTATTACAATAACTTTACACTATTACCACTACATAAGTGTTCATATCCAACAACCAAGAAGTTGCCAACCACAAAAGTAATAAATTGTTTTTTTTTTTTTTTGTGTTTGAGTTTAGTTGCTATAGAGAGATAGAGAGAGAGAGAGTAGGTAGGTATTAATTCACTCAAAATTAGTAGATATTTTTTATCTTGCAAAAATTCTTAATAACTTATACACTCAAAGTGTCAATCCCAAATTCTCTCATAAGGACAATGCAAAAATCCTAAAGAGAGCGTATTATGTTTTACCTTCTTTGTATGCTTTCATCCATTTATGCATTCTGAAAATTTCTGCAAGCTCTAACTCGCCATATAAAATATTCCATTAGGCAAAATACGCTATCTTTGAGCTATGATCTATGAGTTGGCGCCTCAAATTGATCACCCTGTATACATGAATTAACACGCTTAAATAATTTCAGCAAAAAAACAAACAACACAAACAAATTAGAGATTCACCTAAAATGCGAAGATATCATTTCCGCTTCTATTTTTTTTTTTCATCTTTCAATTTGTTATTATCCAGTAAAAAAAAAAATTTGAATTATTTTCTTTGGTTTTTTCTTTTTTTTTTTGGATAATAAAATTTTTCTTCTTCTGTTTCTGTTATTTTTGTTGCTCTTATTATTTATAATTATTTGTTAATATTATTGTGAGGCTCATTCATTATATTTAAGGTGTATTCGTTTATACTTTATTCACTTCATAATGATTATGATGATGATCAACAGTCGACTGACTGACAGACTGACTGACTGTACGATTACGTACGCCTTTTGTTTTCTGCTAATTCATACATTATGACATTGAATGTGTGTGTGTATGTAAATTTATAAAAAAAATCTTTATATACTAAATCTAAATGCGTCTCTTTAGATTCTAAATTTCCAAACCGTAAATTAACAAAAGTTTTTAATAAACTATTTAATTAATAAAGATCCATTTTTAGAACTTTATTTTTATATTTCTAAGCTACTTCTCACGCTTCACACTGCATACTCTTAAGCTTAACCACCTCTTTATATCTATCCTCTTCCATAAACCCCCACTTAGAAATAGTTTTCTTAAAAACCTTTTATGCAATCTACTATCCGTACTTTCTTCTATACACATGTACTGTTCATGTTTTTTAATCAATTAAATTGCTTTGTGCTCATTTAATTGCGCCTAAAAGCGCACTACACATATAAACTCACACATATAACTGACTACCTCTACTACTAACTATACCTAAGTATATAGCTACATACTTGAGCTCTATTATTTTATTAGTTTTACTTACATGCCAACAAATAAGGTCGTTTTGTATACCATGCTTGAACATACATATGTATATGTATATATGTGTATGGCTGTGCGTGCTTATGTATGTGTGCATGCATGCTTATAATAAGCATAACAATTTACTTTGGCCACAGCATTGTGCCGCACATTTTTCAAATATAGAACAAAGAATATTTTTAATAATACATTCTGTAGTTCTTGAATGTATTTGAGTACTTTATTACGCACATTTGCTGATGTGTATTCAATTCTTCAATAAAACATGCAAACAATATGCCAAAAAAAAATATTCATTTATAAATAAATATGTGAAAATATTAAATTGTCAATTGTAAGAGGCAGCAATGAGTGAAGTAATAAAATAATATTAAAATAGGTAGCAGGTAAAAAAAATTAAATACACTGAGAAAAAAAATCATAAACAAAAACCAAAACCCTGGTACAAAAAAAAAAAAAAAAAAAAAACAATGATCTTTATGGTTTTTAGGATGCCGGTTAGCAAAGTATAAAATTAACTCAGATAAATCAAGATCAATTAGAAACTTCACTTGACTGAAGAGTTTGGTCCGCTTGCTAATTTTAATGTCAACTAAGTATTCCTACAGATAATAGAAAAGTGATTTAAGCAACAATGAGCTTCAGCAGGTTTAGCTTAGTGAAGGAAGACGTTTATTCTCTTGTCTGGCTATCTAATAATATGAACACATATTTAAAAACTTAATTTATACAGTGTACTCAAGAAAATTTAAGCTTAAATTGAACAAATCATTTAATTTCTCATCATATTTACTTGACTAGGTCTGTCCGTCCAATCATACATTGCGTGTGCACATATTGCAAAAAATAAAAAAATAAAAATTAAACAAAATATAAATTTAAATCTGTTTTAAAAATAATAAATTGAAATAATGAAAACGTTGAATATACACTGTAAAAAATACTTTACTAATATGCAAACAATTTAATTGCGTATTATATTTTTGGTATTATAGGCAGCACATATCATACAAATTCAATTATGAAAATTTTCTTACTGTGCACTTTTTAATTTTATTATTTAGTTCATTTTCTACATGAGCACAGACACGCAAACAAATATAAACACACATATACATACATACATACAATTCTTACATTTTTTTTTTGTTTTTTTTTTTTTGTTCGCTGCTGATACCTCGTCGACACATCGATATAACTAAAAATATATTCATTACCATATTATATTATTGTGTATCGCTTAGATTGCCATTTAGCGAATACACAGCAACAAAACCAACAACAAAAATAATAATAAAAATAACGAGAAATAACAGCAACAACAAAATTTTGCTGTTGATTTTTCGATTTTCGGTTTAGTTTAGTTTGAAGTAGAGAGACGCGCAATTATTATTATTATTACAATATTTTTTTTGCCTTTATTGTACTTTTTTGTTGTAGTGTGTGTTATTATGTCTTTTGTTTTGTACTCGCAACAATTGGTGATTTCTAATTTTCCGTTTGCTTTTTTCTTTTATTTTGTTTTTTTTTGTTTTACCTTAAAATTTTACAAATATTTTTTTTTTTTTTTTTTTTTTATTTATATTTAGAAAAATTGTGTTCAGACATTTGTATTCTTTTTAAGCATAAGTTTTTTTTTCTACTAATAAACTATAAATTACCATATATAGTTGCCCATACATATGTAGGTATCGGTTCTTTTATATATATCCAGTAATGAAAAATAACTAATACTCGTTGTTTACTAGTTATTATCGATTCAGCATTATTTCTACTATCTGTACCTTAATAGTTTAGAATAACTAATATTTTCAACGACTAATTTTTTTACAACGAGCCAGTTTTATCAGTTTAGTTTTTGAGAGCAAAAATGTAGTTACTCTCACTAGCTGATTCTCTCATTGTTGTTGTCTTCTTTGACTTTGCGTATGAAACTTTGACTTCTTTGAAATCAAAACGTCAGTTAAATCTCTGAACTTTACGAACGATTTAAATCTATATCAAATAATTTTCAATCTAGTTTAAATTAATATAAAATTTTTTCAGAACTAGCATTACCTCTTAATTAGTTCAAAATAAATCAATAATTTTCAACTGGTTAAGAAACTAATTTCTGTAATCAAAATACTGCCAGATTTTTCTATAGGATTATTATTATTTTTTGATTAGGCATGTACACGAATACACACATATGTAAAATTGTAATGCAAAATAGTACAAAATACCATTTTAATTGAAACAAAATGGTTTACAAAGTGCTTGCAAAAAATATAAGAATTAAAAATTTATAGAAAAAGTAATATTTAAACCGTCTCTTTTGTTGCTGGACTTCGTAAAGCATTTAGTTGACATTTTTCTTATTATTATTTTTTTGCTGTTTTGTTTTACATATCTATAATTTTATTTTTTATTTTTTTTGTTTTTTCTTGTTTGGTTGTTGTTTTTACAATGAAACGAACTGTAAATGTCAACCATTGCTTGCTATTGTTTGGTTGCTTACTATTTGTTGTTGTTATTTGCGCGCCAAAGCATATCTGCCTACTACCATTTTTGTGTTACTACTAATCGCGATGACGCAAAAAGTAGTAACTACGGCATCAGCAGTAAAAACTGTTGACGTTTTTCAGCTCGTTTTTTTTTTCTTAATATATATTTCTTTTGCTGGTTTTTCTAACTTTGTTGCTTTTTTATTTCTTTTTATTAACTTTTACTACACTTTTGTTGACCTTTTGGTATGAACAACGTCAAAGGTAATAATGAAGGTGATGATGACGACAGTAGGGTGTTAATAATGAATTTGATTTACCCTCATTTGTTGTGGATGTGTGTGTATCTATCTACGAACCTAATTTTGAAGGAGCAAACGGTAGCGCCACAAATTACTGGTGGTTGGTACATATAAATATAAACAAAAACTCAACAAATTATTTAAAATGTCAGCATGATTTTGTGAAATTTCAAAATGTACACCGCAAGAAAAATTAACTAGTTATTATTGTTTTACAATTGTTTGGCTTTATCAAAAGGTTGTCATAGGCGATTTTCAGGTAACTCTACTCCGTTTGTGTAGTTTAAAATTTGGACCACATAGTTATATGTTAACTAATTAATTCCCTGTTGCATTACGCTTTGCTTAGTTTAAAGTTAGTCAACTAATTATTTTAAATTTTTTAATACTATTTTCCCAATACCAAAAATTGCATATATTGTATCTAAAAAGTAGTTATAAAGATTTTTTTTTTTTTTTTTTTAAAACAAAAATAAACAAATCTTTTTCTTCATTCACTTTTTTGACATATACAAAATTTTCTGTTTAAAAACACACACAATAAAATATGTTCACTGATTTCTGCAACAATTAAAAACTCAAAGCATTGAACGTTGCTGGCTGTGGGCGTGCCCATATACTATACGTTTGTATTCAGCATACTTTTAAATCTAAATAATGGTAAGATATCCAAGTCTTTCATTTGGGCAAATTTATCCCGCACCGGGTGTCAGAAAATACCAAAGGTATGTGTTAATAATTAGTCTCTACTTTCTTTAGAATTTGGTATATGTGCGTGGGTATTCCACGTAGTACAAAAAATAAAGAACACTTTACTTTGACTTTTTAGTTTGGCATTTAAGTATGTAATGAAAGCTATAGGTTTAAATAAATAGAAAAAGCAGTAAAAGAGATATCCTTTTCTTTTTTTGTCAAGCTGAAACTTGTTTAAGGTTAAAATATCAAATGAATAGATGATGATGACTGGGATGATGATATTTGAAAGTACATATATACATACATACATAATTACAATTTACTAAACATGCTTCTTCAAAACACTATATAATATAAACTCAAATCAAATTCAAGGCGTAAATCTTTTTCAAGTTCAGTTTTCAGAGCAGCTAACCAGCACATTTCAACAAATATGTTTGTTAAAAGTAAATTTAAATTTATATTTAAACAACTATTTGAATTTAAGATGCTCCTGATTATGTTTAGTTGTTTATATTTAGTTATTTAAACAACATCTTTTCATCTCTGACGTCAATAATTTCAGCTGCAGCTTTTTTATTCGCACTGATGTGGTTTGCCCTGCATCCCTTATTTTATTAAAATTTCCAAAACATAATTCTTTTTATTGTGTATTTATTTTCCTTAGTGATTTCTTTAATTTTTGTGCTTATTTACCAAAATCAAGCTTAAATTTAAAGTAGCGTATATTTTTTGTTTTGTTTTTCTTAATGCACATGTTGTTGTTGTTGTTCTTATTGTCAACAGACACACGCGCCATTTACTTTTTTGTATTTCATTTTTCGTTAGCTCTCATCCTTGAATAAAGTATTCACAAAGCGAGGACAGGTGAAAAGAAATAAGAGCATACAAACACACTTGCCAATGTGTGTGTGCGTGTATGTGCGTCTGAGTTATTCGCACCCTAATTTTTATTTAGTTTACTCGCATGTATGAGTGTGCATATGTATGCTTTAAGGAGCAAGTGTATAAGCCTGCTGCTGTTTTTGTTTCTCACTTGTTTGTTTGCTTGGTTGTTGGTACCTGAACATTTTTTACATTTTGCTCTGCTATACTCACATAGCTTACTTTTTGCACCTTTTTTCTGATAACATTGAAATGCTAATCCGCTGCTGCCTGTGTTTGCTTCGTTTTCGTTCTTCCTGCTAGGTTCTTTTTTTTTCTCGAACAAAATGTTTGCATAATTTTTTTAAGATATTTGAAGAACGTTGCTGGGTACATGTGTAAATGTTAACTGTTTATAAAATATTATACTTAAATTTTTTGAGAACAATTCTTTAAAGCAAACTACAATTATTAATTTTTTTTTTACACTGATAAAAAATGTTTATCTCCGTTGAATAAAAATTCTATTTAAAGAATTTAAAATTAATTAGCAATCTCTTCTCTTGTATTTGCAGAAAAAATGATGAAATGAACGGCCAAGCAGGCTCCTCAAGGGCTCCAGCCTTAGGGGGCCAAATATCACCACCCGGCGGTTATAGTTCAGCGCTTGAAGCGCAACAGCAACAACTACAGCAACAGCAGCAGCAACAACAGCAGCAGCAATTGCAGCAGCAGCAACACCAGCAACAACAATTGCAACAGCAGCAGCTGCAGCAACAGCAATTCTATCAACAGCAACAACAACAACACCATCAACAACAGCAGCAACACAATTATCATCCAAATAACACAAATTTTCTAACTTATAATCAGCAACACCAACAGCAACTTCAGCAACAGCTACAACAACAACATCAGCAGCAACAACTACATCAGCAACAGCAACAAAATGGTACCACGCCTATTGGTGCATATGCAGCAAACGAGCCAGATAGTTTACGTAGCTTAAAAAATACATTTGGCCCAAATTCTGAATTTACCGCTGGTGGAATTGGCGGAGCTGGTGGTGGAAGTGCAGGTGCAGGAAGTGGTGGTTCTGGTCCAGCACCATCCCAAACATCCGTTGCCGGCAATTACAATAACATGGTAACAGCAGCTGGTGCTCAACAGCAACAACAAACGGGTATGGACGGTATGAGTAGTTATAGTCAGGTGAGTAGTAAAAGCATAAAGTAAGAAAATAATTTCAAATTTTCCCATGCTCCACACACACATAACCACATGCGTGAACTCCTATTCTCTGTCATCTTTAGACTTATGAGACTATTATGTCTGCTTAGTTGTCGACTTTCCTATGAAGTTCATTATCATGTTTCCAACAAAACTTTTTCCAACTCCATACTATATAAAGATTTTTAGTAGCGTAAAGGAGTAGAGTATTCTTGTGATCGGACATGACTGAATTCCAAATCATTTTCACTAATTTTGTCCGTATAAACAATGAAAAAACACTAAACAAAAAGCCACATTTGCGCGAAGGGGCGCTGCAAAAAACTGTGCAATAATATTTTGACACTATTTTGGTTGTTGGTTTCACTAGTATGTGTGTGTGTGTTTCGTCCTTTTATAAACCACACACACGTATACATATTTACACTAAAAATAAAAGTAAATTTCAAAAATGTAATTTTCCTTTTTCTTCTTTCCCTACACACTCCATTTACAGATGGGTGGTGGCATGCACCCAGGCGCAAATAATGGCATGATGAATGCCGGTGGTATTGGTGGCAATGTCGGTGGCGGTGGCGGCATTGGACTCGGCGTTGGCGGCACACAAGCGCAACATCCGCAGCATCAGTATATGAATGGCGGCGTAGGTGGAGGTGGTGGAGGCGGTGGTGGCGGCAGTAGTGCCAATGGCAGCAACAATGGCAATATGTCCGGCCCTGGTGGCATGAATGCAGCGGCCATGAGTGCTACATCTGGTGGTGGTGGTGGTGGGGGCGGCATGGTTAGCAGTAATAACGGTGGTGCCATTGGCAATGGCGGTGGCAATGTTGGTGTTGGCGGAGGTGCTGGCATGCAAATGGGTCAAATGGGTCATATGAATGGTGGTGGTGGTGGCGGTGGCGGTGGTTCTATGTCGCCGTATAATGCTGCGGGTGCAGCGAGCGCGATGGCAAGGCATCATCAAGTTAGTATCAATTTCATTTTATTTTTGTTTTTATTTTTCACTTTCTATTTCACATACACAAATTGTACATACTTGTTGTACATGTACGTTTGTATGTAAATGGAAATGTGAATATTCCACTTTTGCATTGAACTTAATGAAACAATAGATAGAAACAGTGAGTGAGAGTCCGAAAGTGAAAGAGATGCAATTGTTGAGGTTAGAGTGAATCAGATTGAAAAAAATGTAGATGTAGAAACGTCAGCGAAATTCTATATAGTTTGCATAAATAAAATGATGGCGTTTTTATTTTAATAGCACAACACTATCGGATGTGAAAATTCATAGGAATTCTCTTTAAGTTCTTGAATGAGTTTTTCCTTTCTGGTCGCTATTCATATTGATGGAAATAGTATTCTATGTTGTTAGTGTTACTGTAATTACTGTAGCTGTTGTTTTTACTGCCCCTGAATGAGAGCAGTCAGTAGCAGCCAAGGGTCAAGGATCCCAAACAAAAGCAATGTATAAATAAAATGTATTCGCTTCTTTTTCATCACCTTCCTCAAAGTTTAGCAATAGAATGAAAAGTACTTTAAACATAACCGTTTCAAATTAAACATTTAGGGATTTTAAACTTAAATTGTAATTAAATATATACAATTATCAAATAGAGTATGACCCACCTCAATATTTACTTCCGGTTGATGGAGCGTAGGAAGTTGTAGCTATAATTACAATCATCATCCACATCTATTAATGCTTTAGAGTTTTAGTTAAGTTTAATCACTTCGCGAAAACAATTCGAATATTCATGTTTCTATTTATCCGAAATGCAGTCGGTCACTTTTTTATAAACAACACGTAATAAACAATTTAACAGCGATCCAACAAAAAATTCCTTCCTTCTACTAGGCACAAGCTCAGTGAAATGAGAATGGGTACAGGGTGCTCCAAAGGAAATAAAATTATGCTAAAGAAAATACGAGCAAGAAATGAAACGAAAACATACTCTTATAAAATGGTTTGTAAAGAGAAATGAAGAAGGACAGGAAAGAAGAAAAAGTTTAGATTATTTGAAGTTAACAAATATTTACTATTAAAACTCAGTTTCCGACGAGAAACATTGCCATTCCATTTCCATTTTTATTAAAACTGAGAAAAGCAACGATAATCTTCAGAAAAAGTGAATCTATGTCCAAAATTATTTGAAAATCCATTTTTGTAGCACTGGGTAGCCTATTATATTGTAAAATTTTTACAATTCAACTGGGTAGTTTCTACCCAATACCACGGAAGCTTATTCTCGCCAGATTTCTTTGAAAATCCAGTCCCGTATATGAGCTATAACTATGCAAGGAATACTGTTACAATAAGGTGCTAAGACCATACAATTCTCCATTCCACAATCTTACCTAGCTACCTAGCATCTCAATGGCATTTGTTGACATAATTTCAATTACTATCTATTAATTTTAATTATATCAAAATGTCAAATTTACAATTCATTTATTAAATTTATTAACTCGCCAATCTTTAAAACTATTTTTATATGATTACCACAGTTTTGCTGTATTATTGTAATAATTTTCAATAATATCTTTACATTTTCTCAATTGCATTAAATTAATTATTGAAAATTAGTTACACTCATTCAAGTCAAGCTATTACAATATTATCATTTGGCATACATTTAGTAATGGATGCATACCACCTTAAAGGTGTTGCATCAAAGTGGTGACAATAATGGTGTTAATGATGTTAGTGATGACTTAACGTGGCGGCTGCTGCAGCAGCAACTCATTACAATTGCAATTAATGCAATCAATGACACAATTAACAAAAACAAAAACTCCACACGATACCAAAAATGAAATCATAGAATGTAAATTGTTAATAAAAACAAAAGTAAAGTAAAGTTGTAGTTAGAAAAAATGGCTGCTATTAGATTTTGTTGTGCTTAACATTAATATTGTTGACACTGCAGTCGCAAATTGTGAATTTATCTTATTATTTTTATTGTTGTCTTTTTAAAATAATGCGATAGATACTTATTTATAGATAGATACATTTGTATCTATCGTATCTATTCTGTATATTTATTTGTTTAACAAAAACAGATTTTCAATTTGAACACATTAATAATAATGACAAACTAAGTACAATATAATTGTTGAATTGTAGAAAATCTAACAGACACACAGCCAGACGGACGGAAAGACGGATGGATGGATGAACATACGGTATATAGTTAGACAGACACACAAACAGACAGAAGTATGATAGTATGTACCATAGAAACAAGCAAGCAAAACGTTTGTGTACATTTTTATTGGCACAATGTCATGCAAAATTATGCATAGAGATAATATTGCATTTTATGCATACATATTTATACACACATAAGTATATATTTATTATACATACATATATTGTTATATACAATTGAATTTGAATGTATTTTTATATAAATTTTTAAATGAGTATCTCGTTTAAAGCAGTAAAAATCTGTTTAAAACAATAACAATTATGCAATTACTTAACTCAACTTTACAGCAATTGCGCAAATGCAATTTATAAATATATAAATGCACACATATACACATATATTTCATATCCATGTACATTATATGCAATCAAAAGTCAGCCGTCAGCAGCCCTTCACCATTGCTTGTGCAACACATTGCACGGTAATTTTTGCTCCACTGTGCAACCAAATGCCATTTTTTTGTTTTGTTTTTTTTTTTTTTACCTTGCCTAACTATAACTTAAGTTAGACTAGCAGCGAGTTATTCTTTTTTACTGGCTGTTTATTGTTTATTTTTCTGTATGCATATGCAAATTGTTGTTATTGTTGTTGCTGCTGTGATTTGTTTGGGATCGCATGTCGATTTAGATTTTTTCAATAGCAATTTTAATTGTTTACACATGCCCACCAAGTGCAATGCAATCACTACAAAAATGACAAATAACAGCGACAGCAACAGCACGCAGTTGTTGTATCTATTGTTGTTGCTTTAACTTATGATAAATATGAACGCAACGCAAATTGCACTAGTCAACATCATTTTTAACATTAACAAGTATCAACAAAAATGTTAAAAGATTTTATTAAATTTATGAAATTCAAGACAGAATTTTATGAAACCTTTGCTATTTTCGGTTAGATTGAGTTTCCATCTCAAAAATAGATGCTTCATAATAGATTCTTATGGAAAACAACATCAAATATACTTCGTGTGCTGTATACATGTATATTCCATAAATTTATTGGACGATTATACCTGTAAAAAAATACACAGAAAATTAAAACCTAACGGGTATATGATTTCCTAAATGCGAATAGATTCCATAATAAATTAAAAGTGGTGTCAAAAGATACTTCATGATTTTTTGTGCCTTATTTATTCCAACTTTTTGATAATATTTCTGATCCATGATGAAGATATGTCTGATGATTTCCTAATTTCACTATCTTATTTCAATCCCACTTTCGAGAGCGGGGATCGAAACCGGTTTTGAAACCAGTTTTGTTCGAAGAAATAGTTCGGTGCAAACTATTATTACACTTTGCAGGTCTGATTTTCGAGTAACGGTTATTTATAACGTCAATGATTAAGTGACGTAGGTATGGGCACATAGGTACGCTTTAGAATGTTTTGTAGTGATGTAGTTTGCTGAATAGTGTAATTAAAACCTCATATTACCTCGGTGTATAAGTTATGAATAAGTTACCTTTAACAATTGCAGCTTCAATTGCGAAAAGTTGTTGGTTATTGTTGTTGTTGGTCATGGTATAAGTATTTGTATATGTATGTATGTATAATGACATCGTGCGCGCATGCGCCTGAAGACAATTTGTGGTGACACATTTGCATTATATGCTGAGCGCAAAGTTAAACGAAGGTTATTTATTAAAAATAAAAGGTTTACTCACTTTTTATGCTAAAGTGTGTTCAATAAAAGCGGCAGCGGTTACGTCGGTGTGTCTCTTTGAAGGAAATGTGTGAGGAATATTGTTGAATGAGTATAGGTATTTGTTGCATCATCAACATAATTAAACAACATCATTGGCAATAGCATCATCACAATCACACACGCTACGATGATGATGACGACGGCTAATTATCCCCAACAGAATCATCTCGCAATAAAGTTGAGTGTAAAGTTGAGCGCATGCGCAGCTATTTAAATAGTTTTATTGGTTATTTACAAACATTTTTGTTTGAATGCGAATGCGAGGTAAACCATTTTGCATCGAAACAGTGAGTGGGGTGAAAAAGATAGAAGCAATGCAAAAATATTTTCATAGATTATTAATGTGAAATTTGAAATAAAATCAACTAATCACATTTCTGTTTTCGTGTTTTTTCTTCTCTTTTGCAGATGGCACCCATGAATCAAATCCAGAGCATGACTATGGGTGGCGGTGGTATGCAGAGTATGCAACCGGGTGGCATGAACCCGATGTCACATCAACAACAGCAGCAGCAGCAGCAACAAATGAACGCTATGAATCCCATGGCAAAAATGCAAGGCATGGCCAATGGTGGATATCCGCGGCGTGCCGCACCTTATCCACATCCGCAAATGCATGCAGCGCAAAAGCGCGGCAACATGTATCCCAGCATGAATCAAATGAATCCTCAGAATGTTCCTCATCCACAGCAACAGCAACAAGGCATGCCATATGGTGGTGGTCAGCAAATGCATCCGCAGGCGGGTAATGGTGTACCGATACCAATGCAAGCTGGCATGAGTGGTGGCTATGGTCGCGCTGGGCCAATGAGTAGCTACGGACGTCCTGGTCCCGGTGGTAGTGTTATGGGGCCTGGAGGTATGGGCCCCGGAGGTATGGGTGGCATGGGGCCTGTCGGTGGTATGGGCCCCAGCGGCATGAGCATGGGTCCTGGTAGCATGAGTATGGGACCTGGAGGTGTTATGGGTCCTGGAGGCGTTGGTATGGGTCCTGGTGGCATGGGCGGTATGGGCCCAATGCAAAGATCCGCAATGCCTGGAGGGCCGGGTGTTGGCTATGGGCCCAATGTTGGCATGGGTGGTGGCAGTGCACACCATTCGCAACAACAAAGACAACAATTCTACGATCGCCTTAATGGCATGGGTATGGATGGCGTGGGTGGTAGCAGTGGTGGTATGGTTCCGGCTGGTCCGGTTGCTATGGCTAACACGAGCAATCCATACCAGCAACAAGGGTAAGGCTTACCACTACTAATATCTGTGTTTAATTTTTCGATTAATTATTGTTTTGTCTTTTTTCTAAAAGGTTCCAACAAAATTATCAACATAGTCCAGTTCCTGGTAATCCTACACCGCCATTAACACCCGCCTGCAGCGTGCCATATGTTAGTCCGAATCCCGACATTAAACCGCAAATGGATAATTGTAAGATTTAATATTAAATTTAAATAACTGGTGAGTTTAACTTTAATGTACTTCTTTGATTACAAAGCAGGTGAAGAAATGAGACTGACATTCCCGGTTCGCGATGGCATCATACTTCCACCGTTCCGTTTATTGCATAATCTTTCCGTCAGCAATCATGTATTTCATTTGAAACAGAATGTCTACAATACGCTCATGTGCCGGTAAGTTCAAATATACTTGAACATTTAAGCCGACAACCGTCAATTTTAACACTCTTCTATTCACTATTCACTCTTCGCCTCGATTTAGCTCTGATCTTGAGCTGCAGCTAAAATGCTTCCATCAGGACGACAGACAAATGAACACTAATTGGCCGCATACTGTGACCGTTTCTGCAAATGCTACCCCATTGAATATTGAACGTTCCGAAAAAACTGGACAAGCGTTACGGCCACTTTATTTGAAGGCTGTATGCCAACCTGGACGTAACACACTGCAATTGACTGCAAGTTCCTGCTGTTGTGTAAGTATAGTGCTAACTTTCACAGCATTTCCAAGGTTTCAATTTGTCATTTTTCTCTCTGTCCCATTTTAGTCCCACTTATTTGTGCTACAACTAGTCCATCGACCATCCGTGCGACAAGTCCTACAGAGTCTGTACAAACGTAATCTGCTGCCAGTGGAGCACAGTGTAGCCAAGATTAAACGCCATTTCTCTATGGGTATTACCGGTACCTTCCCCGGCACGCTATCTCCCGATGGTGTCGCTAAGCAATGTATTAAGATCTCATTGAAATGCCCAATACTAAAAACTCGAATGCGTTTGCCGGCACGTGGACACGAATGCAAACACATTCAATGTTTCGACCTGGAGGCATATTTGATGATGAATTGTGAACGTGGGGCATGGAGATGTCCCGAGTGCAAGTAAGCTATCAAATATCGCACCCTCAGACTTGAATGTGTTTTATTAACTCTTCCTCTCTTTCTTCATTAGTAAACCAGCACTCACCGAAAGTCTTGAAATCGATCAGTATATTTGGGCCATATTAAATAATACCAGTGTCGATGTCGACGAAGTGGTTATGTATTCAGATGGCAATTGGCGCACACTGCAAGGCAATCAACAAGGTGGTGGACCATCCACATCGACGAGTGTGCACATTAAACAAGAGAATTTATGCGACGATATGGGTGCAAAGGTCATGTCACCGGGCTCAACACTACTACCAACATGGGACAGTGCGCAGGCGCTGAGTCCGTATACGAGTCACGATATGAATTCCATAGCAAATGGCAATATGATGGGAGGTGGTGAAAATCAATCGTAAGTCAAATTGTTTGTGCAGGTAGAAATTTAAAGCGAGACTAATTTTACAATTTCATTTTACAGTATGGGCTTCAACAATTCGCAGCAAAATGAAGCTAGCAATAATGAACATTTGAATGAGCCCCTGGATCAACTTAATGCCATGGAGAAATCATTAACCGATCAGGTAAGGAGTGAAAGAAATAACACATTTATAAATAAAATACATTTTAATTAAGGATACGCGAGTAATCGGGACTCTTAATCACTCAGATATTTGCAGTTTCTGAGGATCGAAATAAAATATATATAATAAAACTTTTGAAAAATAATTTGTCTGGGAAATTTATATTCCATTTGTGAATAACCAAGTTTTTTTTTATTAATTCAATATCTGATTGATAGATGAATAAAAATACTGGTTAAATTAAAAAACTAATAATGACAACTCAGAATTAATCGATTGATCGTACAACTTTAATTAAAACGCTCGGTTTGATCTTCTTCCATGAATTTTCTCTAATTTGTTTCTCTCCTTCCACACAGATGCCGCATACCCCGCATACACCACACACACCCGGCGGTGCTAGCCATCCCATGACGCCTGGTGGGCCACCAAGCGTAAATTCAGCGCACAATGAGCCCATCAACAGTAATTCCAACGCTGGCAGTGCGGCGAATACAAGCGGAAGCAACTCGTCACCACAAACCCCAGGTACACCGAATGCAGTAAATCGTTTGTCCGCTGGTGGAACTTTGGGATCAACAGGCAGTGTTGGTAGTGCTGATAGTCAGCAGCAGCAACAATCACAACAGGAGCAAATCATTAATTCATTGATAAATTCACAAGCGCCGGGTCTGGTGAATCTCAACGAGACCGATTTGAATGCTGAATTGAATAATTTTGATCCGACTATTGATCATGGTGATGGAGCGCATGATTTGAATGTAAGTAGTACTGGGATATATGATCCGTTCATCATCATCATCATCAGCTAGAAACTAATGTATTTGTTTTACTTAACTTCATTATTAGCTCCTACCAGATGTTGATGCTATGGAAATTCTATCTTATTTGGATCCTCAAGCTGATCTTAATACGCCGCCTTCGAGTGGCTCCAGCAACAATAATAATAATGACGATATTCTGGCATCGCTATTTGATTGAATGCAATAATCACAGCAGGCAACCAAGCAACCAGAGCCATTACAGCAACAAATCTTTTGTGGACATAACCCAGAGTGTCAGTATATAGAAATGGACACAAAAACAAAACATGTTTACAATTGTAAATAAAACTTCTGAAAATGTATTAGAGTAATGTAGAAACAACAACAAACCCAACAACTACAACAAAATATTAGTAGAATTTTATGAAAATACAAAAGTCTACAATTTCCTTAACATTTTTTTTTTTGTAAATAGTATTATTAATATTAAAGAAAAAAACAAAATAAAACACAATACTTACATTTTTAAAACACAATCCTCCTCCCTCACCCGCTCTAGTTTTAAATACATAAATGTATGTAGTTCTAAGCGGTTAATACAATAACAAAAACAGCTATTTCGAAATTTTGTAAAATAATGAAAAATTAAAAAAAAACTAATTATTGAATATTGAAAGCAACGCAAACACTAAAGTAAACTAAAAAATTAAAAATATAAATATCCAAAAAAAAAAAAATTTTAATTAACTAAAACACACAAAATAGTGTTAAAAACATGGGAAAACGATTTAAAAACAATGAAATGTGATTAAAAAAAATATGCAAACTTTAATAAAAGCAGACAAAATAAAATTAATTTTTTTGCAAAAAAAAAAAATGAAAACAACAAAAAAAATGCAAATCATTCTACACAAAGTCATTAAAAATTTCGTTTCTTCTTTTTTTGTTTATAATTTTGGGAATTTGTTTTAAAGTATTGGAAATTGTTTTTCTTGGAGAGAAAAGTATTTCATTGCAACTTTGCTTTGTAAATTTTGTTTTTTTTTCGTTTGAATTAAAAGAATTTTTATTATGTGTTAAATTTTAGTAATAGAAAAACATTGATTTTAATGTTTTTATTGTACAAAGTATTAAAAAAAATAAAAATTATTAAATATTAAATAAACTAAGTAAAATTTAATGAGAAATTGAAAACAAAAACTCCCAACAATTTTACTACATTTATAAATTTAAATTTAAATTGTTGCATAATTTTAATTACTTTTTTTTAAATAAATATATATATATTCATATACAAATATAAATATATATATATATATACATATATATAAATAAAATATATCTTTTAATTTAAGCATATTATTATAATTGAAAAAAGTAAAAAAAACAAAAAAAAAAAAAAATGCGTAAAAGTTATGCAAAAAGAATTTAAACATTTAAGATATTAAGATAAGAAAAAACAGAAAATAAATAAATAAAAATAAACTAAATATTTGTAAATAAAATATGAAAAATTATTAAAGTACACAAAATAAATTAAAATAAAAAAGTATTATAAAAACAAAATTTTTTTCTTTCAGTTTGTATAAGCAAAACTACGAAAAAAAACTTTTTGTTTAAATGAATTTTTAAACACTTTTTATTGTTTTCGTTAAGTTTTATAAGTACTTTTAATCGTCTTGAGCTGACTGCGAACTATACTCTCTGAAATCTCAAAGTTCTAGCGAGGCCGTAATTATGATCGGGTTGAGCCTTTCTATCTTTCGTTGTTTTCTCTTTAAGATTTTTTCTTTCTATTTCGAATAAGTTTTTTTTAGCTCTTTTTCTAAACTAAATTTCCAGTGCTCACTTTCTTGTTCTTTTTGGCATACAGAACACATTAGTTCTTATTTAAGCTACAAATTTTTGTACTTCTCGAAATATCCTTGAAATTTATGCGTAGTATTTCTATAATTAGTGCATGGCTTTAAGTTTCCTTTTCCTTTCTCTTAACCGTTTTTTCTTTCATTTTGACTTTAAATTTTCTCTTTTATTTCTTTATACCGTTTTTCGCTTTAGTCCCCTTTTCAGTTTGTTTTGTTTAATAAAACTCGTTTGGTTATTGTTTTTATTTCCATTTTACTTTTGCATAATTCTTTAAATCTAAATTAATATGGACCAATTTTACACCAACAGCACTTTGAATATATCTAAATTTCTTTGAACAAAAAAATACATAACAAGAAACCATTTGAAATCAAGTCATTTCATGAATATGTACACTATCTAGTAAAATAAAAAGAAGCTTACTTAATAAGCTACAAAGTTAAAAGCAAATGCAATAATAATAATAATATAAAAATGTTAACAAAAATAAAATTCCAAACAAAAAATACAAAAGCATGTGCGCCTATAGAAATATTTTTATGGATGAATTTATGAAAGCTTCCTTGACTTTTAAACGAAAGAATACTATTCGAAGCTTAAGCGAAAGTTAAGTAATCCATTCTTGGCCAAGTATCAAAATCTAATTACGCGTATACGTGCAAATTTATTGTAGATAAACGAATCTCAGCTTCTCCTTAAAACAAAAAAACAAAGAAAAGTAAAGTTAATGTAATTTTTCGCATTTCAAAAATATTTAAACAAAAATTATTAGTAGTGGTTTCATTGTAAAACAAAAACAAAAATACTTAAAAATAAGAAATAAAACCAAAAAACTAAAAAAAAAATAATTTATTTTACTTTGTTTTCGCTTGTATAACAATTTAATGCGCATGTGATTTTTATTCTAAATAAAATTCACATAAATTTGGAGCAGTTGCAGATTTACAAAATACAAAAAATATAAAAACAGTAAAAAAGGAGATGATCAAGAAACAAATAAAATAATGAATTATGTAAATATTTATTAAAGCAAATATTTAAATTCAATTTTAGAATAAGGATAATTTCAATGGAAGTGAAAAAACAACAAACAAAATAAATAAATAAAAACTTAAGAGAATTTAGAAAATTCGTTTTTTTATTCATACCTCGAGCCTGAAGCTTAATGAAGATCGAAAACCAACGCATAGCATTTCATATCATTTAATTTTATTTCAATGAACACCATTTGCATTTTGTTTTAAATTGTTTTCTTTATATGTATGCAGTAGTAAAATTCAAGAACATTACATAATAATAATCAAATTGATAAAGAAAAATAGTATATCGAGAGCGTACTTAAGTAAAATTGTAAATTTAAACTTTAGTTAAATATTAGACTAAATTAATGAAAAAAATCAGCATTTTATGTTCAGTAATCTGTAAATGAGAATAATAATTAATTTCACGGAGCAATAATTTTACTGTTCACTTACGTGCATTTAATTCCAACGGCTTCTCTTCTTGTGTTTTCCGCCTTCTGCGCTTTGTGTGGAGGCGCTGCCGCTACTAGTTGATGATAATGATGCTGGTGGTGGTGGTGGTGCCGGTGCAGCGAAGACCCCCGTTTCCGGCACAGTTTGCTCCCATGTACGATCACTAGAAGCGCGAAATTGTGACATATACTGTTCCTTATAAGCCTCACGCATAGCAGCATAGCGATCTGTGGCAGGACCAGCAGCTGATAATGATTTGCTTACTGATGTAAAAGTGCTGGAATCACTTAAGCCAAGGCCACCACGGCTGCCAGGACCACTTAAAGATGAAGACGAAGACGCTGAAGGTTTTGAATACCCTCCACTACGTTCACGATAACCCAAGCCTGTACCACCGACACCGAGTTTTTTACCCTTGCCTTGCTTGAAGCGTGAACTTCTGAACCATGAACTTTTCATTGCCAATTCCATTAGATCATCGGGCACCTGCTGATCAGCACCTTCAAGATTACGTACTAAGTGCCCAGCGAATTCTTTATCCTTTTCGGTTACTAGCGTGTAAGCTGTGCCCTTTTCGCCCGCTCGCCCTGTTCGCCCAATGCGATGAGTGTGTGTATCAATGTCACGTGCAATATCATAATTAACAACATTTCGTATGTGCGATATGTCAAGACCACGTGCCGCCACATCTGTGGCGACAAGTATATCGCATTCTTTTCGCTTGAATTGTGTGATAACTTTATTACGATCTGCCTGATCCATATCGCCATGCAACAGCAGACAATTGAATTCTTTCACCATAAGGTTGTTTGCAACAGTCTCGGCGTCCGCTTTTTTGGTCACAAATATCAGTATACTACCCTCGGAAAGAAACTTGACCAGATGGCAAAGTAGCCAATTCCACTTCTGCAATGGATTCGGAAAGACATAGACGTACTGTGTAATATCCTGGTTGGCTTCATTCAGATCACCCTGTACAATGCGCACAGGATCTGTGAGGACATCACGGGCAAGGCGCTCAATGCGTTTCTTAAATGTCGCAGAGAAGAGCAATGTCTGCCGATCGGGACGCACATGATTGCAGATCGAACGAACCTGTGAATAGAGGATAAGAATTAGTTTCAACTCAGAATAGGAGTCAACCAAAGTCACCTACCTGTGGCTCAAACCCCATGTGAAACATACGATCAGCTTCATCTAGCACCAGGAAGGTAACTCTTCTCAAATTTGTGGCTTTCATCTTCACCATATCAATCATGCGACCCGGTGTAGCAACAACAACTTCGGCACCTAGTTCCAGTGCTTTACTCTGTTCCCATTTTGAGCCACCACCATAGCAGCAAACCACATTCAGATTATATACTTTGCCAAATTTCTTTGCTTCGTTGTAGATTTGCAGTGATAACTCGCGTGTTGGTGCCAAGATCAATCCAATCGGGCCATCTCCTTGACGAAGTTCACGCTGATCCATAATATGAACCAACATGGGCCAAATGAAAGCAGCCGTCTTGCCAGAACCGGTCTTAGCAATACCAATAATGTCACGGCCTGCCAGCGCTGTGGGCACGGCCTGCGCTTGAATAGGTGTTGGTTGTGTGTATTCGGCGCGCCGAATTGCCTTCATGAGGCTTTCATCGAAGCCAAAATGAGCAAAGGACGAAATGGGTTTAGGAGGTTCTGGGCCGGTTACCTTTACTCCAAGCGTACGTCGCAGCTCTCGCACTTGTTCTTCATCGAGCTTGACAATTTCATCATGTGGCGCATAAAAATTCTTCTCGAACGATTCATACTCAATTTCAGAATGGTAAATGGATGGCAATGGATCTATATCCTTCTTTTTAGGCGGCGCTATAGGGTTGCCATCTTCATCGTATTCAATTTCTATATCGGAGCCGTCATCACGTAATCCTGCATTTGGATTCTCTTCCATGTAGCGATAGTAACTCTCCTCGTCATCTTCATCGTCAATATCACCACGCACGCCTTTGGTATTTTTGATAGCTCCAATATCTGCTACAGGGCCACCAATGCCCGCTATGCTGCTAATCGGTCTCAACTCTTTATGCACTTTCTCCTTTTGGACCTGCTGCTCTATGCCGGCCATGAATTGATCCAGCGGATCCTCTTCCGAGTCACTGTCGTTACCAGCTTTACGTGGTGCCTTTGCACCCGGAGATCCAGGGGCTGGTATATATGCCTGTTCTGGAGTTTGCTCCTCATCATCATCATCGAAGTAATCATCATCTGTGTGTGCCAGCTTGCGTTTGCCAATCAATTGTTGTGAACTTGTAAATTGACTGATGGCATCCAATGTTGAGTATCCAGATTTGGTGGTTCCAGTAGAATCTGATGACACTCCACCACGATTGGAAGCAAAGCCTCCTCTTTGATAGCCCCGGTGATTCAATGAAGCCGGTGGCGGTACGGCGTTCATTGAGGCACCGCCTGTGCGATTTTGATTCACTTTGTACGGAAATCCTCCACCACCAATCCCGCGATAGTTGCTCATTGCGTGTCAAGTTCTTGTGTTTTCGTGAAAAATGTTTGTTTTTGCTAAAAATAGCGAATTTATGAGCTAGCGTCGTCAAAGAACTTTTCTTTTTCGATCGATTTGCTTTTCCTGGTGTAAATGTATATTGTCATATATTCGAAGCTTTGTTTAGTATTGGCAAGTAAATAGCCTGCGCTACAGGGTTGCATAACTTTGTATTGAATTGTATTCCTGGTTTGTCGGCAATAACATGTTTCATTTTTCACGAAAACCAATCACAACGAAATGAAAAACTTTTCACCGTTTCAAAAAATGGCATCGAAATAATTTTTACAGAACTTACCTTAGTCTGTCGTTGGTGTAGTTTTCTGCGAGTTGTTATTGTATTCCTTGGTTTAATATCTGGCGACGATTGATTTTGAATTTTATGACATTGTCGGACTAGTCGAAGCACTCAGTATTTTATTTATTTGCTTATTTATAAAATCTTTGTAATAAATACTAGATAACAAAAAATTATAATAATTTTCTTAAAATGTTCATACAATATACACGAACTATAAAACCTTTTAAAAGACAGACTTACTTAAAGCATAAAGATTTATTAAAATGGTTTGTCGTTTAACCAAATTCTTTTTATATATATATATAAAATATTAAAATGTAACAATGATCAAAAACGGAAATTTTTTGTTATTGTTTTAATGTTGCGCTTGCTCTAATTTAGCTATAGTCTTGCCCCTGGTAGCAGAGTGGTTTCGCCAAATGTTTGAATAAACGTCGAATAGTTCTAACGAAACAGTTCTCGTTCGTTCGGCAGCAAAAACCGTTACACTAGACCAAGGTGTATTTAATAGGGTGGAGTAATAGCAGAATTATAAAGGGTGATGACAACACTACAACAAGTAAAACGTAAAAAAAATAAATAAGTAAAAGAACTCATTGCTTTTTTTGTGCAAAGAAGTTTGAATGTCGAAATCAGTTGACGTAAACACAGACTTTTTTCTTAGGCAAAAATAAGAAAAAATACGGCTGAAACGCTTACACCCGCTAGATCTACCGTTTAGAGGTTGAACAAACTTATCAGCCCAATTCAATTTGAAGTTTGACATTCAAAAGGCAAAAAAAAAAAAAGAAGAGAAACAAACTTCATACTCAATTTCCGCCAGCTCCCAAAACTGCAATATTGAAGTTGCTAAAACAATATCTCCAATTTTTTCAGTTCAAAAATAAAGCCTTTGGGCAGATTATTATTGAAGAAAATAAAAAATAAAAATAATGCAGAACATAAACAAGTGATAGTGTCGAGCGTGTTTATTTGTCGTACCGTTTCAACGTAGTGAACGAAGTACCTATAGTTTGAGAGCCACTGTAATTACATAATAGATGAATAAGTATGAAGTGCGGTTTTAACTAACAGATGACATAGCTATTATGTATGTTTTGTGGCGGGGATAATTAATATGCTGTTAAGAAGAGTATGCATTCCTCAATAAGATGCAGGATGTCATAGGTTGCGATTATACAAACTAAATACTTTTTTTCGCTTTAAAAATGTTGAATTTTGTACCAGATAAAGAAGTTTTGCTGAAGAAACGATATGATTGTTGGTAGAGGTTTAAAAAAAGAGCTGTATTAGCATGCGTAGAGAACTGAATTTTGCAAAAAGAGTTTGCTACGCAACAGAGGCAAACAACAACCATAATCAATCAGATGTAATGGATAAATCTGTCATTATAAAACAAATCCGAAATCAATCACGTGTCTGTCGTGATGGTTGTTGTTCACCATTTATTTGAACTCGAAAATCACCTCCGTAGATCCACTACTGGTTGTTGTTAGCCTCGGTTGCCTACCAAATTGTTTTTGCCAAATTCAGTCCTACGCGTGCTAATACAGCTCTTGTCGAACTGCCCATTTTGTGTATTATGTTTAATTTTATTCATCAGCAAAGCATTGAGCCACCCTATTTTATCTGTATATTGAACAAAGCTACAACTCAGCTGATTTTTGATTTTTAATTCCGAATTACTTCATGCGTATACTCTGAAAAACTGTAAATAATTAAAGTGAAACGAATTATCTCAAGTTAGATTTAACTTAAATAAACAAATTTTACACTCATACTGAATATCATACTGCCAAAATCAGTGAACCGATTTCTAACTATTACAAATTTTTAGAACTTAGTGAAATTTCAAAACTGCCTTGAAATGGTTGAGCGTGCAGCGGCGGATTATGCTAAAATAATACAAAGTGCCAATTTGGAAAGAGAGGTAAGCAACTGCTGAATCCCCATACAAGATCATATTTAATTCAAGCGCCTTGTGGTATTCCACAGATTAATCCTATATGCATGAACATCGAGGATATGCTGGCGCGATTAGATGAATTCGAAACGTTGTTATCAAGTGTGAGTTTGTCTTGAAATCAAAACAAGAATCACTGTATCAAAATAATTATGCCAATTCTAGGTTCAAGCTGAAACAAATAGCATTCTGGCGAATCATGTAAGCAGCATTGTTAGTTTTAGTGAGAACTTTCAAACGCTGCAACAACGCATTGATAATCTCGAGAAATTTGTAGACGTAGTAAATACAAATGTTAATGAAATAGAAAAATCACTGGATACTGCTGAAGCGGAACTTAATGTCACAGATTATAGTTTAAAAGGTTTACTGCTGAAGCCACTGATGGCTAAGGCCAAAGCTGGTACTGTGGAAGGTATTGAAGAAGCGAACAGAAGTAACCTTAAAGATGGAGTGTTTCAGGCTGTGCCAATTTTCAAAACAAGTGACTATTTTGGTGGTAATGATTTGGGACATATGGAAGTTACGAATGCAAATGATAGTTAGTTAGAAAGCGTCATTTTTAAATAAAGAATTATGTCTAAGTTGAGATTTGAAATGATCAAAAAAGGATAAAAGGTTAAAAAATTATTGTTCAAATGAGTTTCCATAAGAATATCAGACGCGTTGGAAAATTTAATTTTATATGAGATGAACTAAGTAATATGTTTTATAATAAGTAATTAAGTTTTAGCGTTGTACTAACGGAGGGAAGTTAAGCCTTCCGGAATTGCGGTTTATTTTTCATCTTTTTTATTTCAATTTGAAAACTTATGAAATGCATGCAGTCTTTGATTGTACATATTTTTGCTCTTGAATTATACTTTTTTATTTAAATTGTACAAAAATAGGCAAATTATGCAATTTTTTTAAAATAAAATTGAAGCCATTATTGGTATACATATTGTGCAAATATATTTATTTTAAACAAAAATAAATATTTATTATATTAATTAAACATGTCTTGACTTCTGTTTAATTTTCAGGTTGTTTTGGTCTGAAAGATAAAATTGTAAATGTGTTATGTAAGATTTTTTATTATTCCATGTCCTTTTTACTCACCTAGCAAACAGTTCAGCTACAGGTACTGGCTTATGTCTAATTACAGGATGATCAGTCGTTGACGACGAGACGGCCTCACTATGTTCTACTATCAGCGGCTTATGTACCATATGTTGATGTTCCGGATGAAATTCATGTTGCTGTGGATGGTGTGGCACCTGTGCTTGTAATGGTTGATGCTGTGCTGCCTTATCGGTTATATCTGCTACTTGCACTTTATCTTTATTCTCTTCAGTTTTCTTTTCCACCTCATTCTGGTTATGTTCATTTTTCTTATCATCTTCTTTTGGTGACTCCTCAGGATGATGATATTTTGGTACTAATGGCACTGGAATATCACGTTTAGCATGACCAAGAGCAGTTGCAAAGTTTGATATCGCATGATGAGCAGTAGCAGGTGATGACGTAGGAGGGATGATTGGATGTGTATCAGCTTGAAGTGCATGACTTAAAGCGGGTAAAGTTTGTGGACTTACCACTGCAGCTTCATCGATTGCTGGCACTGCTGCAGGTAAAGTATGAGGCTTTACATTTTCTGGTATATGCACCTTTAAAGGTGCAACACCCTGGCTTTCGGCTAAAGCTGCTGGCGGAATGTTATGTGGAATTTCGTGCTTAATATAAACAGCCTGAGAAACACCTTCATATGGGGTCTTATGTTCATCTCTAAATATCAGAGGAACTGGAACTGTAGTTGTTGATGAGATTGCGTTGCTTTGGTTTACATCACGTCGCCGACGTTGCTTTTTTGTTTCTGGAACAGGTGCGACTCTCTTTTGGGGCACCGGTGAGGTGGTACTACTAATGGCGCCAGCGCTTGGCTTTTGCTTTCGTGTGCGTTTTGGTACAGTAGGTTTGGAGCTAGTTGGAACTTTTTCTACTGGTTTAACAGCAGTGGGATTTTTCTCAACAGCGACAGATGTTTTCTGTTCACGTTTCTGACGATGATGTGGATCCTGCAGATTGTGCTGATTTTTTACGTCTTCACTTTTTGAGTTATGCTCATTGTTATTGCTATACTGTGCTCTATTTTCATTTGTTTTACCAGCATGCTGATGTTGTGGGGGTAGTGTTGGCAGTAAATGAGTCAACGCCGGCTCATATGCCGTTTGCTCAATTTCACGTTTGTGCTTGGCAACCTCCTGTGGATCAGTGATCATCGTAATCTTCTCGTTAGGTTTTGGATCACTAATCACATCGGGATTAATTGGACTAGGGCGCTGCAGTGGGATTTGTGGGAATTTAATATCTTCCTGTTTTATTGTTGGAGCTGCCAAGCAATAAGCTGCTAAAGCAGCTAAAATAATCTGCAAACAGAAAAAGGAACCGTTAACTCAGGCAATAAAGGTAAAGATTACTGAAATACACACCAATTTCTGCATTATTTTAATACTGTTGTTTTCCTCACAAAATTTATTATAATACTAACTTTTTCTAAATGCATTTCTGTTCCTTTTATAGAGTTCCACCTTTACTCACGACTTGAAATTTGTACGCGAAATTTCCAAAATTAAAATAAACAAAATACACAAAAGGCGAACGAAAAGAGAGACATATACACGAGTACACTCCACATGTTTGTTAAAATTGTTAACCACTTGGTAATATGGTGTTAATTAATATGCGCTTCGGGGACGGGGTTTGTCATTGATTGTTTGAACTCGTAGTTTCAAGCTCGATTGGAAAGCTAAAGTTATTGATGAAAAGAAAAATATTGTATTAATATAAAAGTTGTAGATAATAAATTTCACAATTAATACCAAAAATCTAATTTTAAATGCTCAGAAAATAGCGCGTTAATCCAATACATGATTAGCAAGGAGTCTCTTTTTTAATCAAATTGATTTGTACTTAAGTTCAACAGTTTTTTATTTTTTATTTGTGCGTTTTTGGCACATATCTGATAATATTTACATTTTAAATTATTTACCTTTTGACTCATCATTTAGCACCGAGTTAAAAATATTGTTAACAATCATTTAGAATTTTGTACAATTGCTGTTTACCATATAAACAATTTCTGTGTATTTTTCCGCAAAAAAAACTATGCATTCAGCATAGTTTAACCTTTCGTTAAAGAAGAAAACAAATCACGTGATTAGTCTCGAAACTTGTTGATACAAAAATCATTTCCCGTACTAAAATCTAAAAAGTTTATGGTACTAATATTTTTAATGCTTCGAAGAATAGCAAACCATAAACTAGTAAAATTTTACAGCTAGTTTATAAAAATGAATGCCTTGACAACCAAGGCTATATAATCATTGCGTTCATTACTATTTTTAAAGCTTACTAACTTATTTGTTTATTTTAAATTTTCAACAAATACTCTTAGGATTTTCAGTAGCGATGCACCGATACGACTTTTACGATTACGATTATCATTTTTAAGTGGAAAAGAAAATGTTTTTTTTCGTTTATAAGGGTGAATTACAATTTTTCATGAGTTAAATTACACTAGTTTATAAATTTTTTGTTTTTCGCGTGATTAATTTTGGGTCGCTGAAAAAGAAAATGACAAAAGAGATTTTTAGCTCTTTCTTCAGTTACTGGTTCAATCTTAACAATGGTTGATACAATTGACATAAACTGTAAACTATTGAAAAGGTATGTTCTTATTTCTTCAATCGGATCAACATTTTTTTGTTTACAGGTGATGGAAGTCGAAAAAAGTGAATTTTTCGACCTTTCAACTGTTCCAATCTAAATGGAACAGTTAAAAATGAGTGATTTTCAAAAAAGGTGGTGAAATCCACTTTCTTTCGACTTTTATCGTCTGTAGGACCGACTTTACACTATAATTTAATAGCCGACATTCTTTACATTCCTCATGTGAAGTCAAGAAAAAGTAGTAACAATCTTGTGTAACAAGTACATGATAAACAAAAGTAATGTCGGCCGTTTGATCTCTAATGAAAAGTTGGTTGAACTTAATTTAAAAAAAAACAAAAAAATGTTAATATTCAAAATTAACAACTAGCAAATTTTTGTGCAAGAAGCATAGAATCAATAAATTTTTTCAAGTTAGCCTATTTCTCAAGCTAGTTTGTATATCCTTTCTGTGGGCACTGTTGTTGGAGCTATTGAAAAATATTTGAGAGCTAGTGATTTCAAGTGTGGAAACAACACACTATTTTTTCAATAATCGATTGAATCAAGCTCATAGTTCAAACTCGGAACTCTCAAATAAGATTCAAATTTTTTTCAGAGTATTGTCTGAAAAATCAAAAGTTTGTTTTTAAAAATCGTTTACTCATCAGTTGTTAAAAAACACCCAAAAAGGAAGCATTAAGCTGAAAAAAGGACAAAAAATTGGAAGTCATTTACAATTAAAAAATTTGTATTTTATTCAATAATAAGTAATGCGTTCAAAAGCGTTTTAATATGTAGTTTTACATCTATCGATATATATAAATTTATATTTTAGGTACGTATTACTTATTCAGAGGAAATCTTAGTTAAATCTATAGTTAAAAAGATTACTTACACAAAAATTTTAATTTTTAAACCAAAAAAAAAAGAAATGAAGTTAGAGGAAGCAAAGCTAACAAAAATTTCTATAGGCAAAAATTTTTTTTATATTTTTCATATTTTTTTTAGTGACAAACGGAGCAAAAAAAAAATGGTTCTCATTCGTGCTAAAAATTTCATTCACAATATATAGGCCATTAAAAATACTAAAAGATTAAAAAGAAACCCCTAAAAAAGGTATTTTTTACTTAGATAAAAGGCACTAAAAATTCTAAAAAAGCACTAAAACAGTGAAAACGCAAAATTTTTGAAAAATAGCAAAAAGGCAAATAAAAATTTATATATTTAGAATCAGAGGGGCTCGAAACGTGTATTTATTTCATCGGCCATCATGTAAGATAAAGCAGAAAATTTTCTAAATAGCATTTAAAAAATTTTGTTTAACACGTTTTCGAACAGATTTTGTTCAATCTTTTAAAAAAAGAAAAATAAAATTAAAAAAATCCACCATTTGACCATTTTTTCAAAATCAAAAAGAGTTCTGACATTTTTTTGAAAAGGAACTTTTTTGGGTCAAAATAAAGGCTCCACGAAATAACTCTTAATTGAAAAATGAAATAAGTCGTAACGCTAAATAAGTCCTAATGAAATAACTCCTAACAAAAAACGTAATAACTTCTAATACAAAAATGAAATAACTCCTAATTTAAGCAAAAATAAATTAAATTTATCCTGTAAACTTTCCAAAGACACACCGCGAGGTACTTAGGCTAAATGTGGATATTATTAATTTTGATATTGTTCCACCCCCTATAATAAATTCATTCTGCAGTGACGGCACCTAAACGTCTAATCACCACACTGTTTGGCTTTGCGAATGGAATAAATTCAAAGAAACTATTTAGGCTCTGTGAAATTCGACCGAAATTAAAAAGGAATTAAAAAAAAAAGAAGGAATTTAGGCCAAAATTAGTTTTTGACCCAATTTCTTTCTTTTTTTTGGAAATTCACCCAAGGAATTCGGGCCAAAACATTTTGGTTGGAATTTCTTTTTGATTTTGGTTGAAATGCACTTTAGAAAAGGAAGTTCGACCAAACATTTTTTCGGCCCAAATTCCTATTTAAAACTAAATTATTATTATTTTTTAAGTGAAAGGAATTTTTCAATCAAGGTAAATTATATTAATTTTGAAAACAAAAAATTGTATTAAGTTCTTTTTTTTTGTATAGGTTTTTGAGAACTTAAAAGGATAATAGTAAAAAAAAACGCGTAAATTGTTACAAACATATGCAAATTTTTCAGAGTTTAAAAGAATAATAGTATAAAATTCGCGCGAATTAAGTACTATTATTATTTTAAACTCTCAAAAATTTACATATGTTTGAAACAAACTTCTGGTTAAAATTTTAATTGTTTATAATCGATAGAATGCCTAATAGCCGTTTTATTTGTCTAGTTAATATTTTATGTAAATTTAACTAAAGTCCCAAAAAAATTTAAAATATTCTTTTGTTTAGAAAAATGAAGCAAAATTCAAAATATTACTTGAAAAATATGAAATGAAGCCTTAAAACGAAATAAGAAACCAAAAAATATTTGGTCGAATTTCCAAATTATTTTTTGGCTTAAATTCCTTTTCAATAAAGGAAATTTAGCCGAAAAATTTTGCCCGAAATTCCTTCTTTTTTTTGGTCGAATCTCCGATCACCGTTTATTAATGATTTAGATTTTTAGTACGAAGAATTAAATTTTGATGCCGAAATAGCAAAGTATAAAGTATTAATTATAATCCAAAAACAACATTACAAAATTGAAATAACTTCTAAATATTAGGACTTATTTTATCTTTTCATTAGCAGTTATTTCATTTCTTCATTAGAAGTTATTTCATCTCATTATGAAATAACTCCTAACATAAAATGAAATAACTCCTAATGCAAAAATATATTTAAAAAAAAAAAACAAAATTCCTAAAATTTTTGCCGATTAGCTGTTATTTCACTGTAACTCCCAATAATAAGTGGGAGTTAAATAATAATTTTTTTTTTATATGAAGATTTTTGGGAGTTATTTTATTTTTTCGATTAGGAGTTATTTCGTTTAGGAGCTATTTCGTGGTGCCCAAAATAAATATTTTCTAATAACCGTATTGCATGATTACCGGAATAATCGCCTGTTACGATTAACCTAAAATGACTATTAACCTGCGGTTACGATTAATTATAATCGTAATCGGTGCACCACTAGCTTTAGTTTTATGCATTTTGTATTGTTGCTTTGCAAATGGACTATAGAGATTTGGTTAGTTGGAGCAATACTCCTAGACAGTTCTTTCTGTATCAATAACTCAACAATTCAACAATTTTAAATTTTGAGCTATGAATATATTCAACAGTCAATGCCTTGTAGTGTTCCGAAAATGTAATCGGAAAAATATTGATTTATTTTAAATTTTGTTGACTTTTTTTTACTAAGGAAAAGCAAAGGAAGTTCGAACGAACGAATCCCAACGGACCCACTTACCCGCCCATCCGCACGAGGGGCACATCCGCATGACGTACGGATTTGGTGACCGATTCAGATGCATTCCGGAATGCCCTGATAAAGCGCTAATTGGGGAGAATAAATCTCTATTTGGTCTTCTTTACAGCTACAGATTATTAGTAATCATCAGCTGTTTAACGATTAAGAAAATTTAATACATTTAATTTTATATACTGGAGAGAGTCGGAAATGTCAAAAATGTCGTGCAGAGAATTGAAATTATTACACATACAACGAAAAGGGTTATTTTGGGCAAGCATCAAGTTTAATAGGAATTGGATATCTAGAATAGCGATTTGGAACATTAATTTTGATTTCATTGAGTAAAAATTGAGAATCAATATAATCATTTAATAATTTAGTCACAAACATCACATTTAGCATAACTCTTCTGCTCCGAAGAGTTGGCAAGCTTATAAGTTTTAACCGTTGTTCATAAGGCGGGAGGTGCTGTGATGGACTCCAGTGTAACCAACGTAGAGCAAACAAGAGGAACTGTTTTTGCACAGATTCCAACTTATCAGCATAACAGTTGTACTGAGGGCTCCACACAGCAGAACCATACTCCAGAACTGGTCTTACAAGTGCAGTGTAAAGTGATTTCGTGACATATGGATCGTTAAATTCTTTAGACCATCTTTTAACAAAACCAAGGATGCCCTTAGCCTTATTAATAGTTGAGTTGATATGTAAATTAAAAGTTAATTTGATGTCCATTGTGACACCTAGGTCAACGAACGAAAAAACCTGTTCCAACTCGTGATCATCTAATCCATACCTAGAAAAAATAGGTTGCCTTCTAGAAAAAACCATGAACTTACATTTTTTTAGGTTTAAAGACATTAAATTACAGTGGCACCGATTATTTAATGCCAACAGATCAGATCGCAGTAAATTTTGACCTTCTATTTCGTTGTAAGACTTAAACAATTTCACATCATCAGCGAACATTAATATTTTAGAGTGCTTGATAACAGATGGAAGATCGTTAATAAACAACAAAAACAAAATAGGACCCAGATGGCTTCTTTGTGGAACACCAGATGGTATTTTGATACTTTTAGATACGGCATTTTTAAAAATTACTATTTGCTGCCTATCTCTCAAGTACGAGTCTATCCATTGTAATAATAAAAGAGGAAAGCCATAAAAGTCAAGATTTTTAATTAGTAAATCGTGGTTCACTTTGTCAAAAGCTTTACTAAAGTCCGTATAAATTGCGTCAGTCTGTTGGCAATTAGAAAATCCACTTATGACATTGGTCGATAACTCAAGAAGATTAGTAACGGTTAACCTCGGATGTGTCGCCTATATTTTTCATGTCTCTTTATATGTGAATACCTATTCTGCGACTGTTGTTGAGGAAAAAACAAAGGAAAAAAAAGAAAAAAAGAATTATTAGGAAAATCTCGATCTGTCTAAATTTAGACTTACTATTTATTTAAGTTTCCATCAAAAATATTTATTTTATGAAACTCAATTTTTAACGAAAACCTTAACCATAATTGCTGGTTTAGAATCGAAAATCAAACTCTTGCCGTTTTTTTATAGTAAAAGCAAAATTCATAATTATTTGAATGTAACCGCAGTTCATTATATGGTTTGCTCTCCTAATACGTAGTAGTTTTTTCCATATTCCATTTCTTTTCAAGTGATTCGGTTCCGTTCCATTTGCTTTATTTTTGGCAGAATTAAATTTCTTTGGCTCTGAAGCACACTGTGTACCAACTGTCAAAAGTGAAGCGGTGTTGCGTAAAAATTTGTTTATGTTTGTTATTCGTGGATTGACAAAACTCGGACGTGTCTTTGCGACATTTTGGGTAAAAAAATAAAATTTTCTTATAAAATTAAAAGAAAACGAAAAATGTGGAAATATATTGCGCTGCTAGTGACGCTGTGCTTTGTAAGTAGTTCGCACTTAGCTAAAATGCAAACACAACAACTAATTAAATTACATTTTTCATTGCGCAGATCCACACAATCGTCGCCGCAGATGATATCAGTGCACAAGACTGCCGAGAACTGGGATTTATTAAGAGCCAATTATTGTGTTCTCATTGTGAAAAACTGAATGATTTTGGTTTGGAAGCTTTAAAGTGAGTATGCTCATGCTTTCTCCTAAATCGCGCCTAAACTAAATATTTTTATTCATGACTTATTCACCAATTAGGCCACACTGTAAGGAATGTTGTACAGTCGACCAACTGCCAGCGGCTGAGCGTCGCTATCCCAAAGCCATATTGGAAGTTTGTACCTGCAAATTCCGTGCGTATCCTCAGATACAGGCGTTCATCAAAAGTGGGCGTCCTGCTAAATTTCCCAATTTACAAATAAAATATGTGCGTGGTTTGGACCCCATAGTCAAATTACTAGATTCTAGTGGTAATGTTAAGGAAACACTGTCGATTACCAAATGGAATACGGACACAGTCGATGAGTTTTTTGAGACGCATTTAGAGAAAGGCAGTGGCACTGGTGGCGCTAAGAATTCATACAGTGTTGTGGAAGAGGAGGATGACGATGATTTTCTCGAAACCAATAGAATTTAATACGATTTTGTTAATGTAGTTTTTGTTTTTGAAAAATTAAGTTAAAAGATTTTATTGTATTAATTTGCAGCACTTAAATGTACCATTTTATCATTCCGTCAATCGAAAAAAAAAAAAAAATAATATGAATCAGTAGTTAAAAAATGTGAAAATTTGTCAAAAACGATTGTATTTAAAAATAAAATTTGTTTAACTTAGCATTTAAGTTCGCGCTTACGTATGTAAACGAATTATGTTGCTTTAAGATAATTTAAACAAAACAAAAAAAAAACGGAGCAACTAACTCTTCAATATCAATTGAATACCATAATTTTTTTCTGCGTGTATAAATGATTTTATATACTCACGTTTCTTTGTTTTTTCTTCCTCGTTTCTTTACTTCTTTTTGTACATTATTATTAACACAAACGCTTATTAGTTGTGTCAACAATTTATTTATTATGGTGTTTACTTTTAACACTATTTTCTCAAAATCCCCACAAGTTATTATCTCAGGAGAGTGAAAATAAAATAACGAATACGCAATATTTAAATAACACCCATAAATAAATGATTTTACAAGTAGAAGTCTGTATTATAAGTACCAATGTGCGAGAGCAGAAAACTAAATGGCACGAAACGTTCATGATTTTACTATTTTGTAAGAAATTTAAGAAAGTAAATACTAGGAACATAATTTTACTGCTAAAATGTATGAAAAGAGGAAGGTAAAAATTAATTATAAAAAAAAAAATATATAATTAAAAGATGCTTTTGTTTGATTACATTGATTACACTGCTAGTTGTTACATCTCCAATAGGTCAAAAATGAATTGTAGGTAAAGTAAGTTTTTGGATTCAAGTCTTTATACTGGATTAACCGTTGGAAAACAAAACAAATAATCAAATTTTTTTAATGAAAACGAAAAACTTAGTGTTTGCCACACCGGTTCCATTTTCTCAGTTTGATGCATTTTGCCATTGACGAGAATGCTGTGGAATATTTTAGGTCGCTTTGCAAACAGTTCACTTAAAAAACTTAGACTTACCTACTTTCGCATGATAACAGTTTTCTACACCTTTTCCAGTTTTAAAATAAACCAGAATAATCATGGAAATCAATAGCATTTTCTGATTTTTAATATCAAAGTTACGCTTCCTGATTTTAAAATTATATTTTTTGATTTAAAACTAGAAAGGCGTAGATTAACAAAATACCTTAAGTTTAAAATTGGAATATTTCTTATTTTGACATTTTCAGTTAGAAAACCACTTAAATACATCAGGAGTAATGTACGAATGATAGTCAGGTGCATTGCAGCCCCAGCTTTAATGTCAATCCTATTCTGTTAATGAAAACCTGATGGATTACAGTTTGAAAATCTAGAGGGAGACTTAATGTGATGTATCCGAATGGATACAACCTGAAATAGTTTTGCATTTTGTAAACAAAAACTTGTGGGGCTATTTGCAAATGGATCTTACGTTCAAAATCGATTTAAGCTTACGTAGATTACATCAATTTTTAACAACTATTGATTGGAATAAATTTAAACTTTCAAGTAAATATCGCTCATTTACTAAAAGACATAAGTCATAAGTCAAAAAATACGATTTTCGAGTTAATGATGCAGAATTATTCATTATGTCAAGCTTCATATTGTTTAAAAATTTCATATTAATATATTGTATACTCTGCGCGTGAGAGTCAATTGAAAACTGTTATTTTTACACCGAATATAGTAATCAGTTTCAGTTTCGGTTTGAAAAACTGTGTGTACTCGTCACTATTTATGTTTTTCTCACTGACTTTAGTGTAGGGTGTAACAATAGTTTATTTCATATTTGCTTGTAGTATGCATGTATGTGTGTTTGCCAATACTCATATGCCGAAATCCTTATCAGGCATTTCTGTGTTTTGTACTTCGGGTACGTAAATCGCATTTGGTATTTTTTATTTTGTATACATATTTTTAATTTATTTCTTTTCGCGATATTTTGTTCTTTTTCATTGTTTTGCGCTTGAGTATGAAGCGGCGCTGGTGATACATATTGCAATTCCTCAATTGTGATTCGTCGTCGTCAAACGCCGCGCTATGAAAATGTGTGATTTACGAATTTAGGTTTCACGTTAAGTACTACTCAAGTGTATTTTGTATAATATTTTTGTAGAAAAAACAACAACTAAAATACATATATGTACGTGCGTTAATTCTCATATAGTTAGACATAGAGTATAATGAAATATAATTGTTTTCAGTAAATATTTGTCAAGTCTGGTTTAATGATATATCTATACACGTAGATATGTATGTATACATGCATGAACATATATTAAATTTTTTGGAGGGAGAATATTTCCGCTTATCGAATGATATTTCTAAATAGTTTCTAAACAAATAATTTTACACCTTTATTCCAAGAATTTCTTAATACCTACAAAATTTATTTGTGCGGCTATTGAAGTGAGATGTGTGGAGATGCGGGAGTTAGGACTTACACCAACAAAAAAATTAAAATGAATTTTGCGCATGCGTGCGCTGCCGTGGTTTGTTTTGTTGTTGATGATTAAACATATCACCATACGAATATTAATTAAGTGGAATTGATAAAAAATACAAATTTACTCGCAGTTCTAGGTATACACTTCCCGTTGATTGCAAATAGTTTTTTATTTTATATTTTTTGTACTTCACTTTCTGTTTACAAATCTTACAAATAATTCTATTTTTAGTGTCGCGCTGCACTCTCGCGTAAAGACGACACGACACACCCAACAAAATTATCATTTCATAAAAATATTCTTTATTACTAAATATGTATGTACATACAAATAAACAATTATAATTACTATGCAAAAAATAAAAAGAAAATATTATTATATTTTTTAAAAGTTGCCATTTTGATTCATTTAGCAGCGTATTAGTTATTCCATTATTTATTATCAATTGAGGTTTCTCATTTCGTATATTTTGTTATTATTGTTTTTTAATTTTTTCTATATTATAATCACTACGATGCTGGCATTCATTATTTTGTTATTCATTCTTAATTTTCCATACATAAATATTTTATATACACATGTACTTACTATAATCGTATGTGGGCTACATTGACATCGTTCTATCTGGAATCATCATCATGCGATTAGAAGAAATTCGATTAAACAAAGTATAAAAATAGTTGTGGACAAATGATTAGTGACACTGAGTCCATATTTTTGCTTACTGGCAGCTCAATTTGTTAACATATCAATGATCAAAGCTTACAGATGTGTTAAGTGCACTTTTGGATGAAAATGAGAATTAAAATTTGCGTTCTTCTGAATTTTCATATTTGGCACTTAACACATCTGCGAGCCTAACCATTGATATTCAAAATTCATGAAGGGTATCATAACTGCGTAGTAATGTGGTATTTTTACTACTTTAACCCTCGAACGCCCTTTTGATTTCTTCACGCAAACACTAATTTCGGGACTGGGGTTTATTATGATTTCTAAAATAGCTTTCGAGTTTAGTCGGAATTCAAAAAGCAATTATTTTGTATTAATTCTAAACGTGATTATTTTAACAAATTAAATATATCAACTCTAACTGAAAATGTCGATCAATCGCTTTTTAAATTATTTATAAAATTCAAAAAAGTGAAAAGTCAAAATTATACCCGTTTATGCATGGAAAACTTTTGCAATTCAATTACAGACATTACTTATGAAAAAGTTAATAAAGTTAATGCAATACAATACAATAAAAAATTAGCCAACATTTGGCTAATTTTAAGAAGTAATGTCTTGAACTAAAAGATAACATATAGTGAAACTAGTTATTTGTATTAGGCCTACAAATAGTTAAAGCAAGAAAAACCAACAGGCAACTACACTATATTGTTATGTTTATATACTAAAAATTATCCGTAGTCAAAGAGAATGTTGTATTTTATTTCCCCTTCAAAACCCAATTTGATATATACATATATGGAATATCTTGAAAACTATGACATATACGGAGAAATTACGGTATACTTTTTTTTAAGGAAATCACTCAAGCTAAGTAATTTTTTAATATCTTCAACGGTTAAATAGTCATTAGTAGAAAAAACGGTTTTTTTTCAAGGAAGGGGGCTTTTTTGAGGGGGCCACTCTGCACCCCCAGAACTGATTTTTGTGGATTTCCGATCTATCATACCGTCATTAAAAATTTATAATGACTGGACTATAATTGTGACAATGAATTTTATTTGTCAAAGTTGTTTGTCAGAGCTTAAGGTTATTAATGAAAATCCCAAATAAATAAAAAGATCAAACAAAGTTTCTGCTATTAATTTTCTCTTTCTTTAATTAACGAATAAAAGTTGAAAGTTGATCATTTTTACGGAAGAATAGTGAATAGGAGTCAGTGATTCACTTTCAACTTTCTACAGAATTTAATTGGCGTCGAGACACTCAGTTGCGTTTTACATCTTTCCCGCAAATTATGGCAAGTAACTATTGAAAAAATATATTGCTAAAATCTGAGGTTTCTTTTTAAGTTGAGAAAAAAAAAATTATTTATTTAATGGGAAAATTATTTGAGGTTAATAGTTTTCATTAGCGACAATATTTAGCTGCCACACGCATTCTGTTCAAGCGCTAGCAAAACTAATTGGACAGGGCATTCTAATTGCTTGTCCTTAGCTGTATTTAAATATGTGTGAAATTATAATTCATTACTTATGACTAAAGGTACTCACCATTCGTGCAATTATAAATATGCAAGAAAAGAAAAGAAGAACTCATTGAATTAAAAGTTCTTTTACTTTTTTTTTCCAGTTTAGGTGTGAGCCATTTTCAATTTTTTCTTTTTATTTCTCTAAACTTGCCAACAATTCAAATACGAGTAATTATAAATTAGTGACGTTATCATTTTGACACCATACATTAGTTGAACGGATCGTCATTGATTATACGATTGTACGACCAGTTAATAGAGTAGTAGAATCTACGACATATGTACATACGTTTTCCTTATACTATGTTTAATTTTTTAATCAAAATTGTTTTTGCCGCGCTTTTTATGCTTTTTGTTTTATTAGCTACCTTATTTTCCTGTTGCTGCCGCTTGCTTTCTAGCCTTCTTCTTCCTCTGCTTCCACCTTTTTTTTTGTGACCTATACCGCATTGCGTTAGAACGAATGAACGTGAACAAGCCACAAACTAACGAAATAAATTGTAAACGAACAAGTGAAGCGAATGAATGTTACCAATAATAAAAATAATAATAAGCGATAAAAGCTAAATGAATAGCATATATATATATATATACATATATACATATCTACAAACGTACATACTTGTCATGTATGTAGGTATATAAAATGCGATAGGTAAAAGTGAAATATTAATGACTACAATAAAAATCAAAACTTGATTTTAAAGATTGGAGCGTTTCGAGATTTTTGTTTGGACATTTGTACAAAAAACAAAACACCAGAGATTGTTTGTTTTTGTTGTTGTATTTAGCGGTGTGTGCCTGGTTGACTGCGATGGCACACGCTAATATTTGAAATGAATACTTCCAAAAATACATGCATAAAACCGATTGTTTTCTGTCATTGAGCTTGAATGAGGATTATCATGTTAATGATGACGGACGGAGATGTTAAAGCTGATCATGATCACGATGATTAACAATGTGAACAAGTTCATAAAAGCAACGACGACGCCAACGCCAACGAAAGCTAAGACTTGTTTTATATTTAGATTTTTAACTTTATAATTTAAGTTTTCTGCGACGTTTTGTTTTATTTTTTCTGTTAACTTGTATATGTTCATAATGTTTGATTTTTCTTCCTACTCTTTCTTACTGCCTTTCTGCTTTTCTCTCGTTCTCTCTCTTTCTGTGGTAGGAAACAAATTGTTTGATTCTTCACTGTTTAACTTCAGTTGATTTGCATAATTAACAAATATTTTTTCCAATATATAGACAGAAATATTTCTTCTCTTGTATACATATTTATAAATATATTTAGTTACATTCATTCATTACGTGCGATATTTAATATTTGTACTATTGCGAATTTGTGGGTGTTTGTTGTTGTTTGTACGTTAAATTCATTTCGAATTTTACTCGATTTTCTTCTTATCAGCTACTGATGCAATTTTTTCTGTTTATATCACATACTTTCTGCTTAACTTGTTTATGTACAATATAAATACATAAATACATATTTTTAGAAACTCGAAAAGGGAAAAATTAACGCGCTACACAGGACATAAAACAGATGAAACATGTTTACAATTCGGTTCTAGTTTTATTTTATATATTTTTATATAAATTTATGAGATTTCAGACTTTCAACATATTATTTTTAACAGTAATAATATTTGATATTTGCCTTCCAGTCTGTATTTTTTTAATGAACTATTTTTCGAAATCATCCATCAGTCAATTGAAGCTACTAGTGAAGGTACGCCTCCCATAGATTCTTCCATTTTTTAGTTTTGTCCCTTTTTCATCCAATTACACTAGTTTACATGAATAATAAACCAGAAAAACAAAATATGTTTTTAGACTAAATGTGCGTCGCTGAAAAAGAAAATGATATTCATGTATTTCTGCAAAGAAGCGTTTTCGAGAAAATTACAAAAAAAAAACGTGATTTTTGGCTCTTCCTTCACTTACTGGTAATATATTGAGAATGGTTGATATAAACTGTAAACTATTCTTCTTCATTCCGGCAATGTACTGTTTGTGTTGATCGGATTAAAATTTGTTTGGTTACTGGCGATGAAAGTGGAAAAAAGTTGATTTTACCACCTTTTATGAAAATCACTCACTTTCAACTGTGGAACAGTTCAGATTAAAAAAAAATTATTGTACATATTGAAAGATTATGTGGGGAGTATCTCGAAAGACAGCCAAAATGAGTTTTTTTTTGTACAATCTAATTGTGTTCAATCCGTGATTTGTGGCGTGAATAGAGGACGCCCCAGATGGCGAACTCTCTCCACTACTATGGTGTCTGCTGGTTCCTAAATGAGTCGGGTATCTATACACAGGCTATCGGTTAACCCCCTTAAAACTGGCGTTACTCTTTTCACTAGGGGAAGGAAAATTTATGGTCTCATTTTACCTAGATACCAAACTTTTTTGGCGTTCTCATGTTGAGCCAAAGATACCCAAGGCAAGCTCTTGTCAATGTATGGCTATGAGATAAGCATCTGATAAAGTCTTATGGTTCTATAAGGCTATGATTAGACACATCATAACTTGTACATCCATAGTCTGGTGGAGCAGACTTAATGTTGATAGTGTTAGAATTGCTCTTCCCATGATTTCAAAAGACTGTGTCCATTTGTGGTACCCTTGATGTTTTTGCTAAAGGAGAGGCTGTAAAAGAAATCTTGGCTTAAACACAATGGTATGACACTTGTGATATTGATGGCATTGTTGATGATACTGATTTGGATCCAACAGTTCTCTCAATGCCATCGATACAATGCCTGGTTCCTTAGGCACAGAATTTGTATTGTTTTTGTCGTTTACAGCGATCAAGACCACCATTAATGAGTGGGTCGATTTCAGTCTAACGAAGCGTCTAACCAAAGAATATATAATACATAGAAGGCGCATCACGTACAAATCTATTTGCACAAAAATTTTGTTCTATGGAGCTATAACTGCTTACAATTTACACTCAAAATTGAGTTATCCTCATAAAAGCTGCTGGCTTTGCTTAATGAGGGGGAGAAGTTTTGTGTTTTCTTTTTTTTTCATGGTTTTTGTGCTTGTAGTATGAGCTGGTATTTTCATTATTTAGCAGAATTTATGTATAATAAAACAAGATTATAAAATTCAAATCCTCAGTTGTGACGCGAAAAAATAGGCATTTTTCAAGAATTTTTTCCAGGTAAACTACTAAAGTTTTTTATAAAAACTATTTATTATCTAAAAGTACATGTATTGAACTTAACTTTAACCCATTTCTTCCTATTTAAAATTTTTGAAAACTTTTTGAGTAATGAGCGATGGCGTCGACGCTTTTCTGGAAAACATGTTTTGCGGTGACCAATATTTTGCAAATCTAGATCATTTGAAATCCAAAAATGAAATGGATTTACTTTTATTACAATCTATTGATTAATCGAAGCATTTGACAAAAATATAGATATTTAACAAAATGGCCAACTGTCAAAGTTAGCAGTTCGATTTCCACAAAAAAAAAAACAAAAACAGCACAAAAAAAAAATGGTTTTGCATAAAAATATATCGATTAATTTCTAGATTATTATATATTAAAAAAGCATATTAAATTTGAAGATAATCGTAGTCACCGACTTCAATAACGACATTTTGAGTTTAAAGTTTCAACTTACTTTAATGTCAAGAAGATTTTTTTCTAGACATATTTTTTGTAGACATATTTTTGAAAACATATACTTTAACCCTTTGACGCCCGAATTATAATGGGGCTTGAGAGAAACCTTTTGTTGTGAAATTATGGTTACTTAGGTCTTCCGCAATAATGACACCAAATTTCTTGCTTCTACATTGATTTGTTTGTCCTTTATTAAAGGTTAAAAAAACATAGCTGTAGACAACCACTGGATAATTCCTTTTCTCCAATTTTTTGATTTTCATGTTCGGTTAGAATAATTCAATGCATTATTTTTCAAAAAATAGTGTAAAAGATTTTACTAAAAATTTTTTCACTTAGGTTTTTTGCTGGACTTCAAAGACAAAACATTAAAAAAAATTACTTAAGCAAGAAATTTCAAATATTCGGCAATCAGCAAACTTGAAGAATACCTAACAGAACCAAATACAAATAGCGTTAATAGTAATATCCGTTAAACATTTTACTTAAGCCACATAAAAGTGAATGTTGCATATACGCAACATTGCGTATGAAAGAGTTAAGGAAATGCAAAAAAAAAAATATGATTTTTCTAAAGTTACAAACTTCCTAAAATAAATGTTTTTTTTTTAATAAATTTTGATCATCGATTGATTTCAACTTTTTATGCGTTTTCGAATACAAAAAAATTACACAAGAAAAGTCACAAATTGAAAAAAAAAAAAATCAATTAGGCAGGAAAACAATATTGATAATCGGCAACAACGCAAAAAAAGCAAACACATAGACCTACATATTCTCCGCAAAAAAAAAAAACATTCATATGAAACTATACGCAGTCTAACTTGGCTGCACTTTGTAACGATGTAAGGAGCCTAAGAAAAAAAAAAACACCATGATAGTGTATGGGAGAGAGTAAAAGCAATACATTTTGGAAAAATTTTGAGTGATGCGCTTTCAATGTATTGTATATTCTTTGGTCTAACAGACTTTCTTTTAGCACTTATCAAAAAGAGCTGTATGCAGCAGTTGGGATTATTCTCAGGTGATTTTTACTGGGCCAAACCTTTAAATATGATTGGTCTGGGAACCGGTACTTTCTGTGCTGCTTGTAGTTTGGAGGAAGAATGAGAAGAGACGGCTGGCTGACCACTTTCCGTCGAACCAGACTTAGTATATCTGGCACTGGAGAGTTTAGAGACAAACACCTCTGCTCTTTGAAGACGCAGGTTTAATAAATCTGGTAGATTTAAAGAATACCAGAAGGGAATACGGGATATAGTGCAATCGACGTAATACTTGTCTGAGTGCTGTATTATTGAACAATTCTATTTCCCATTCCAACAAAAAAAAAACTGTTACGGCAAACTGGAATTCCCAATATAAGTATCATTTTGTTTCAAAAAGATATACAGTATGTACCATTGATTAGTTACTTTTAGCATTGTATAAACCATTTTGAACCACATCAACTTTTTGAGCACACTTTAATTGAACAAATAAATAGTGGTAGTTTCTTTCAATATCTCTATTCAGTGAAGATATTTGGAATCAAATCCGTAATTCTGGGTTATGATTTCAAATATTAGTAGCTTATATAGGATATTGAAAGATTAAGAACTATCACTAAGATCACTGATGAGGAATTGTGGCGGATTCCGAAACGGCCGTCTGATTTGCCCGTCTCTATATACATTGTTGTTGTGATGACTACATTTGTTCATTAAGCCTGTTTATATATAACTTCAAATAACGAAATTGACATGAACTTAAGTCATGACTTTGAAAATTAACCTCTAGATTTAATTTTCATAGTCTCCTAAAAAACTATCATGAACTGATCGAATGGGGACCGTTCAGAAAAAATGACACCTAGAATCATTTTCTCACAAACACACACACTCCCATGTACTAGACTTTCAAATAACGAACTGTTATGCAGACTAGCTACAATGGGAAAAAAACAACAACATAAGTGTATAGAACGGTAGTGGTAGTTTCTTTCAATATCTCTATTCAGTGAAGATATTTGGAATCAAATCCGTAATTCTGGGTTATGATTTCAAATATTAGTAGCTTATATAGGATATTGAAAGATTAAGAACTATCACTAAGATCACTGATGAGGAATTGTGGCGGATTCCGAAACGGCCGTCTGATTTGCCCGTCTCTATATACATTGTTGTTGTGATGACTACATTTGTTCATTAAGCCTGTTTATATATAACTTCAAATAACGAAATTGACATGAACTTAAGTCATGACTTTGAAAATTAACCTCTAGATTTAATTTTCATAGTCTCCTAAAAAACTATCATGAACTGATCGAATGGGGACCGTTCAGAAAAAATGACACCTAGAATCATTTTCTCACAAACACACACACTCCCATGTACTAGACTTTCAAATAACGAACTGTTATGCAGACTAGCTACAATGGGAAAAAAACAACAACATAAGTGTATAGAACGGTAGTGGTAGTTTCTTTCAATATCTCTATTCAGTGAAGATATTTGGAATCAAATCCGTAATTCTGGGTTATGATTTCAAATATTAGTAGCTTATATAGGATATTGAAAGATTAAGAACTATCACTAAGATCACTGATGAGGAATTGTGGCGGATTCCGAAACGGCCGTCTGATTTGCCCGTCTCTATATACATTGTTGTTGTGATGACTACATTTGTTCATTAAGCCTGTTTATATATAACTTCAAATAACGAAATTGACATGAACTTAAGTCATGACTTTGAAAATTAACCTCTAGATTTAATTTTCATAGTCTCCTAAAAAACTATCATGAACTGATCGAATGGGGACCGTTCAGAAAAAATGACACCTAGAATCATTTTCTCACAAACACACACACTCCCATGTACTAGACTTTCAAATAACGAACTGTTATGCAGACTAGCTACAATGGGAAAAAAACAACAACATAAGTGTATAGAACGGTAGTGGTAGTTTCTTTCAATATCTCTATTCAGTGAAGATATTTGGAATCAAATCCGTAATTCTGGGTTATGATTTCAAATATTAGTAGCTTATATAGGATATTGAAAGATTAAGAACTATCACTAAGATCACTGATGAGGAATTGTGGCGGATTCCGAAACGGCCGTCTGATTTGCCCGTCTCTATATACATTGTTGTTGTGATGACTACATTTGTTCATTAAGCCTGTTTATATATAACTTCAAATAACGAAATTGACATGAACTTAAGTCATGACTTTGAAAATTAACCTCTAGATTTAATTTTCATAGTCTCCTAAAAAACTATCATGAACTGATCGAATGGGGACCGTTCAGAAAAAATGACACCTAGAATCATTTTCTCACAAACACACACACTCCCATGTACTAGACTTTCAAATAACGAACTGTTATGCAGACTAGCTACAATGGGAAAAAAACAACAACATAAGTGTATAGAACGGTAGTGGTAGTTTCTTTCAATATCTCTATTCAGTGAAGATATTTGGAATCAAATCCGTAATTCTGGGTTATGATTTCAAATATTAGTAGCTTATATAGGATATTGAAAGATTAAGAACTATCACTAAGATCACTGATGAGGAATTGTGGCGGATTCCGAAACGGCCGTCTGATTTGCCCGTCTCTATATACATTGTTGTTGTGATGACTACATTTGTTCATTAAGCCTGTTTATATATAACTTCAAATAACGAAATTGACATGAACTTAAGTCATGACTTTGAAAATTAACCTCTAGATTTAATTTTCATAGTCTCCTAAAAAACTAAATAAATATTTCATTGCACAGCAATTCAAAGAATTTTCTGATTTACTATTTCGCATAATATGTGCTTAAGTGTAGTTTTATCACTCACAGTAACTAGGTACAAGTTAGCAACTGTTGCAGTTGTTCGTGAAAATCAAAATTAAATGCCAGTTTAAAATTAAAATAAAAGTGACAAATATTTCAACAAATCACTACGAATAACTTACCAGGAACAACCACATGCTAAAAGGAAAAAATAAATAATTATTATAATTGGAAAAATAAGAGACCAGCTGTGCGGCGTAGTGCATTGATTTTTTGTTTGGTTTTTAAATATAATTAAAGATTTATTTGAAACAAATAACTGTGTTATTACATTTATATTCATTTATATATATATATATATATGTATATATAATTCTTTTTTATAAATTTATAATATATTACATATATTCATCATACATATATATATATATTGTATATTGTATATACATATACATATATTTCATCATTGACATATAATCATCGTAAATATTTTTTCTTTTTCAGCTTTTCTTGGTTTGTAAATTTAATAATGTATAATTTTTTAAAATTTTACTTCTAGGTACAGCAATAATTATGAATAAATTTATTAATTAAAAAAAAAAAGGAAAAAAAGTTTAAAAATTTATGCATTCTCAATAATTTTAATTCACATTAATATTTAATTTTAATAATAATATTTCTTTCTTTTTGTTTATATATTTAGTTTTAAGTTCAGTTGCTGTTGTTGTCGAATTCTTGTATGTTCATTACTTTCAAACTATTACAAATTTTGAATAAAGCTTTTTTGCACTTTTTATACTTGTAAATTTTGTTTTTATTTAAATTTTATTAATTTTAGTTGTTGGTTTTGTTTTTTGATTAAAAATTACAAGTGTAAAAATTGTAGTAGAATCATCGAAGGAAAAAATTGTGATGTGAATTCGTATTAAAAATTGTTTAAGCTTAATTATTATTAATTATAATTAATGAATTTTAATGTGTTTGTATGTGTGTGTGTGTGTGTTTGTTTGCGTATGTGGTTTGATTTTTAATTATTTTGATATTTTAGAAATTGAATTTATTCTTTAGAGTTCGCAAGAATTTTCTTAACTTTTTGTTTCAAAAATCGTTCGGTTCGCTTTATTTCGGTTAATTATTATTCATTTTTTAAATTTATTTGGGGCGAGCTGTATATTTTATAGTTTTAAGTAGCTTTTTACTTTTTCTTTGCATTTAAATTTTTAATAATTAATTAAATTGTTTGCATATTTCTTTGTAGATTGCTTACTTAAATATTTCTTTGTATGTTTATATTAATTTAGTTATTTATTTGAAAAAATTTATTAGTTTAGAAATTCTAATAAAAGTTTTCAGCTTAAACACTAATAATTGCTTCCACAAAACGTAAAAGTAAAAAGAAAAATAAAACGGAAAATAAACGAAATATTAAAAGTATAAAATAAAAATAAGTAGAAATTAGAAATAATAAACTACACTTAAGCGTGTAGCATTGAGTGAATTGAGTTTGGCTAATTGAGTTAATGTCGGTTGTATTTGATGTTGACGACGACGCGCGTTACACTTGGGATGCCTTTTGCTTAAAATAACATCATGGATACAAAAATATAAAAATTGGGATCAAAAAACTTTTAAAAAGCAACACAATCTCCACCACTTGATAGTCGAGTGAGAAAAACACATCAATAATATTTGGAGAGTGTTAAAGATATACTTCAGGCCAAAGGCTTCCTCAAATACCAATAAACTTTGCTACTTAAGCAGAGGAGTCACCAGAGATGACAACAGTAGCTACTAGGCTTTCTTTCTAGCAACTGAATGCATGTGCAGATCTCGCAGTAATAAGCAGCATTTCTTCTTATTTTTGAAAACAAAGGATTAGCGGCAGCTTTGCCAAGGATCTGTGACATACTTTGGCATTGATTGAAATGAATGCCCATAATGCTATGGTATTTGCTTGTCGCAAAGTATACCCTTGACAGCCGCGATGCTCGCATCCTTCTGATTGGACAAATCTGATACAATTGCACTGTAGATGCTTTTTTGGTTGGTGAATGAATGTTTCAATATAGCTTTTTATAAATAGCTGACTAACTAGCTTCCTACGATACTATAGGGATACCGTTGTAAAAAAATGTGTGTATTGTAGAAATTTTATTTTTGTTTTCTTGATTGGCTTTTAGCAGCAAAAAATTGGTCGCAGTTCTAAGACACTTACTTACTTATACAATGCAATGTTATGACTTTAAAATGGATTGACATTTTCAAAATTGTGTGTTGTCTCTGTGCAAAGCAGCAGCATTATTACTCTTTCAGCCAAATTTTGCTAGCTAAAATTAGTTACACAACTCAATTAAGTCCCCACCAAGTTAATGTACTCGCACACGATCTTCTTTGCTTGCCTTCTCATCACTCAAGTACCTACACTAGATTTTATAGACTACCTACAATTAGAAGTTGTTTTTTTGTTTTCTTTTATGAAAGCTATTGCTAACACTATTTGAAATGCGGTTTATGTGCTTTTGAATTTTCGGACACTTTACAAAATCTTTCTGGATCAGATTTAGAAGAAGAAGTTTCTAACTTCATCATCTTCATCCTCGTTATCGAAGTCATCGTTGTCATCAACAGTATCGGGTTCCTCGGTATAATTTTTTGTATCGACTAGTGGTGGATTGCCCAATACTTCGGTAACATCGACCATCGGTCCGAGCGGATCGAAAGTGTCCTCTAGTAGTATGCCGCTTTCAATTGCTGCAACAGCTTCGTCATAGTATCAGTTAAGATCTCTTCGAAAGCTATCCTCGATTGTGGGATCGGCAATCATGATTGGATTTTGTTCGGAAAGCATCTGTAGTCCGGCTACATCCATTGGCCCTAAATCCAAGTCTAATGAGTCGAAGATCTCACGCGAGAAGTCCGAATTCGATGAATAGTCTGAGAAAATAATCGACGGTATGTTTGTGGTCGTCGGTGTGTTGGCATGACTTTGTTGTTGGTGTTGTTGTTGCTGCTGCTGCTGCTGTTGGTGATTGTGAGTTGAATTGCTCACCATGTTGTTGGTTGAATTAGTGGACGTTGTGTGGTGTGGAACTGGTGAGACGCCGCCACCTAGTGTTGATACG